>JAUTXW010004977.1:0-600000 GCA_030620095.1 Kuschelorhynchus macadamiae | reverse complement strand
CGCACTTTTAACAACTGTTATATTGGAGAAGTTGAAGCCGACATTAAAATTGACAAACTGGAGTGGAAAATACGTCACATTGTTCCCGAGGATAGACAAAAGCTAAAACTATTATCACGTATTAATAAAGGTGGTAATAATGCAAATATCCGAATGGCTTACCGTATGTGGGATCTTTACGAGCTTCCCGCTCTCCGACAAACTTCATCCGATGTTTGGGCTATAAGAACGAGTACAAGTCTAGAGAAACCTCGTTATTTAATTATCGGATTTCAGAATATTGGAAAAGCGGATAGCTATAAAGAAGATGCGACTGAATTTACAAATGCAAATATAAGTGACATTCGAGTTTATCTTAATTCAACAGTATTCCCCTGTGAAAGATGGAATTTGGATTTTGCAAAGAAATTGTATGCAGCAGCCTATTATAACTATGAAAACTTCCAAAGCAGTTATTATGGTCGAGAATTTAACGATCCAATGATGGATTTTGGCGAATACATGAAAAATCCGCTGTTTGTTATTGACTGCTCGCATCAGGTGGAAGCTGTAAACTCGTCAACTGTGGATGTCAAGATTGAATTTGAAACACGTAACAGTCGGTTTCCTAAAGACACTAAAGTTTTCGCATTAATAATTCACGATTCTATTTTTAGTTATAATATGTTAAATGGTTCTGCATCAAATAAGCTTGTTTAGTCGTTTAGTTATTTATAATTATTATACTTTATATTTGGCATATATGTTAAAGTATATCTTAGTATATCCATATATTGTTATATAGTTTAGTGTTTTGATATAAAACTTAATATATGTGTAATAGATAGTTTAGCAACTAATGTCAACAATTAAATAATAAAACATATTGCACCAGTTATTTTGAATTTTATTTTAGTCTAAGTTCTAAAAGGTATATTAATATAAAAATTTGGTTTCCACTTGTCCTTGAATTAAGATCCGACCCCGAGAGCATTGCTAATTCCCCGACCTTGATGGTGGGTGACGTCATAGGACTTTTCTATTCGTCCTTGAATTAAGATTCGACCCTCCCTGAGAGCGTTGCTATATTCCCCGACCTTGAGGGTATGCGACGTCATAGGACCTTGGGTGCGCAACGGACTACATAATAAGATACAAAGAGTATATATATATAAGGTTGACGTTTAAGATTTCTGTTATATTCCAAATCAGTTTGCAAAACGAACATGTCTTCCAGCTCTTCTAACTCTTGGGTATTTGATGTTGAAACAGTGCGGTTAAATAACCGGTCAGATTCGTCTGATTCCGACGACGACGACGAAACAGTTGAAATGGGTCAGAGATTTGTTGTGCAAAATGAATCTTCGTCTGATGAGGAGGGTCAGGAAGAGGAGTCGGCTGAAGCCAGTCTGCCTGACTCATCAAGTTGGTGGAGTCCACCATCACCACGTGGTGAGTTTGATGGTCCAGCCAGCGTTTCAGAAGATACGCAGGAAGGGAATGCCGACTCCACTACGTGAAGATGCTACTACGGAATGGTGCAAAATGGATGGTGGCGATGTATAGAATGTCAACATTTAATTGTACCATATATATATATATATATATATATATATATATATATATATATATATATATATATATATATAATTTTATAAATAAATACTGATTTTATTAATGTGTTTGTGTTATTTGTCTAGTTTTTAAAATTATCAATATAAGTATAGAGTATTTTAAAGAAAAAATTAAATATTGATTTTTTTTTTCGATTTTCTCGAAAGTCGACTTTTTTTTATTTGAAACTTTTTTCGTCTCTTGAAAATTTTCAATTTTGGGTGTGCCCGATCGTTCAGGTCCGGCTTAGTGTAGATTAGTGTAGATTAGGTTAGGTTAGGTTAGGTTAGGTTAGGTTAGGTTAGGTTATGTTAGGTTAGGTTATTGGATTGACACTAATCGCAGATCAAACCAAATTTTTTTTTTTTTTTTTTTTTTTTTTTTTTATTCATTGAACCACCAAATTCACTGAATGAACTCATTTTTATATGTTGCGTAGTAATTTTAACTGAACTTTGAAACTGAACAAATGTCTAAGACTGAAGTTACACAATGTCTACATCTGGTTTTATGCAACCACCCCCACTAACACAACCCCTTAATTTTTACTGCGCAGCCACCCCACCACCCATAACCTTGAATATGCAGCTCCACCCACGGACGGCCTTGCGATGTGTCCTTCAAAATCTTTGCGTCGAAATATACAAGGTTAAATATATATTCTATGAAAAAAACTAAATACAATAAAGTATGGATTTTCCAGCACGTTATATTAAACATTATCATTAGTCAGAAACGTTTCCATCACACTAAGAAGTTGATCTAATTTTTCGTCTTCGGATAAAAACGTTTCGACCACACTCATAACATTTCGAACATTTTCCTCAGGTGTGGTTTGATAGAACTGTATGTCGTTATGACCACAAGGTAATGTTTTTGTAGAAGATGGAATTACATAACGTTTATCATCACTGTGGGACAGAGCTACTTTGTTTACTATTTCGGTATAAACGTTATGTAATTGACTTCGGAAAGTTTTCATTTTACGAAAAATTAAACCGCTTTGTTCTACAACTTTCCGATAGTCTTCCAGGTTAAGATTATTTTTGATAACCGATTTCTTGATACCTTTGGCTTTTTTTACTTCGTTCTTAATCGATTTTATACAATAAGCCTTAGCCCCGGTACCATAAAAACTGATTATCGGATCACCTGGAAACTCATCTTTCATTCTACCCAAGACTGACATACTCTTTTGAATATTAAATGTATTTCCCTCGACATAATTTGACGTGTCAAATTTATCCGGATTCTCAGTCATACAGCGATAAAAATTATTTGTGAATACTTTTAATATCAGGGAATCTGTATCTGTGTAGAGTAAGGAAGCATCTTTACCGAATTTCGTCTTGATAAAATTGTAAAAGAAATCATAAATTACCGTTTTTGACATGTCCAATATGGAAAATCCTATATATATAGGTTTATTATATTTAATTTTCAATTGGTTCATATGTATTGCCACGAGATCTTGAGTAAATATGGAACAGCTTTTAAAATTAGGACGAGCTATTAGGGCTCTAGCACCACATTTAACTCTTGAGTTTTCCCATTGGGTTATTAATTTTATATCCTTGCGATTTTCCACATTTTCCATGGTTTTACCAAAAATTGCATTTATGATCAATTTGAACATATCTTTACCGAATTTTGTTTGCGATTTATTCCGCATATCAGTATTGAAATCAATATATTTTTTCAACCATTTAGATTGATCAAATTTTAAAATTCTGTGTGTTCTCATTACCATTAGGCCGTTGTTAATTGCTTGTTTTAATGTACGGTAGTGTACAATATAGTTTTTCTTATCATTAACATTCGGTATTAATTTCGACATTTTGGATGTTCCCGTTGGAGGTATAATATTTTCTACTAAAAATGGAAGATCGGCATGGTGATCGTGCAATTCTTCCGGATAATGAATATCCACTTCTAAAACATAGCCAACCGGACTGTCATCGGCAACATCCAATATGTTTAAATCCAATATTTCCCGCTCCGACAACCAATTAAAACCTCCAAATGGTAATGCTTGTGACATACTATGACCATACAAATTTGTTGCATCTAAATATGTAATAAACGATTCTGGTTTTGTAGGGTCATAGTCGGGTAAAAATATGTTGTTGGCAATATGCTTCCTTTCTGAACACTGACTTATACCCCCGCGAACTCCCTTTTTAAAAAAATTAATTGTGCTGATATCAGTCAAGAGCTCCAACTTTACCTTGGTCATGCGCAACATACAATCAAATGATAAACTTGGAAGAGTGCAGTAATGCGCAGGATCGAGTTTATAAATATTTAAACACATATCGCGGAATTGTTCAAATACATCGCATAGCAATGTCACGTCTGATTTTAAATATAAATCTGAATAGTCCCCTAAATTCTTACATTTGAACGATGACCACACATCCTTGGCTCTGTCATAGCATTCATCACTTATATGTTCCTCTTTTAGTGTATCATAAAATTGATTTTTTGTTGGAAGATTTGGGGTATTCATTTTTTCTAAAGAATCAATGAAACTGTATGGGAAAACACCTTTTTTCCGCATTAGATCGAATTGATACCGATCAGGAAAGTGTTTTCCCGTTTCCCTGAAACTATCAATATCTAAACCACTACCCAAGTCTTCCAACGAAGCGGATAAAAATTTAAAACTATCAATGAATCGCAACTTTAAATATTTTTTCTTGATCGATAGGGTTTGTTTGTCGACATAATCGTGAACGTAAATGCTCTTTGTAAATGAAACATATTTTTCTTTACTCTGGGCTATGACGTTAATATTATCCCCATGACGACATAATTCTTTAATAAATAGGTGGCAGTCATAACCGCTTAAATTATGGAAAATAATAGGGACGAAATTAGGTAGTTTATAATTTAAATTACAGACGGAATGAGCAGCACCAAATCGTTTCTTCCCCGTTATGTGACAATGATCTCTTACTTTTTTTTCATTGTCGATAAAAGGCTGCTCACATATACAACATGTTTTAGCATTCGCGAATTCATTCTCTTCCTGAGGTGTTAAACGGTTCATTGGTTTAATATCTTTTAGATATGTATTATAAAGGTGCCTTAAATCGCTTTCTATACGAGAAACAAATACTTGGGCTGCATCATTTCCGCGGTACAATTCAAATTTAGAAACAGTATCATCAAAAGAACATTTTATGACGTATGCAAAGGAATATGGTTCGTGTTTAACACTCTGCATTGTGTAAGAATTTTGAGGACTTGGCTCGGCTATTGGTAATGGTTTTAGAACCGATTCGAAGTCGGCATATACGACAAATGGAACTCGCATTTGCTTTTCTATGCTTTCAAATTTTAAAATATTTTCAGGTACACTCTTTCCAAACTTATCAACCCTAATATCCTCTGAGGGTGTCAATGTGTATAGGTGATTACAATCATTTTTCTGGTGTAAAGTTATAGCTGATAATGAATCAAAATAAACGAGACAACCATCACAAAAATACAATTTACTTTTAACTTTGCTAATTTGACTAGACACTAATCGAGATAAATCTGTGATCCAACAATAATGACTTTTTGTACAACGTGCATCGCAAACATGTGTATCATCATGAGCTTGAATATTACAATCACTGTTTATTAACAATAAATTTACATGATTTAATAATTTTTTGCTCGCATACCTAAGTGGACCATGTTATTTTGTTTCTCAAATTTACTAATATCACACAATTTTACTGGAAAATCCATACCTGGTACATCCAACACAGTTGAAAAATGGGGATATGATGAAACTTGTGTTGGCATATTGATTGTGGGAAACATCGCTGAAGTTACAGTTCAAGCGAAGCAGCACTCGTCTTGGTTCACCACATTAATCACAGCCTTTTTGCTCTCTATGAATCTCGGTAGTTTGATGTATGATGAGCCGCTTACTGGCCTAAACTCGTTGATGTTCACTTCCAGATATAGAATTTTCTCAAGCGCCCACCCTATAAACACACAAAGTATTGTAATTCACAAAACAACACTGTTAAATATTTAAACATACCTGAATCTTTTTCTTGAAATTCCATAGATTGGGTCTTCATTGCATCCACAAACGATTGGTATACAGTTTCCAAATCATCCCCATCCGTGATTACTTGATTGGTTGTATTAAACGATTTGTCGCTGCACACGTCCTGAGATGGTAGCAGATATTGACCAAAAACAACCATGTTTATCTTCAGAGCCCCATGCGATGTCAGCATTCGACGCACCAAATCCAACACTTTCTGCTTAATATCATCGAAGAATACAGTAAAATCGACATGGATACTGTCGCTGCTCACACGATATGTCGCGATGCGATTTCTGAAGGCACCATCTATCATTTCTACACCTTGTGATAATGGTATACATGCATTATTTCTATGCACCAATGTTCTTTGGTGAGCCCCCATTCGGTTTGCCGAAACAACAACATTACAAACATCGCAGCTTTGCATTTTTGGGGAATTTGATGAAGAGGGTCCTGCAACATCCAATCTTACACGCTTTCCTCCAACACCAAAATCATCATCCGGTCTTCCCCTACACGACTCTCTTTTGTGACGCAACAGACTGTAACTGCGGGTAAATGATGCACCGCACATATCACACACGTAACTCATGTTTAATTTAATTGAAAGTTCAATTACACGTCTCACTTCAGTTATAACACAATATGCTTACACCACCAATCTTTTATATGAAATGGTTTGCATGGTCATATGATGATGTCACATCGCTTCAAGGACAAATATTGAAAACGTGGTATGCGCAATTCCCCAAGGTCGTGGGGCGGGGTTTAATCTCATGGTCATTGGGGCGGGGTTTAATCTCATGGTCATGGGGCGGAGCTTAATCTCAAGTTCAGGTGTGCGCTCAAGAAAAAGCGTGATGCGCGCTCAAGGTCATATGACGTCACATCGCCTTAAGGCCAAACTACACAGCACACCTGGGCTCTCAAGGTCAGGAGTAGTGGTGGGGGGTGAATCAGTTCCCGTATTTGATATCTACTAGTATCATTCAAAATGGACCATTCGAAGTACGAACAAAGATCTGGAAATGTCACAAATCACAATGTAAGATCTATTGCTGAATTATTATTTCCTGACAGACTTATGCGTGTATATAAACTTTGTTTAGGAGCGTTAAACTTCTCTGGTCTATAGCTTCTAACAAATTATTTCCTTGTGTGTCATTATTACTGCACCCTCAAGCTACGTGATGAGCGATAACATCGCTACAAATTATAACCCGTTTTTGAAACTTTGCAAAGAACAAATTTCGTGTTTGGATTCATACTCTTGTCTAATGGTTAATATACACCGAGACAAAGCTGAGATAGGATCCTCCTACTGGGAAATTCCTACATACAAAATATTTTCAAAATTCTGTTGTGAAATTTCTGAGGAATATTTTATATTTGATTTAATCAAAATGAGGACGCGTCCTTTTCCATCGATAAGGCCTTTTCTGATGGTATTATAACCAGCAAAGGATATGTAACTGCCTGGTTTAAACCAGGTTTCAGATAACAGAGCTATATGTATTTCTTTCTCGTGTAGCAAATATTCGAGATTTACTTTGTTAGCAATGGCAGAACGACAATTACAATGACATATATTAATTTTTTCCTAACTATAAAGGGAGTACGAAAAATGTTACTGATTAAACAATCTAAACAGATAAGTGACTTTAATATTTACTAATCTTTCAATTTCAGATTTATTTATTTCAAACGAATTTTTTTCTTTCATGATATTTATCATTGATTGAACTAAATCGATTGTCACACTTGTGGAGGGGTTTTGAGGATTTAGATTATTTGTTGAAATTCCCTATTTACAGACTGCATCATCTAAAATAGTGTTTCTCAACCCACATTACACCGCGGACCAGTGAAAAAATACACTTTCAGATTGTGGACCGGCATAAAATTTTTACGATTTCTTGTAATAAACGCAGAAGTTTTCCTGCGTTTAGCTATAGTAGATTTTAGGTAGGATATTACATAATACTATTTTTTGGAAAAGAATAAAACATTAACGAAACTAACATTTTATTAAAGGTACATAAAGTAAAGACAAACATCCTTCACTACTCTTAATTCTAATGATATTTTTGTTGTTCTTTTTTTCCAACAGCATACGCAGTCTTGGTTCCAAACTTCTGGTGCTTAGGCGTAACGCAGGACTAATACTAAGGCGGTTTGTTTGCTTAGTTTTCAAGACCATCATTGCCGAACATGTGGTTTCACATAAATACGTAGTTGAGAAAGATAATAAAACTTTCAAACGTTTTCAAACAAATGGGGGTACGAGATTTTGATGATAAATTGATGAATATTCAATGTCTCAAATTTGGATTTTAGATTTAAGTCCGAGGTTAGCTAACTCTTTTTTTGAATAATGGTTAATTGTTGTCTGTGATTAATGAAGGGGTTAGAAACCCATAAATCTCCGATACGTATATAGTTTTAGAAATAATCTTCGCAAGCTTCTGAAAGTGCCGTCAAATATTCGGAAATTATTTTTCCGATTCCTTGAAGATCAATGTCCACAGAATTTATAAATTCAAAAAATATAGCAAACATTTCAAATTTTTTTTCTTCAGCTCGCAAAACTCCGTGGACTCGTCCATATATTGAGAACTATTCTGATTTCCTAACACTTCTTGTTCCTCATTATCGTCTGATAATTCTATGATTCGACGCTCGATAATATCATTAGAAAGAGAAAGGGCTTTCATTTTATCTGCAGATGTTTGACCCATTATTTCTGCACATACTCCTACTAAACAAGGCTTAATCAGATTTTCAGCAACGGAATATGGCTTTTTACATTTGGCAACACGTAGTGCCACTAAATACGATACTTTCACGAGAGATTTGTCAACTATAAAAGTTTTTTTAAAAGAACTCATTTCAAGTTCAATTTCCAAACTTTTACCCTGCATGCTTCGTCTGCAAATGTTGCTTTAACTTTGAGGGTTTCATGCTTTCATTGGACAGAATTTCCCTGCAAATAACGCATTGGGGTTTCTGATGATTTTCTTCAGATTGTGACCAAACGACAAAACCAAACTTAAAATATTCTGGATTGTAGTTTCGAACAAAGCACGGTTTTTTCTTTTTGGAAGGATCAGGCTGTGAATCGTTATCAGAATAATTTGATATCGTTGAAGTATTTGTTCGGCGTACAAAATTAAGTAGCGTGCCTATGACTTTTTGGTATTCATTTTACCCGAACGTTGTTCTTATCTAAAAAAATATTATGGTTTTACTACTATTTAATATTAATAGAGAAAAACCATAGAACTGTTCTTAATTTCCAAATCATGCCACATCTAATTATTCGGTTGAGGCATTTAAGGACCCTGCAAAAATGCGGAAAAATAGTTACGAACATCCTATCCCCTTTGCACTTTTACTAAAACAGAGTTTCTATAAACTTAATAAATTAAAGTCACAGTGGCAACATCCTAACGCGATGTGATTCATCACGCGTCACCATTTGCAAAGAACGAAACGAGAATTTTTGAGAAGTTGTGGTTATGTACTCCGTCAAGAAAATCTGAAAAGCGAGCATTTTGTTAAACATCTTCGTGCTTTACATATTATCAATTCGGCGAATCAACAATATCAAAACACAGAGAAATAAGCAATAGATTTAACGGAAAGCCCTTTTCTGTTTCCAATGTTAAATAAGTACTAACAAATAAACCAATAGATACTTACCACAGAATTAGGTGAAGCTATTCTCAAAATATCGCAATACCTTTAAAAATATCTTGTTTTCAATGTAACAGCAAAAATAATCCCTAAGCAAAAAACAAGTGGTATGTATCAATTCACTTTCCACAACTTTCCACTCTTTCTACAGTATTAACGCATTACGTTATAATAAATCCGATGCGGGATTGCGCTGTTGCCAAAATAAAAATATTTTCATTGGAATATTTAGATATGTTCCCTAAATAATTATATTTTCCTTGAAGTAGCACAACGTTGCGGATAAATCTTGCACATATGAATAAGAAAATCGTTGGTCATGTTCGAACTTTCGCAATTCCGTAATTTTTTTTTCGCGGAACGGTAATGGGCCACGGACCGGCGCGGCGGTTGAGAAACAATGATCTAAAATATTTTTACCCCCCTGAGGAATATTAAATCCTGACAATATGTATTTATGTTTCCTGGTAATCTCGGGCGTTGGAGAAGAAGTTCTGTTTCTTTTTCTGGAAGTAATTTTTGTGTATTTTGAAGAATTTCCCTGTGTCTTATTTAAATTGGAGAACTGAACTGAGTCAAATATCTGAGCTAGTTCGACAAGTTCTTGATTAGATTCATCGAAATTGGTATTTTTTGCCGCAACAGAAGCGTAATTTTATTATATTTTGGGAAAATATTTTTTTATAGGTAATTTTTTCCTCTATAGCTTGCTTAATACTTTTCTGACTGGAGAACTCGGGACATTTTTTAAAATCATTTGTTTTATGACTTTCCTGGCAATTAAGACATTTCGAAGCTAATATATCTGCGGAACATTGTTCCGATGTATGTTTTCCCGCGAAGTTAGGGTAACTACTTTTGCAGTGTTTGCTTGTTAGGCCGAATCTATGGCATTTATAACACATAATAACCCTTTGAATGTAAGGCCGTATCTCACATCTGACGTGCCTATTGCAATACATTTTCGGAGTGTTGAATGTTACAATAACTGACTTAGTGTTTACTTTTTTTTATTATTTTTCTGATTTGTTACTAATTTCGTGATTATTTTAACTGCGAAAACAAATAAATTACAATGCGTATCAAATTCTGAAATTATACCCTATCTAAGTACAAAGTATTTTGGTATATATGCTTTTAAATTATAGTTTTTTAAGTAAATTAGAGGTTACCAAATTATTTGCAGAATTTGTATCCCTAAAACTTACCCTTGTTCTACTATGCCGTACTACTTATTTACTCGGGATGAATCATATAGACAATATCATGAACTTTAATGACACTTACCTCATTAAATTCTAAAAACATATTTTTTACCTGACCAACATTCTTGTCAAGTTTTTTTAAACGATGAATTATAGGTAAAATTGCATATAAAAGTAATATATAAAAATAAACTTTTATTTTGTAGGTGATGAGCCAATTTGATACCAACTTGCGGATGGTATCCCAGCTGGATACGATTTGTGGAGGATTCCAGCAACTTATAAAAGTGGCACCTAGTCAAGATCCTCCAGATTTAAAGAAATATGATATAAATCTTGTCAAATAATATAATTTAGGACTGTTTAGATAGGTTAGTTATGTAAGTCCTATTATTGTTAAAAATTATGAATATTAATGAAAATGTGGATTTTTCACAAGTAATGAGTAGATGTTTGTTCTCCCTATTGTGCTGATATATTGTTTAAGGCAGGGCTGTCCACCAATATGGCTCTTGATACTATTTTCTGTGGCCCGCGAAAAATGTTTTTTATCTAAATTTTTTTGTCAAGCAGGATATAATCAGTTTAATTATTACTGAATAAAATTTGGGAAATTACAGGAGTAGTAGGTACTGGCTCCAAAAACTCCTGATCGTAACACATGGAAGGGATCTTAGTTTGTTTTTTAATCTAAGGAAGGGATATCTGCTGCTTTTTACTTGGTTAGGTAAAATTTCTGATGCGAACGTTATGATTAGGGATCGATGTAGTCAGCTAATTATATGTAGTAATAGTAATGTAAAGTAAAGTAAAGTAATGTAATAGTAAAGTAATGGTAGTTAGGGGGAGGTCTAGAGACCTGACTGGTAGGCCTATAAGGCCCTTTCAGTCTACCCCAGCTCCTCTCTCAACCACCACCCGCCACCAGGTGTACATTCTTGAATCTGTCTGTCCTTACTATGTAAGTCTGCATATCCTTGCATGCAAGATCTTTAACTTCGTCCCTATGCAAGACCGTAGTGCCGAAAATATCTCGTCGCAGTCTCGCTCGCGCTTCACATCTGCACAGGAAGTGAAGCGGAGTTTCCTCCTCTTCCTGATACTCCATGCAGATAGAATCTTTCTCAATGCGTAACATAAAGAGGTGTCTCCTCAATCGACAGTGCCCCGTTACTATTCCTACGATGGAATTTAGAGCTTCCCTGTCTCGGGCTAGTAACCACTCTGTTCGGCCCTTATCGGGCTTCACAATGAAGTCTTTACCTTGCCTCCCGACCCCGGACTGGCCCCATTCACGTTGAAGTTCATGTTGTGCCTATTCGTCGAGTGCTGTCCTAGTGATGCCTAAAGCTGTTTCTGGTCCTACATACGGGCTGGTGGCGCCGAGTCTAGCAAACTCATCTGCCCTCTCGTTGTCCTCAATCCCACAGTGTACCTGGCACCCAAACCAACTTCACTCTTTTACGTCGCGCTAACTGCTCTAGCCTGTCATTAGAATGGCATATACCTCAGCCTGAAACACCGTTGAAAACTTCCCCAAAGGGAAGCTGGACCCGGTTTGTATAGCCTCAATATAAACTCCAGCACCAGAGGATTGCAACTGTGTCGTACGTGAACCATCCGAATAGCAAATAATTGCCTCTCTGGAGAACTCCAGCTTGTTTCTCTCCCAGTCCTCTCTTTCGGGGATTGAGATACTATAACCCTTATGCCATCTTGGGGGTCGCGCTACTCTGTAGGTAGATAAAGGAATCTCTCTTTCCACAATGTGGGAGATCCTTGCTTTACCCACAACCTCACCTTTGGTATGCCAAGCTCCTGCGTCTCTCATTCGCAGGTGCGCTGCCATAGCCTCTTTCTTAATGAAAGTAGACAATGATGGCAGCCCTAGCAAGACATCCAATGCTGCTGACGGCGTCGTCCTCATTGCTCCAGTTATCGCTAGGTTAGCCAGTCTCTGGACTTTTGCAAGACTGGAACGAATGGTTTTCCTCTCCACCGAGGGCCACCATCCTATTGAGCCGTATGATATCCTGGGTCTTATGACTGCTTGATACAGCCAGTGCATGACCCTAGGACTTAGCCCCCAGGTTGTGTCTACCGCTCTACGGAGCTGCCAGAAGGTCGCTATTGACTTCCTTATCTGCCTATCGACATGAGTCTTCCAGCTCAGCTTTGCATCTACTGTGACCCCCAGGTATTTAACCTCTTTTGCCAAGTCAGTTGTTGACCATACAATCTTGGGGGTCGAAAATCTCCTAAATTCCTTCTCCTCGTAAAGAGGATCATCTCAGTCTTCCGCGGATTAACCGTGAGAGCTACCTCATAATACCATGCCTACAATATATTACAGGCCATCTGCATTCTCTCGCAGATGATGCCCAAGTACTTGCCTGATATTAGCCGGCCTCCACGAGTCTGTTGAGCAGATCGTCCATGACTAGACACCATAGGTGCGGGGAGAGACAGCTGCCTTGAGGGCATCCGCCTCGCACCCCGATGTCTATTTGGTACCCGCCTTGATTCGCTTGGACACCGCGCTCTTGCAGTGCGCCTCTAACCCAACGTACCAGATTCGTTTTAACGCTCCTAGATGCGAGCGAGTCGCAAATGACGTTTGTCCGTGCTCTATCAAACGCTCCTTCCACATCGAAAAACACAGCTAAAGCTGCTTCCTTAAATTGTAAAGCCTTCTCAATCCTTTGCACCATACTGTGGAGAGCCGACTCCGTTGATCGCCCTCCCCTATATGCATGCTGATTAGCATGAATTGGTGAGACTGCTAGTGCTCCCTCCATTAGATGCCTGTCAATGATCCTTTCCAATGCTTTCATTAGGAAGGATGTCAGGCTTATCGGTCTAAAAGATTTGGCGGTCGTATAGTCCTCTCTTCCCGGTTTCGGAATGAATTTGACTCTAGCTGACCGCCATACCTCTGGTACGTACCCAAAGGCGATACTTGCCCTGTAGAGTTCCTTAATGAAAGGCCTCAATGTGTTGAAGCCCCTTTGCAATAGGGCCGGGAAGATGTTATCCGGCCCTGCGGCCTTGTAAGGGCTGAATTCATTGATGGCCCAGGTTACGCTATCATCAGTGATTGCTGTAGTTGCCATATTCCAGTTAGCCTGGGGTAGCTCTGTCATCACTGTCTGTGCGTCAGCGTTATCTGCTCCTGGAAAGTGAACTTCAAGCAGGTGTCGGACTGACTCCTCGCTTGTCGAAGTCCAGGTGCCATCTGCTCTACGCAAGGAGCCTACCATGCTTCGATTATCACCGCAGAGGATTCTTGAAAGCCTCGATGCCTCAGGCAAAGACTCAATTTCTTCACAGAAACCTCTCCATGTCTTCCTCTTGTTTCTCCTTAGTTCCCTCTTAAAGTCTTTCCTTGCTTCCTTGTACTCATTCCACGTTGCGTCGCGTTGTCCTTCACCTTTTAAGGCGCTTCTGAGTCTCATTCGCGCTGTGTCCCTTAGTTTGGCGAGTTTTACGCTCCACCATTTGACTCTGCGCATTTGAACTCTCAGGAGGGGACAAGACTGCTCGAAAGCTGAAGCCATTTTCGATGCTATCGATTTTGCCTCTCTTTCTACATCGTGCTTTAAGTTTAGCTGCTCCGGTTGATCGCTAAATTGCTCTTGCAGTCAAGGTTACCAACTCATAGTAGAGCAGCCAGTCAGCTCGATCAAGCTCCTGAACTACCTCTCGATCTACCAGATAGGTGACCCTCCAGTCCCCAGGTTCCCCGCTGGTGGCAATATGCCGCCATTGAGGAATCCGCATATTGCGGTTCTGTAGGGATAGTACCCTCTGAAGTCTGGAGAGGTCAACTTTCTTGCTTCTCATAAAGAAGTAAACCTTCTCTGGCCATGGAGCTTCCTTGCCTTAATTGTTTTCATTTCGACTCCTCTTATGCTGAACGTGGCACAGTCTTCGAGGAGCGATTTGAGTGATTGCTCGTCATGTGCAGTCACTAGAAACCAGTTTGGCTCAACCCTTCCTGAATTATGGAACCTTAGTTCCGGGCCTTCTGGACCTTCTGCTGGCCAGCTATGTACTCCAGCATCTGGTCCACTAAGTGCTGCCTAATTCCTTCGGCCTCCTCGATGGTAACGTCTCCGTTAGGACGGTTCGAGAGGATGACCACCTCTTGCTCTCTCGAGGCGAGTTGTTCGACTTGTCTTTGAGCCTCATCTCCTCGCAGCAGGGGAGACCGTCCGGTCCCCGCAGCCTCTCTCGGGCGTTTCCTACGGGACGCTTCTGGCGGTGTTCTAATGTCTGCCCTTGGTCTTTTACCTCCTTGAGATGTCGAGGGCAGCTGTTCCTTCGTACCTCGGTCATCTCTGCTTGACCTTGGAGCTTCCGGTAACTTTACAGGTTGCTTCTTAGCACCCTGAGTGTACCTTCTGCCCATGGGTCCTCTTGGCTTAAAGACACCAGAGGTTGACGGCTGCTGGTGCCGTGCATGTGGTTGCACAGCTTGCTGCATGTCAGCTTCTTCTGCCTTAGGCGGTTGCTCTTTCATAGCAGCCACTCTTTCAGCCTTCTTCCTTTTTCTTTGCGCTCTCTTCCTTAGGTTCTCGCTTCGCTTCCATTCGAGCTGATCCATGCTGGATCTTCTGCTCTTAGAAGTTGAAGTTCTCCATCGCTGCTTTGAGGTTGCTGTTGAGCAGCCTCTTTCTGCTGCATGGGGGAACTCAGAAGCTCCTCCTCCCTTACTGATCCTACCTCTGTATCTGTAGACATGTCTACCTCTGTGAAGCTAGGGTGCTTCGCTTCTTCTTCCTCTAGCACGTTACGTTTTTTTCTTTTATTTCGTTTCATGGTTGAGAATGGAGTGTGTGTAATGTAATGTATGTTACCAGATGCGACAGCATGAACAGATCTTAAGCAGTCCATCACCCAGCCGATGGTAAAAGTTGCTATTTTCCTGCCTAGGAAGTGCGACAGCCGCAAGTGTAGCCCCCCGAACCATGTGGGACGGCCCTAATCCAGGCACTACCTGGCAGTCACGCATGATCCGAGATTTTTCACCGCATGATGAGATCAGCCCCCTACGCTGGTTAGGCAAGGGTAGGACTCTGTACTATACGACGGCACTGGTGTGCTATACCAGTTTTCTTCCACCGCTACCACTTCGCATCGGCATAGACAGGAGCAGCTTCACCATCAACGAGGATCCGAACCGCCCATCCAGCCCAGTGCCGCTCTGGAGGTGTGAGGTGTATTTATGTGTGTGTGTTTAGTGTCCCTCGACAGGTGATTTTTGAGATTACCTTCTCTAGATCCGACGTCTTCAGTTGTGAACAGGGCCAGCTCAGGAAGCATGTAGCTCTTCGCTTACGGACGTCGATCTTGACTGCCGTGAGACTCCACTCCCGTGACGCATCTGTAAAGACCCGTCACGGGGTTGGCTATCTCACGTAGCCCTCGGGTATGGATCTACGCTCCACTAAACCCGTTTGACCCCCAATTATATGTAAATCTACACAGAACGTTGCTACAGGGCCGATGCGCATAGTAAAGGAGCAGCTGATGGGATAGTGGCAGTAATAAGAGAACAGCTAATAAAATACTGGGAATGGACAATATATAAGAGACGCAAGCCAGTTTTATGAACTTCTAAAAACAGCAACTAATGTTAATCTCTAATGTATTCTTCAAAATGATATAGATGTAGTCTTAAAAGTCATTACCAAGACTTTATCGCCAGTACCTGTCACGATGCGATTGCATCATATTTCTTCTTATTGACATGAAAAATTAAGCCACAGAGATTTGAGTTTTTTCTGCAACGGTGGTATGGTAATTCAATTTTCAAAGCTTCTGCTTATGAATAAATCAATTCAGATAGTTTCGACTCAGCACCTTTATTAAAAATGTCCAAGAGAAAAGAAAACTGCAATACAAATAATGAAGCAAGTTCCAGTTTTGACATCGATAGGATTACTGTTTATTCTAGAAGTATTCCCGTCGTTACATTTCTTCTTGTTACAGTTGTAGAAAAAATTAAAGCGAATTTGAAGATGACGAAGTAAAAGTAATATTTTTGAGGTACATTGATAAAACTTAATGTAGTCTTCGTATATTTGAATGCAAGTACGATATTGAAAATATAAATAACTTAAGCCTAAAACGGCATTGTTAGGTCCCAAGGATTCTGCGGGTACCAAAACCGTATTATTTATATATATTTTTGGTATTTAATCAGTTGATCAACGTAATTCTCATTAAACAGCACTTAATATATATTAATATTATTCTACGTTGCCAAAAAGTTCCTTGAAAACAACACTTGATAAAATTCTAAGGTGGCCGAGCACAGAAAGACACGTTTTTAAAATAAATAAATCAAAAGAGAAGATTCTTATTTACTGTCGCTTTTCGTGTTTTGTTGATTCTCAGCCCCTTATGCATGAAAAATTTTGATTAGTTTTCATTCTAGATGTACAACCGTTCATTGCTTCCGTTCTGAAATGAATACTTTTTTAACGTTTCGCATTTAGTATCTTCAAAGCTTTCTGTTCCGCGTCCATGAAGAGAGTTTCAATTCGAACTCTAAAAACTGTAAAATAAACTACACAATGTGCTTTAAAAACATTCTTAAAACTAAAATTTATAAACCTAATGAAGCTAGACCATTATATGCAATCAATTAGTGTATACCTCCTTGGTTTCAGACTACAGTTACATACAAATGAAAACTAAAAATATATTAGATGAAAACTCTAAGAATTTAGGTAAGTTGGCCAAACAAGACTGTGATTTCTTTTTAGTTCCTCTAGTATATTCTTTATATGTGTGTTCTTTTCTTCCTAACACATTGCCCCTTATGGTAAAGTTTTTGTCAAATTTCTCGGTTGTCTTTAAAGATAAAGGTTTTATCGTATCAAACTGGGTATTTTTATAATCAGCAAGACGATGTCATTTATTGAAATAATATACAGGTTTTTCGTTTAAAACAAGTCGATGCTCACCTTTTTTATTTTCATTGTCATTTGTTTACTTTTGTAGCAAATCCTGACGGTTCTGAGAAAGCCATAAAACTTTTATATATAATATTTTTTGAAAACACTAAAAGTTAAGCAAGAAGATATGTATAACCAGACACCCTGTACACAAAGTTCGGTAAATCTTTATAAAAATCAGAGTTGGTCTTATTTGAATTATTATTATCTAATCCTCTATAAATTAAAAAAATCAACAAACGGAGAGCAGTAGAGTAATAATGTATCCTTTGCACCCCCCTCTTTTACATCCCTGCTCCCTCACCCTTTGACGTCATTTGACCTTGAGGGGGCCCCGCCCACTTGGCATTGAGTCTATTTCACCTTGAATTTTTGAAGGTCAACACCACCTCCTCTTACGTCCCTGCCCCTCACCCTGTGCCGTCTTTTGACCTTGAGGGTGCCCTGCTCACTTGACTTGGTTTGAGGCATCAACGTGACGTTCAAATTTTCAGGGTCAAGTGGGCGGAGAACCTTCAAGGTCAAATGACGTTACAGGGCGAGGAGCAGGGACGTAAGAGGAGAAGGTGTTGAGCTTTAAACATTCAAGGTCAAATAGACCCAAGGTCAAGTGGGCGGGGCCCCCTCAGGGTTAAATGACGTCACATGGAGAGGAGGACCGGGACGTAAGAGGGGGGGTCCAAAGGATACATTATTACTCGACTGAGAGCATTTTCTTCGTCGCACATCATTCCAAAAGTTTTCTATTCTAGAATAAAAATACATTTCATGAATAAATAAATTATAATATAAATACAAAAAACTATACATTTCAAAATATAACAGGTAGGATGTTGAAATTTTAGTTTTTTGGGAAACATGTATTATTCGTATATCTCATGGACAACAGCTAGTTGGTACAAGTGCAAGGGGTATCAATTTTGATCTACATAAATGATTTACATTTTGGGGCGACAGAGTCGATTATACTCTCTTTGTTGATGACAGCACTATATCACTTGTTGACTTGTTGGAGGACCAGTTAATTGCGAGAACGGATGGAAGACAGCTGACACCTGAAGAGAAGTGTACTTCAAATAGAATCCTGTTAAAGAAAACGTGATTTTTACCCTGAAAAACATGGATAATGTATCATTTCTCCATCAAATTCTGTACAATTTTTAGGGATACATCTAGACTTCAAGTTGAACTGAGATGTCCACGTCGACCAACTTGTCGGTCTAATAAATCGACCACCATTTTGTTATATAATATTTTTTTTAGTAAATTTTTTAGTAATAATTTATTTAACATTTCACTAGACCGCCATTTTGTCCAGCCATATTGGATTTTTTACTTAATTTTTGAACAGATGGAGAAATAGTTTTTTGGCTATGCTGCGAACGGACAAACAGGCCGATTAAAAAGTAAAGATATTTAAAGCTGGGCGGCCATTTTTTTTGACGATTACAAACATTTTATTTAACTGCCATTTTGTTTCGCCATCTTGAATTCATACCAAAATTTTATCAGTTCCTATATCATACTGGCCAAAAATTTGAAATCAATCTAATAAGTAGTTTTTTAGGCACGTTTTTAAATATTTTATTAGGCCGCCATTTTGTTTCGCCATCTTGGATTTGTACCAAAATTTTACCAGTTGTTGATTCATACGTACTATATGATTTTTGTGCAAAATTTGAGGTAAATTTGATAATTAATTTTTTAGTAATAATTTTTTTAACATTCCACTAGATCGCCATTTTGTTCCGTTGTCAAAGACACAGGGCCTATTGCCTATTTACCTATAAATAGTCTCGGTTAGGATAAGTTACCTTAGTTTATATCATCTGCTGATGATGCTAACTTGGTTAGCTAAACGCGTGTTCAGAACGTAGCAAGTTGTGGTGTAGTGTGGTTAGAACTCTTGTATTTTGATCTATCTTCTAACACAGGTTCCAGTGTTAGGACTTAACATGGCTTCACGGTCAACGGAACAAAACCTTTATTGTAAGTACTGTACTAAGATTAGGTCAATAGCAGCAGATATTTGGTATCTAAAATCATGCAAGTCTTTTTCAGTTTTCCCTAAATTCATTTCAGTCATGATCCCTAAACAATCACCTGTTAAAAAATCACTTATAAGCTTAGTAATTTAAAATTTGAACAATAGTTAGATAGATAGATATAGAGATAGATTTCCAAAAAAAAGTTCGTAGTTATCGATGCCAAATTTTTGAAGGAAATGTTAAAAACAAACTGAGAAAGTTGAAACTATAAAAACACATTTCTTCGGAAGTCGAGAACATTGTAGAAAACCTTTCTTCTCAGTCGTTTGATAATAGAGAAATCGCCCTTTTGAATAAAGGTTTGAATTTTGCAGAGCCTCCAGTAAAAAATAGTTTACCAACTATTATAAGTAGTTATAATAGGGGAGCGCCTCCTCCTCCTCCTCTTCCTCTCTCTCATGTCCCTCATTCTTAACTTCCTCCCCTTTTATTCTCATTCGCATCATATTTTTAATTTTTTCTCTTTGGTCTCCCACATTTGATTTTGCATTCTTAAGTCTTATAAATAGGTGCATCAAGATCATTTTAGTATGTTAAGGTACGAGTGACTGTTAAAAGAAAAAAATCTGTTGAATAAATCTATTAATAATAATATTAAAATAAAATGAGTGAATCAGTTGGAGAAAGAAATCGATCCATTCCGCTTCAGACAATTAGCCTCGAAGAAATTATACCAGGAGTTCAAGAAGAAAATATACTATTAGTTCGAGAAGAAAATAATGGGATTGTTTTAAAAAATTTGAACAAAACTGAGAGTGAAGAGAAAAAAGTGTTTTGTGCTATTTGTTTTGAAATAATCGAATATTATGATTCATGTAGACCAAATACATGTTCCCACATTTTTTGTTTAAAATGTATTTTAAGATGGAATGATGAAAATTGTTGTTCTATAATGGTAAACAATTGTCCTGTAGGTCGCACTAGATATTACTATTTGGTACAAATCTTCAAAGATGTAATTAGACATCATTTTGTTGTAATTTTAAAAAGAGGATAATATTTTTTTTTTAATTTGTGTTTGTGAAAACTCTGGTAACAAATAATTTTGTAAAAAAAAGTAAATGTAAATATATATATAATAATTGACACACATTTTTTCCTTTTCCTATATTGAAACGACAACAATGATCTAACAAGTTTTTTAATACATACTAATTTTCACATTTCATAAAAAAACAATTGTTATGGGTTTACACAAAAAGTGCCACGCCCTAAAATGGCACCACTTTTGCAAATCGAAGCTTAAATTTTCTTATGGGAATTTACATGTAAAAATGACGGTTTTGATTGTCGGACCGGCATAGCCCAATCTACTACTTTTTAATTATACTAATAATATTAATATAATTTGCATCAAGTAAGAGAAAACTCAATTGAATACAGAAACAAACGTTAACAAAATGTTATGCTAATATATGAGTGCTTCTAGTGGCAGTTGACATAATCGACACTTTTTTTTTTTACATATGATTAGCTATTTCATTTACAAATACAGTGTCAGATGTTAGAATAAAAAGAAGTATTTTGCATATAGCACTGAAAATATATAACCGCTTATAGTAACAGTTGACATTTTTTAAAATTAATATTGTTGACGTATTCTACTTATTATCTTTACAATTTATGTTTAAAATTAATATTTTTGACATTATCTACCCATTACGTTTATAACCTATATTTAAAATTAATATTGTTGAAATAATCTACACATCACCTTTACAAACTATGTTTATTATTAATATTTAACAACATAATCTTCTATCTCTTTTTATTGCAGTAAAAGCAAGCATGTTCAGGAATTAGTAGAAAAAGATGTATCCTACAAATAGCACAATGTAAATCAGAAGCACTAACAACATAAGCTCTTTTGTAGTGGCAGCTCACATGATCGGACTCCCCTCTCCGTAAATATCTCATGTGAATTGCACTACGAGGAAGGCAAATAGCAAATGTTCCTAGTCTTCGACTTTCAATTTTAGAGTAGCTTTGTATAACACATACATCTTTTACTTCAAAATTATTAAATAATTTACTAGCCCTAAACTTGCTTACTTTTACGTCAGCCCGGTTCCTAAATTTAGCAGTTGTCCATCCATGTCTACTCCTTCGTCAATTTCCTGATCATCTTCCTCCATCTCTTCTTCTTCTTCCTCCTCAATATAATTAATGTCGATGTTAAACAAGAATGATCTTCTAACAAGCCTACATGATTTGTCCAAAAATGAATGTTTATAAGTGATGGAATCGCCTTCCAAGTTAATAAAAATTTCTTCTCTTTCTTCAATTTGAGCGGCGTTCTCCACATTATTTTCTTCAATTTGGTCAGCGTTTCCAATCATATTTTCTGCCATCGTTAGGAGCTTTAGATTTAGATAGATATATTTGATAAAAAACAATTTTGGTTATAGGTTATAAATAATATCGACAACTGATATTACAGCGAATGATACTGTATGATCGTCGAGTGGATGTTCTTAAGTATATATCCCATCGACCACCACTTTTACTACCTGCAATACTTAAGTTTTTTTTTTTTTTTTTCGCTGTCTCTTTCCCTGTCAGTTTCCTGGGGGGGGGCTTCGCCCCTCTCCCCGCTCCGCCAACCCTCCATAAGGGGGGAGACCCCCTTAACCCCCCCTCACCCTCACCTTATCTTCTTTCTCTCCCTTCCTTCTTTCTCTTTTTTATATGTTTCTCCTTTTTCCTTCCTTCTCCTTTTTCCTTCCTTCTTCTTTTTCTTTCCTTCTCCTTTTTTCTTTTCTTCTTTTTTAATCTAACCTAACCTAACCTAACCTAACCTAACCTAACCTAACCTAACATAACCTAACCTAACTTAACTTAACCTGAAGAGGGTAGCCCGAAATTGGGGAGCCGGGATTTGAGTCTCGGAAATTCAGGGGTCCGGGGGGGGGGAGGGGGGAAGGGGGGAAGGGGGGAGGGGGGTAAG
The DNA here is from genome assembly GCA_030620095.1 of Kuschelorhynchus macadamiae. NCBI lineage: Eukaryota > Metazoa > Arthropoda > Insecta > Coleoptera > Curculionidae > Kuschelorhynchus > Kuschelorhynchus macadamiae. Next base: position 577,492 of record JAUTXW010004977.1, on the reverse strand, counting down.
GTTGTTGATTGGCTGGGAAAGTGGTTTTTAGAGATTGTCGTTCAACTTTAAGTAGGACACATGTGATCAACTTTTGCATATAAAATCGCCTCAGCGAAGAGACGAATGCAATTGATTTCTGCATTCACACTGTGCAGAGCTCGCGAGTTTTCTGGTGTTTACATTGTGTCTATTTGGTAATTTTTTAATTTTTATTTTTATTTCTAACATTTTTATTTGGCAAGATTTAATTCTTATATATATTGGTGACATTTTTAAGTACATTTGTGGCATTTTTATTTGTTATTACGATTTTTTTCATAATGGACAATTTTTTGGCATCGAGTAGCAAAATAATTGACAATGACTTTGACTTATACACATGTACTCAAATGCAAAATTTTGCAAACCAACAAAACAATGAAACAGACGTATTTACAACTAGTCAACAACAAACTATTCAGGACTTGAATGAAATTATTTACAATAGCCAAGTTCAGAATAATGCCAACAAACACAACAATGAAAAATATTTATTTACAGCTACTCAACAACAAACTCTTGACGATCTTAATGACATTATTGACAACAAAACGGACTTAATTACAACAAAAACTAAACAAACTCTTGAAGAACTGAATGACATTGACGAAAATCAATTCGAAAATTCTAGCTATGAGGATATTGTTTGTTTTCAAAAATCTAATCCAAATTATTTAACATTAAAATCGCCAATTAATTCTCCGAGACCAATTTGCTCTCCTTTTTTGTTTAGTGAAAATTCTGATTCGGAAGAAGAACAAATTGATCAAAATTTAAGTTTGGCTATTTGTCCTATTAATTCACCATATGATATTGTAAATTCTGATTCGCAAGAAAAACAAATTGATCAAAATTTAAGTTCGGCTATATCTTCTATTAATTCACCATATGCTATTGTAAATTCTGATTCGCAAGAAAAACAAATTGAAGCAAATTTAACTTTGGATATTTCTCCTAATAATTCACCAGTTGAACAAAATTCAATTTCGAAACCATCATTTATCATTAAAAAAAAATTTAAAATTAATAAAAAAAAATAAAAAACAAATAGCAAACCTTAAGTGTCTGGGTTTCGCTATTTAAAATTTAACTAATTTGATCACAATTAAAAAGGGAGACGAAAGTACGGTGAATTATGTTAAACAGGCCTTTGACAAATTAGTTGACTCATTTGAAGAAATGGATTCATAAAGTCAATTAATTTCTATTGCTTTTTTCAAAATTTGACTATAACTAAATAAAAATGCACAATATTAATTTTATTATTATACAAAGAACTTCAAAAATGCAATTGCTTTTTTCAAAATTTGACTATAACTAAATAGAATTGCACAATATTAATTTTATTATTATTATTATCCAGAAAACTTCAGAAATGCATAAGTGTGTAACATGTAATAAAGTCTTCACTAGAAAGGATAATTTATTGCGACATATTAAAAAACATGTTAACGGAAATTCCACAAAACTCAACAGTTGGTTGAAAAAACCAAAGCTTGTTAAAGGTAAGAACATTTTATTTTTCATGTTATATTTTGTAAAATATTTTTTTCTTAATTTATAGATTCTACAAATATTGTAAAGAATGCAAGAAAAATATAAACCAAAGTCTATGGGGTGGACATCTTCGATCTAGTGTGCACAAGAACAATTCCAAAATAGGCTTGGAGGAAGGTGTTGAAATTATCAAGTCAGCATTCAGGCAACGAATAATATCTTATAGGATTTCCTCACACCAAAACTTCATAAATGTGAAAGAATATTTTCAACATTTGGAATACAAAATTGCACATCTAATAGATCAAGAACTGCAGAAACATAAATGTATCAAGCTAAATATGGAACTGTTCGGTTTCTATTTTAACCCCAGCAGCGACAGCTATGATGTCAAATCTTTTAATGCGCCGTTCCAAGTCATTTGCCAGGGATATCAGAAAAAAGAACTGTTAGAGCAAATCTGCACCATTATTGACCAGAAAGCTGACGAATTTGCAGAAAGAGATTCAGGTAAAGAATTTATTTTCGATTTTACAACAGCAACAAAAAAAAGTATTTTTTTAAATTTTTACGTTGCAGGATGGTCTTTGATGAATTTACTTCATTTGGAAATTAATGTTAACAAGCACAATCCGCTGAGAGCCTCATCTTTTATCGAACTTCCTCAAGAGATCAAGAGACGTCAAGCTGTGATCAACATTAGGAATGATGACAACTTTTGCTTCGCCTGGGCAGTTGTGTCTGCTCTTCACCAACCAAGCGGATTAGATTTTGAAACTTCATCCTACCCACACTACTCTTCTGTTTTGGATATGTCAGGTATAGAATTTCCAATGTTGCTAAAGAACATTAAGATTTTTGAAGAAAAAAATAACATTTCTATTAATGTATGTGGATTAGAAATTATAAATCCTAAAAAGGGGTATGAAGTAATTGGTCCGCTTTATTATTCATCGAATAAAAAAAATCAACATGTCAATTTATTGTTAATAAGTGATGATGATGATGAAAAAACTTTTCATTATTGCTATATTAAAGATTTATCAAAACTAGTTTCTGCACAAATTTCTAAACATCACGGAAAAAAATATATTTGCGATGGTTGTTTACAATATTTCCCTACAGAAGAAAATTTATTACAACACAATAGCTATGATTGTGATCATTTACGAATTAACCTACCTTCTAAAGAATTAATAAAAGATAAGTTTGGAAACTATTCATATGATAATATTTTGAAATTTGTAAATTATCATAAACAAATGAAAGTTCCTTTCGTGGTGTATGCAGATTTTGAATGCATTTTAAAGCCTTTAAATAATGACAATGTTGATAAAAATCCTAATACTTCATACACCTTAAAACAATATGAACATATTCCACATTCATTTGCCTATTACATTAAATGTTCCTTCGACGATAATTATTCTAAATTTGAAAAATATAGAGGTCAAAATTGTGATACATTATTTATAAATTCTTTAGAAAGAGATGTGTATAACATATACAATAAATATTTAAAGGCTCCTAAAAAAATGATCTCTTTGAACGAACTGGACAAAATTTATCATAACTATGAAAAAGTTTGTCATAGTTGTAATAAACCTCTTTTAAATGACAGGGTTGCAGATCATTGTCATATAACCGGTCTTTATAGAGGTCCAGCTCATTCACTCTGCAACATAAATTACAGAATACCTAACTTTATTCCAGTTATATTGCATAATTTGCGTAATTATGATTCTCATCTATTTCTTAAAAAATTATGCTTAAACAAAGAACAACTAACAGTTATCGCACAAAATAAGGAAAAATATATTTCATTTGAAAAGCTTATTCATGTGGATAACTATTTTGATAAAAAGACACAAAAGGCTAAGAAAAAAAATATATCATTAAGGTTTATTGATTCTTTTCAATTTCAAATTTCAATTTTATCAAAACTCTCTGAAAGCTTAAAAGATGAACAATGTAAGGAAATAAAAAAAATTTTCAATGATGAAGAAAGATTTAAACTTATTCGGCAAAAAGGTGTATTTCCTTACAGTTATATTGATGATTATTTAAAATTAGAAGAAACAACTTTACCTCAGAAAGACCAATTTTATAATACTTTAACGGATGAGCACATCAGTGATGCAGAATACCAAAGAGCTGTAAAGGTTTGGCAATTGTTTAAATGTGAATCTCTTGGTCAATACTCCGACGTTTACTTACTCTCTGATACTTTACTTTTGGCAGATATTTTTGAAAATTTTAGAAGCACTTGTTTATCCACATATAAGCTCGATCCAGCTCATTTTTACACTTTTCCAGGTTTATCCTGGGAGGCGTGTTTGCGTTATACTGGAATAGTTAGAATTGTTAACTGATCCAGATATGATACACTTTTTCAAAAAAAGCGTTCGCGGTGGTGTGAGCTCTTGCATTTGTAGAAAATCTGAAGCTAATAACCCATTTCTTTTAAATTTTGATCCTTTAAAGCCAACTAAATACATAATTTATTATGATGCAACAAATTTGTATGGTTATGCAATGTCACAGCACATTCCAACGGGAGATTTTGTTTGGTTAACAGATAAAGAAATCAATGATTTAAATATTATGAATATTTCTAAAAAATCTAATAAGGGATATGTTTTAGAAGTTGATTTAGAATATCCTACAAGTCTACATTCCTATCATAACGATTTTCCGTCTTGTCCAGAAAACTTTAAACCGCCAAATTCTAAATGCATAAAATTAATACCCAATTTAAATGATAAATCAAAATATGTTATTCACTATCAATTATTAAAATAATGTTTGGAACATGGACTCAAGTTAACTAAAGTTCATAGAGTTTTACAGTTTTCTCAATCTGATTGGTTGAAAAAATATATAGACTTGAATTCAAGATTAAGAAATGATTCAAAGAATGAATTTGATCGTAATACTTACAAGTTGGCAAATAATAGTATTTATGGCAAGACTATGGAAAATGTTGATAGGAGAATTGACGTAAGACTTGTTACAGAGTGGGAAAAAAATAGAAGAAAAGATGGTGCTGAGAATTTAATTGCAAAACCATATTTCAAGGACTTAACAATATTTTCTGAAAACTTGGTAGCTATTCAAATGCAAAAGATTCAAGTTACTTACAATAAACCAATATATGTAGGCTTCTCAATATTAGATATATCTAAAACTGTCATGTATGATTTCTTTTATAATTTTTTAAAACCTCTTTATCAGGAAAATATTTCACTTTTATACACCGATACCGATTCGTTCATTTTAGAAGTCACAACTCCAAATATTTATTCTGACATGATAAAAAATATTCACAAATTTGACACATCTAATTATGAATTTAATAATATTCATAAAATGCCTATTACAAAGTCAGTTATAGGAAAATTCAAAGATGAATATGCTGGTGAACCCATTACTGCTTTCTTTGGTACTGGAGCAAAAGCATATTGTATTAAAACGGAAAACAGTTTAACAAAAAAAGCAAAAGGTGTTAAAAAAAGTGCAATTAAAAAGCAGTTGGATTTTATTAATTAAAAAGATGTTGTTGAAAATCATTCTAAAACCTTTTGTTCAATGTATGTTTTTCGATCTAGACAACATACAATTTTTACAGAGTTAATTAATAAATTGGCTTTGAGTTCCGAAGATGATAAGCGGTATAAAATTCCCTATAGTTTTAATACATTAGCTTGGGGACACCAAGATATTGCTTTGTATCAATGGAATGCAGAACATGAAGATTTAGATATATTTATGTAGATATTATAAGGTATTTAAATTTGTTGTTTTTGAAACCAAAGTTAGTCTTCATAAGTCTTTCACAAAATGTGCTTAGAAACTTTTGACAAAGAAATTGATAACAGTTATTTTAAAACATATGAAAAACGACTTTCCACTTTTAAAAAATGGAAAGGAAAATTGAGACCAGAAGTGTTAGCTGGAGCTGGCTTTTACTATACTTCAATCAATGATATTTGTAAATGTTTTTATTGTGGTATTGAAATTTTTGATTGGTTAAGTTATGATGATCCTATTGTGGAGCATAAGAAATTTGCTAGGAATTGTGATTTAAATAACTGTTTATGGAAAAATAGGAATCGAATAATTGTAACCATTCAAAATAAGTCTTCAAGCTACACATTTTATATAGTATTATTAATATCCTTATTTATGAACTTTTACATATATTTAAATTAAGTATTTTATTGTTATTTTTTTACAACTGCTTTTGCTTTCGTGGTGAAAGTATCTGCTTAATGTTAATAAATTTGGAATATAATTATTAATTTGTTTTAATGACTATCAGTAGATCTCAATTTATTCTTCTTTATTTTATTTTCCAAAATGTTTTTTATGTTCATCATTCCCCTGGCGTAACACAGTGTGAAATATGTTTTTCTAATAAAACAGACGTCACTCTAAGTAAATATTGTAAATTTATGAAAATTGGATTAATTAACAATAGTACAATTAGTTGGATGGAACGAATAAATGGAAATGAAAATGCAAGTAAATTTTTTAAAATTTTGTATCATTATCCAAATCGATCTATTTTTTATACAAATTGGATAGAAAGGTTAGGGTTTAAAAATAATCAGTTACAAATTTTAACCCCCAACTGTACCAATTATTATGACGGATTCAAAAATTATTACTTTTCCATCATTAGTGTTACATTAAACTTTGCATTATTTTTATACATTACCATTTTAATTATTTATCTTTATTACAAATTTCAAACTGGAAATCTATTTTTTCATTATTCCATTTTAATCGAAACTTTAAAGAAAGTGGGGATGAGAATATTTAAGTACAAGAATAACACAATATGTTTCAGTCTCGTTTAGTCATTATGAACAACGCCGTGGTTCATAAACCTTTGGAAACGCTTCTTAATTCAAAAATTCATTTTTTAAATAATTCTTTGTCAAAATTTGTTCTTGTTGGCATTAGTTTAAATGATTTTTCTCCAAAAATTGTAATTGGTGGAAAAACTGGATTTTCAATCGCACTAACCGAAGAAAATTGGAAAGACATTTGTGTTCATCAAGGAATTATTGTAAACAATTTCTACTTTCCTCAAGTTGATCAAACCAGTGTGAATATAAACAACATTCATCTGCAGGTTCAGAAAATAAATGATACCCCTGTTCTACAAATTACAAAAGGCCCACACTTCATATACTTAGGACAAGAGTCTTTGGACAATTTGTGGCGATTAAAGGAAATTATTGATTATAGACTATCTATACTTAAAAGGCAAACTTTCAGATGTGGTACTTAGATAGACTCCGTTTTGAAAAAAGAATAAATGATTGTAAACTTATTCTAGATTCGATATTATCTGAGGAACATAGAAATAAAATATATTTGACACGTTTTAATAAAATTTGTATTTGATGTTTTACTTAATAAAATTTTAGTTACCTAAATGTGAATTTTATTTGAAATTAATTAGCACATTAAGACTTTGTAATTTGTATCAGCTAAAGCATAAAGTGAGGAACAGAAATAAAACAAATTTAACTAAAGTTTAATTTCAATTTAATTAAACAATATTTTTTTTTATCAATCCATGTATTATATTTTTTATCAAGTCCTAATCATTTCACATAAACTTTTTTCCTTTCCTTCTCAAAATCTTCTCAATAAGATACACATCGGTATGCTTTACTTTTAGTAATTCTTGCTCATAAAAACCACCCAGAATGTCCTGATTATCTTCGTCTTGAATTAAATATGTCCAAGGGTTTGTCATCTTAACTTCTTTAATGTGGAATATCTCATTTGACCAATTTGGTGTGTAACCTTTTGAAAATGCCTCTCGATGCTTGCTTATTCGTACGTGATCACCCACTTTAAACTTTGGAGATTTTATATCTAACGTTTTAGCATGAGTAAATGCAGATTTCAAGATTCTATTTTCATTTGTTTTATTTACTTGTTTTGGCTTCATTCCTATTGAAGAATGTTTTGTATTGTTATAATCTTTTACAATATCCGCTAATATATTAAACCATTTGTAATTTCCTTGAATGCTAAATATTTTCCACATATTATTCTTTAAAGTCCTGTTCACTCTTTCTACTATACTCGCTTTCAAATTGGAAAACGTGCTATAATGGTTAATTCGAAATTGTTGCATCAAATTTTGAAAATTTACATTGAAAAACTCTCTCCCTCTGTCCGTTTGCAAGTTTTTTGGTGGAGTTTTTGCACTGATGAATATTTTTTTCATGGCCGCTGTTACGTCTTTTCCAGATTTAGATTTTACCGGTTCGGCCCAAACATACTTAGAAAATACATTTATGGTAATCAAGATATATTTAAATCCCTTATTAAATTTGGCATAGGGTAACATTTCAACCAAATCAGCTTGAAAAAGATCATTTAACCCTTTCACTACCACCTTTCTGCGTTTGTATTTTTTCTAGCAGGTTTATGTAATTCATTAACGACTTGTTGTTTAACGGTTGTCATGACAACAAACTTGTTTATTCAATTTTAAGGAAGTTCACTCTCTATGTTTTGTAATAATTCGAAATATAACTTTTATATGTTTTTTCCCATTCATTCAATTTATCAATTTGTATTGTATAACTTTTTTCATTTAAAACTTTACTAATTTTAGTAATCTCCTTTTCTAACGCATTAAAGGATTTTTTTATCTCTCCAGTTAAGAAAGTCTTTGATCTACTATCACTATTTTTGAAGTCCTCCTCTGTTTTATTTAATTCTTGTTCTAATTTCTTAATTACACTGGACATTATATTTTCCAAGGAAATATATTGTTGATTTTCTTCTAAAGTGAGTTGGTCAATTGTTCTACTGTTAAGAATGCTATTTTGATTTATTTTTTTTTCATCATCTAACCTTTTTATAAAAGTTCTTAATTGTTTAATTTTTTCCTTGTGTTTTTCAATTATTACTTCTCTTATATTTGTTTCCATTATTTTATTAATTTTGTTGATATCATCACTTAATTTTTTGTCTTCCTTTTTAACATGTTCATTTAAAAATTCCAAATCTTTACTTATTTGATTTAGCGTTAGCAACTGTTTATTAACGTTTTCAATTGAGGTATAACATCCTTTAATCTGGTTTTCATACTTTAAAAAATTTTCATCAAAAACCTTAAGCTTTTTAGCAAAGATTTCATTATTTGTTTCATTTTCACCTAATCTCCTTTTTAAATTATTAATGTCACTTATTCTCTCTTGATTTTGTTTTGAAATATGGCGTCCAAATTTATCAATTGTCATGTTGAGCTTTCATTAAACAATAAATATGATTATATTTGATAGCTGTTATTTGTTATTTATAGTATTACTTTATCTTCTCTTAATTCTTCAATAATAGAGATAATCTCGTTACTATGAGCATTATTTCCCGCATCACTTGATGAAATTAATAAACGTAGCCTATCAACAATTTCTTTTACATTATTCCAGTATACATAGTCTGTATTTGATTTGTTTGTTTTCAAAATTAATCCCTTTCCTGTAGATTTGGCTCTAGTTGTTCTAAACGGAGGTTTTGGTTTGTTAAATGCTGTAACTAATCTTGGCAAGGTTTTTGTCTTTGTAATCCCTTTTCTTTGTAAATATGGTCCTATTATTGTAACATATTTGTGTGATGTATTTCCTTGAACTTGTTCATTTGAATCAAAATTCCTACGATATACATTTGTTTTAGCTAGAATGTTCATGTAATTATCTAAATCTTCCTTCTTATAACCTTTCGGTTCTTTTTTGAAAAGCAATTCGTATAAACCTGGCGTGCCTGTGTACATTATTCCTCCCACTTTAATGTCTTTTCCAATAATTTCTACCGGTATCTGTGTTAAACCAAAAGAAAACTTATCCGTTTCGAGGTCATGAACTATTCCAAAATAATGGTCAAATTTATGTTGTGTATCTTTCACACCCTCATCAATATATGATCTGGGTAATTCATGAAAATCTGCTAAGTAATCTTTATATGATGGTGTACCAACATAGGTTTGAATTGTTTTTCTAGTTTGTTCCAATATGTCTGACAAGTTTAAATTTGTTGTTGTGTCACTAGAAGGATCTGAAGTTTCTGCTATAACAGTTGATGACAATGGTTGTACTACAGAAGAGGAAGAAGTAATACTACTGTCATTTAAAAATGTTGGTAGTTCTGTAGGGAGTAACGGAGTTTTTCCTGTTTTCTGAATATTTTTCGTCGGAGTTGATGTTTTATAAAGCTTTGTAGGTGTTTTGAAATCTTCATACTTTGAAACTCTTTTTTCTTTTAAATCGAATGGTTCGGATTTACCAATACTTGAAATTAGCTGTTTAAGTGGTTGTGTTATTGGTCTATAAGTTTGTTCTAATTCGGACTGAGCAGTAGAAGTAGCTAATTTCAAGCTTTGATATTTCTGCTTCACGGCTTGTCTCGATCTTATTAATTCTCGAGCTAAACGTTTATCCATGCTGTACAAGTTTTAAATGAAATAAAACTGCAAATTTTTTACTTTTATAAATATATAAAGGAATCGAATTTACTCCTATATCTGCCGTGATTTACTTCACAATCTTTGTCAATTACAAGAAAGCCATATGGATCCATCCAACAGTTAGCACAAATATTTTTAAACTGATCAAATGTCATATCCAATATACAGTGGTCATTATATATATGTTTTAAACTCAAACAGTCCTGTTTAAATAAAATTAATAAGTTTGCATTTTCTCGAATTAGACGTTTAAGGATTGAGGAATATCCTTGAAAAATAAAAAAACAATCGGTATTTCTATGCCTTCCACGCGTGAAATAGTCCCTAATAATAGATTGATTATGACAAAGAATATCATCAAAAATGATAACGGAATTTGGCTTTATCTCATGAGGTGAAATAATGTTTTCATCGCTATCATATTCAAAGTATCCAATTTCTTTCATAGGCTTTAACAACTTTCTTAAATATTCATATTTTGGTTGATCTAATGACTTTGAATAAACATAGACATTTTCAAACCTAATTCCATTAGGATGCTCGAGCAGTGTAAGCATAACGTTGGTTTTACCGCTACCACTGCAACCAACTATAAGCCCTCTTTTTGAACCACCGCAAAATAAGTCACCATGCTTTCTCAACTGTTTACTTAAAATTTTTTCGTCATGATTATTTACTGGTAATGAGAATTTTTGTTTTTCAATCCTCATTCTTAATCACACTAGTAAATATTTTTAGCTGTAAAAGTATTTATACCAGAAAAATGTCAATGTGCTTTTAGTATAAAAAGAACTTCAATGACTGTGGGTCGTCATAAGTTGAAAAAAACTATTAAAACACGTAATAGAAAAGGCTCTGGTTTAGTAAATAAATTAATTAGTAAACTACCTTTCGAAGTTCATATACCAGGATATAATTATTGTGGTCCCGGCACCAACTTGGAAAAAAGATTAACTAGAGGTGACGTTGGTATAAATCCATTGGATTCCGCTTGCAAAGAACATGATATATCTTACTCTCAGACTGAAGATTTATCAAAAAGACACATATCTGACCAAATATTAGAAAAAAAAGCCTGGGATAGGGTAAAAGCTAAAGATTCTTCTATTGGTGAAAAAATTGCAGCTTTAAGTGTTGCAGGAATAATGAAGGGTAAAAGAAAGTTCGGTTTGGGATTAAAAAATACAAAAGGGGGTAAACTTAAATTGAGAAAAAAACGTATCATTCGAACACCCAAAAAAATTGGAGGATTTCTACCTCTTTTGTTTCCCATTCTTGGCGCCCTGGGTGCACTAGGTGGAGGCGCGGCAGGAATTGCTAAGGCAGTAAATGATGCTAAAGCAGCTAAACAGCAACTAGAAGAAATACATAGACATAATATTGCAATGGAAAATGCTTCTAAAGAAGGCAAAGGATTATATATTAGACCATATAAAGGAAAGGGACTATTTATTAGACCTTATAAAGGAGGATCCGTCAAAATGAAAGCAGTCAGACAAAAAAAAAACTCAAAATAAGTTTTCCAAAAAGAGCACTTACGAACAATGATATTATTAAATATGTAAAGCTGTTAAAAATAACTGGCTTTAGAGGTGTTTTTATGCTCGATGAACTTCCAAAAAAAATTAATCTGAAAGAATGTGGTATTGTAAATTTGGATAAAAAACAAAATAAAGGATCTCATTGGACTGCTTATATTAAAAATAACAAAAATGTAATATATTTTGATAGTTATGGAAATTTAAAACCACCTTTTGAACTTCTCAAATATTTTAATTCGAATGGCAAAGTGGATGTATTTTATACTTATGAAAATAAACAAAAATTTAATTCATATAACTGTGGTCAACTATCCCTAAAATTTTTGCAAAAAAATATATAAACTCATTATTTATTGTAATATCTCATTCATAAATAAACTGCAATGTCTACCACAATTGCCATATCAGGAAACAGTTCTGTTTTGTCTGCTGATTTTAATCCGCCCATATATTTAGAGGATGAAAAACAATATTACCTGGGTTTAGCTGATTTTGAAACGTTTATCACTATTCCCAATATAAAAGAAGGATATAATAAATTTTATATAGATAATAAAGTAATTGTTATTCCCGACGGAACTTATGACATTACAGATATAGAAACATACATAAGAGAAAGTATAGAAGATTTATTTCCGAATGAAAAAATTTTTTTTCTTTTAAAAGCAAATGTTAATACTCTAAAAACTTTTTTAATGTGTAGTAGAATAATTGATTTTACCAAGGAAGATTCGATAGGAAAAATGTTGGGTTTTAATAGCAGGATACTAGAAGCTATGAAAGAGGAAGAATCAGATAATGTTGCAAAAATAGCTAAGGTGAATGCTATTTGTATTGACTGTAATATTTGTGTCGGTTCTTACAATAATGGTAAACCTGTTCATATTATTCACCAGTTTTATCCAACTGTAGCTCCAGGGTATAAAATAGTTAAATCTCCTTTGCCCATTTTGTATTTTCCAGTTAGCGTCAAAGCAATTAACAATATAACAGTTGAAATAGTTGATCAAGACGGAGAACTTATCAGTTTTAGAGGAGAAACTATAACAGTAAGGTTACATTTACAAACAAGTGAAATATAAAATGGTTGTTAGATATAATAGAGCCCTTTGGATGAGACTTGCCCCTACCACTATCAACAAAGTAAAAACTTATAAAAAGAAAAAGCCTAAACAACAGTTCAGTATCAAATCCAACACCAACAAGTTAAGACGAGACAATCGTAAATTTCTCACATCCTTGGGTTTCACTGTTTTAAAATAATGAACATATTAAACGTAAACGAAAAGCTTTATGTAGACAATTCCATCGTCAGTTCTGACACACATATCAACCATATATTTCTTCAAAATTCGATTACAATGATGAAATAAGGATCCCAATTCAAGAACTCGATGCTTACACTCTACCATCAGATAGTTTACTTTATATCGAAGGAAAATTAACTAATTCAGAAGGTAAATATAAGAAAGAATTGCTATTTATTAACAATGGTATAGCCTTTTTGTTCAGAGAAATCCGCTATGAACTAAACGGAATTACTATAGATTCAATAAGAAATGTTGGATTAGCATCAACCTTAAAAAGCTACCTTTCTCACAATACCAACGAAAGTTTAAAACTGGAAAATGCAGGTTGGTTTCCACATCGGAAAGAAGGTGATACAATTTTAGTTGATAATGATGGAAAATTCTCCGTATCCATACCACTAAAAATGCTTTTAGGATTTTTTGAAGATTACAGAAAAATTATTATGAATATGAAACAGGAATTGGTTCTTATTAGATCAACTGATGATTTAGATGGTGTTATTTTCAAAGAAGATCCGGCACACCTTGTTACTGCTCCTGACACTCCATTGGTTACTTTCAATAAAATTTATTGGAAAGTTCCTCACATTCTAGCTGATATGCCACAACAACTTGCTCTATCAAAAATATTAGAATCAAATAAAGATATATTGATAGGATTCAGGAGTTGGGAACTTGTTGAATATCTAATCTTCTCTAACCGAAACAACCCGTCACACATGGCCGGTAAAAACAACTAGTAAACTAGAAGCTCCTCGTCATGTTGTGATTGGCTTTCAAGAAAACAGAAAAGGGAAAATTGTTAAAGATATGAGTAAATTTGACAATATTACCTTGTCAAATATTAGAGTATATTTAAATTCTGAAAGATATCCTTATCACGATTTGTACTTAAATTTCGAAGAAAACAAATTTTCTGCTTTATACGAAATGTTTGCCAACTTTAGACAGTCTTACTATGGTGTTCCAAATGAACCCATTTTTAATCCTGAACAATTCAAAAACATTAGTCCTATTACACATATTGATTGCTCCCATCAAAAAGAAATAATTCAAACGGGATCCGTAGTAATGAGAATTGAATTTGAGACACACAATGCAATTAAAAAAGATACTTCTGCTTATTGTCTTATTTTACATGACAAATTATTTAGCTACAACCCTCTTACTAAAATTGTGAAACAATTATAAACTTTATCCCCACTATTTTCATATTTCGATTTAATTTAAAGAAATTTTCAAAAGCTTTTAGTTTTAGTCATGACATCAAAACTACAACTACAAATTGAAAAATTTATTTTTAAAATTAATCAACTGAAAGAAGAAATTGCAAATTATTCAAGTAAAAAAAGTCTCATTAAAAAATTTGCTGCTTTGAAAATATAAGATTGGTTATAGATATTCAAGGATTCAAGGATGAAAAAAATAAATTTAAACCGAAAGAGATTGCAGCTTTTGATGGTTATGAAATGACTCATTACATTTTTAAAAAGTCTTTTCCAATGGAGTTTCTTTCACCTGATTGTCATAAGCAGGCGGTATGGTTAACGAAAAATTATCATTGTATACATTGGAATAATGGATTTACTCCATTACATCATTTCCCAAAAATAATTGAAACACTTACGAAGAAAGCAGATTTTGTTTTTGTAAAAGGAAGCGAAAAAAAGGATTTTATACAGAAATATTCTAAAAAGCCTGTGATTGAAATAGATGAACAACCAGCGCTAAAGCTAATGGAACCAAAATGCTTCTATCATTCAAAATCACCTTGTATGTGTGCTTTGACAAATGTGTTATTTTTATATGACAATTGTTTTATGAATGAATAAAAATATAAAAAAACTTAATTACCTTTTTATTTTGCATTAACCAACCGTGATTGAATACAATTAATATGATACCTTAAATCTAATTTTCTAAATTCATTTAAAAGTTCATACTCATTTTTATATTTTAAATAATCATTACAAAATTTAGCGGCTAATTTACATTGTTCCATTCGATCTATATTATTAACATATGCTGACAAATCTTGTGCTTCTGCGTCTTCTTCGCCTACAATTGATAAATATTGGAAGTATGCAGCAGATATAATAAACTCTTCATACATTTCAGTAACCATTTCTCCATTGTAAATATTATTAAATTTATTCTTTCTTTTCAATTTCTTGAAGAATAGTATCCTCGTCAATAAATTGCTTCAAGTCTTTTAAATAGTAACCAAAGCCAATATCTTTTAGATATTGAATAAGTTGAAAAAAATTTAATGTTTCAATGTATTTGTTGAGGAGCAGAGGGCAGCCTTTACGAATTCCGCAGATTGATTACAATAAAAGTCTATCCACTCCGGACCACTTGCCATACAATATGAGAAATAGGTTTTTGAAAGATTACTAAATTTCTCCTCTAATAATTTAACTGCAACCAGCAACTCAGCCATTTCATTTATTTAACATAATATTTTAAATATGTAGGGGGACGTCTCTTGCGAATAGGATTAACTTTCCTTGATAATACCTGTTTTTTATCTTCGTATAATTGAAATCTCTTTTGGGTTGCAATAATAGCAGGTATAAATTGGCAATCTTCTCCTATAAATTCTATTAGGTGGCTTAATTCTCCTACAAAGTATGATTTCCCAAATGTATTGAAAAACGTAGTAAGGCTTATAATTCCTTCTAAATAATCATCACAACAGTCAATTGCTTCCAAATAATCTCATTTCAGTGGATAAAACAGCTTGGTGTATTCATCTTTCGAAATCACTTCAAAGAAATTGAGATATTTAACTTTTAACTGTCTGATAGTTGTAGTTAATTTTTCGCGATTACACATAATTCACTTATTACTTGACACATTTTTTCTTTTTGTTTTATACAAAATTGGTGGAAAAATTCAAAATTAACTTTTTACGCAACTCGAGCACAGCTTAGTAAATGTGCCTCGGCATACTAAAATTATCATGATGCACCTATTTATAAGACTTAAGAATGCAAAATCAAATGTGGGAGAACAAAGAGAAAAAATTAAAAATATGATGCGAATGAGAATAAAAGGGGAGGAAGTTAAGAATGAGGGACATGAGAGAGAGGAAGAGGAGGAGGAGGAGGCGCTCCCCTATTATAACTACCTTTAGTTTTTTTGAGAAATAAAATTAGTACATTCTTTTTTTAGTTATGTATTTTATTGCCATCTTTCATTATTATTTTCTATAATGTGAAGTAATCATGTCTCGGAAAATAATCTAATATCCGGCACCTCTATACTCTAAGGCCCACGGAGATAAGTATATATGACTTTTTTTTGGCACTTTTTATTACCTTGTTCTATTATTATTACATCAAAGTGAAAAATGTATATGGTAGTCTTCTGAGGTATGGTTTAGAATATGACGCTACAATAATTTAGCTGTCTTAACGAATAGTTTCTAGGCGCTGAAATCTATACACTTAATAAACTACTTTCGCACAGTCAAAAATATGATTGCTTCTGTAACGTTAATTTCCAGTTTCACTATGTTACTTATTTATAAAATCCTCTGTATAATCCAACGCACTTGTAAAATCGTTTGTATACATTAACATCTGCATTTATTTAAAAGAAAAAGAAAGGCTTGGATGGTAGTACGATATGTTTTGGTAACAAGAAGCCTCAATCCAAGATTCATAAACCACACAGGATTCTTACTTCTCGTAAGCGCCGACCGCAAAGGTCAATGACCGGGTGAGTGACGTGTTTCGGCCTTGTCAATCTAAAGATTTAGTATTAGTTACATTGCTCTTTAATATAAATTTGCCTTTTAAGCATTGTTTTCTCAATATTCTTTAGTTTTTACAAGTGGTAATAGGTCACACAAGATTGAAAAAGTGTTGTTCGTGTATAATGAAACTTAATTAGCTAAGGAAATAATTAAAACTTCTTTTATAACTGATGTATTTACTTCTGCAGAAGTCTAGATAACAAAAAACAATGTCTGGGAATATGTGTGTTATGTATAATTGCAAAAATAGTTACAAAAATCACTTTCCACGTGTAACTTTTCATAGATTTCCAAAATTAATTATTATGAAGAAACAGTGGGTACACTGGTTGACTGGTGCAGTAGAAAAATGTTAGCTGTAGATATATTTAGATTCTTTATAATTTTTTTTATTAATTTTTCAAGCAATTTGTGTTTTCTTTTAAGCAGGTACTTTTAGTTTTCATTTTTGCTCTGGATTGTTGCTTTTTTAGTATTAATGCAAATCTCAACCTTGTTAATTATTTATACTTAGGTCTCAGAAGCCTCTGTAGTTATTGGGTTTTTTGTTTTCATTTTCGTTGTAAAAGTGGTCACGTTAAGATATTTTTTTGTAATCTCTAGAATACATTATTTTTTAATTTAGAAAAAAATATGTATGACAACTGAAAAAATTATTAAAAAATCGTAATATCATGTTATTTACTTTCCTAAAATTGAGAATCACTTTACCTATTTGCTTTTTAAATTAATAAATTTAGGTATTTAAATTACAGAAAAGTGCTTATTTCCGTGGAACGATTTGGGGCATCCTGTCATAAAAGTACATAATATAACAAAATTTCATGAATTAAGGAAGCACTCAAAATAATATATTTTTGTCTTGACATAATATTTAAATTATTTCCTAATCATTTATTTTTATCTCCAAATATGAATTTCCAAAATATTTTGATGAGCAACTGACCATTGCTTATGTTATTATATGGTAATGTTGTTCTATTAGTTTAATATAAATTTTATCGTAATTTATTGCATTAAAAATCAAAATGACAGCATCAAAAGGCTAAACCATATGATCCTCCTGTAGAAATAACGCAATAAACTTGTTTCGAACAGGCCAGGCGACGTCACTGCAGCGTTCCCGCTAATTTCGCTAAACTGGCGGAAATAAATCGCCGATTTAACTATCCTGTGTGCTTTTTAAGATTGTTGGCATGAATCAATATAAATATAGATTACGTATTATGGTATTGACGAATTTGTTTAAGGACCTGAAAGAAATACTTATTCAGTTCTTTGTAAGATCGTCAGCCTCTAGTTAGTCTCATATTTTAAAGCTGTAATATAGAGACTGTTAAAAATATATCCTTAATAATATATAAATATGTTATTATTATTTGATCTTACACTTCTCCAGTTTATATTAAAACTGCATTGCTTTTATAATAATTACTTATTAATTGTAAATTTCAGATTAACTACGTGACTACGGTACGAACATGTAATTTTGCACACTTAATAAAAAAAATCGTGTGAATTTATTACGTTACTCACTGCAAAATAATGACGATTTGAAAGTCAAAACCTCATTTAAAAGGTATTTTGTTTATTCTAGCAAACGCTAGCAAACTGAGATATTTTTAGTTTTGGAAACCCAATAGTATTTTTGTTATGATTTTATACTATTATCGTTTAAAAAGTGGTAACTAAAGATAGTAGTAAAAACAAAATTGTTGGTTAAATCAGATATGGAATTTCTTTATGTATGATACTTAAAGCCACACAATGGCAATGAACCATGAATATAAAATGAAATTAAGTAACCGTTTTTGATCTACTACCTAAAATGAGTTTGCTTTTAATTTATTATTTGAAATATGCTGAAATACAAGTACGATAGAGAGAAGGTTCCATAAAAGTACTATACATATCCTATGCTTATTTTATAACTCATAGCATAACACACTGTTTAAAAATTTTAAATATATAATAAATAACTGGTAATTATTTTTAAGTTCGAAAAAAGGCCACTAGGGGGCGTCATAACAACTCATTAATGGAAATGCCAGTTTTGTGTTGAATTTTCCTAAGGTTTATCGAAAATATAAGCATTGCATTCTTCAGGCCATTATGCAACTTTTTGCTATTAATCATTTTTTTTTTTTTGAATAATAAAGTAGTGAGGGAAGGTTAAACTTTTTTCCTTCCAAATGTTTATATCTGTGTTTGGATAAACCGATTAAATTGAACTTAGAAAAAGAGCTATTAACCGTGCCGTAATAATTCTATTAGTGGTCACTAGATTGCTTTTTCGGTAATTCTTCAAATAATATGGATTTTCTTGAAAAAAATCAATGGTATGATATGACTTTTTATCATAATTTAATTTGAAGTTATAAAAGGTATCGAATAGTGAAATAAATAATCCAGGTTCGTATTTAAATTAAAATAGTTGTTGATGGTCACCCGAGACCGAATCATCGGATGGAAAAACTAACTTCACCAATTTGTAGAGGAGAGAAAGTGACAATGATGAAGTAAAAATTATTTTCATCTGTCATTTCAATTAACCCTATAATTATAGAAAAATCATAACAGTTATTTTTTGTGTTATTTAAAAAAAAACTGACAAATAGCAAAAAATTGCATAACTGCCCGAATGTATTCTTCAGGTTTATATTTTTGACAAACCTTAGGAAAATTCAAGAGAAAATTGTCATTTCCATTTTTGAGTTGCTGTTACACCCCCTAGCGGCCATTATTTTATATAAATATATATGTGTGTGTGTCTGCTTAAGTTCTCTATAAATGGGAAACTCTTATATCATTAATTTTACGGAAAAAATCGCTCTTCATAAAAAGTTTTCTCTCATGTAGTTATATAAAAGTGATCTAGAGGGCCAAAAAGACGAATTATCTTTTGCCACAGCTTACTATAACACATTTACTACCAATGGTGGTGTGACGGTATTAGTTATATAGACTCGTATCGATATTCAGTCAGTAATTTTTTTAAACATTAATTTTTTTTATTTTTACTATTAAAAATATATGAATGTGAGCGGCTTTTATTAAAGTTAAATAACCTTTTAGATAATTTTATTAACAGATATTCTGATCTTCTTTAGTTCACTGAGTCTCTGAACATGAACCAATCTCCTATTTTATGAGACCATTAAAAACACATACCTAAAAATGACCATTTCATTCAAGAAAAATTAATTAAAATTTCCTACTTTAACATGTTGAAAGCTACGTATCAGATGGTAACGTTTGGTAGATATCGCACTCAATAGATACGACTCTGTAGGTACCAGGTCGATTTTCATTTTGTTAACAGTTATAACACTAATGACGATATTTTAGAGCAATTACAATTTAAGGCATAATATTAAATTTAAATTAAAATTCAAAAATAATTTTGTTTCATTTAACTGTCATTTGGGACACCCTGTATATTCCACCCTAGCTTATTGTAAAAAATTTAAACCTTAGTAGCTTTTGTATGTGACAGTAAAATAACACCTTTGATATTTCCAACTATTTTAGTCTAATTTTGATAGTCTGACATTTTTTCTCAGAAAGTAGAACTTTTTATGAAGAGCAACTTTTTCTATTACCTTTCAATTCAATAAGTGAGGTTTCTCAGTGATGCCAATTTTCTGTTTCAAATAAAAAAAATCAATATCTTCATAATTTCAATTTATTAATATTAATTATTAGCTATAACGGCATGTGACTCAAACAACAGTTATTGCTATAATTCAGCAAAAATTAAAAGTCACAACAAAGTAACAGTGAATTTAAGTATACACCCGAAATGCAATCGTAGTATGAAACGTTTAAAAATCACTTTTCGCACTCGACTGTCACATTGGTGTAAAAAGAACCCATTTCAAGATTTGTAATTGTGATAGAATTCTGCATTTTGGTGAACAAGTATCATTATTTTTAATCCGATTTGACTGAAAATGGTTATCTGGAGGTTATTTAGGAGCACAAATTATACATTTTTAGTATTTCCAGGATTACATAAAAGCTACCA
This sequence comes from Kuschelorhynchus macadamiae, assembly GCA_030620095.1. NCBI lineage: Eukaryota > Metazoa > Arthropoda > Insecta > Coleoptera > Curculionidae > Kuschelorhynchus > Kuschelorhynchus macadamiae. The sequence continues at coordinate 556,836 of JAUTXW010004977.1, read as the reverse complement.
AAAATGTAATTGTTATAAATTTATATATAGGTCCTCAATTTTTTTTTTTGCTTTTAATATATATATATATATATATATATATATATATATATATATATATATAGTATATATATATATATATATATATATATATATATATATATATATATATATATATATATATATATATATATATATATATATATATATATATATATATATATATATATATATATATATATATATATATATATATATATATATATATATATATATATATATATATATATATATATATATATATATATATATATATATATATATATATATAGTTTGGTTTTTAAGTTCCTAAAAATGCCTTAAATATTCAGCTTTAAAAGAAGAATGCTTACAGTGAACGGCATATACAAATTAAAAACGACCTAACTGCATTATGTTATTCATGTCTTTGTATTACGTAATAATATGTTTTTTATTTGCCTAATTTGAAAAACTGCTTAAACGATATCTAAATCTCCTATGAGAATCTTCAAAATGTAAAAGTCTACACTGCCATTGTTTCTTTTTCTATTGCTACACTATTGCTCTTTAAAAATGTTTTATAGGAGGAAAATACATATTAGTGCTAAGATATATTTATTTTAAACTCTTTATTGGCTGTACTATTTATTAGTTGTGGAAAAATCACCTACATGTTTGTAAATGACATTTGGTTGTTTTTAGACGGCTTCTTACTTAAAGAAATACATCTAATTTATTAAGAATTTCAATGCAAAAAAGATAATTAAAATAGGCTGTTACGAGAGCCGGGGGTTTATTTTTAGGATAAGTTATTCAGTTTTGTACCGACGGATAAAAATAATACAGAGCCAGAGGATAATACAGTCAGATCCGGAATAAGCATTTTTTTACTGACCTTAATATACTAGCCAAGTCAATTAACTCTATTTTCTGTATCTAATCACAGTCACAGCACGTAGATATCATTTGGGTCTCTTATACATTCTCATTGTCTCATTTGGTAAGACCCTCATAAGTATAGAGAATGCCACAAAACTATTGTGAAAATGTTGGAAGTTGTTTCTTGGAAACGAATGATTTTGTGTATTTATTGTTATAATTCTTTAGGAAAATTGGTTTGTCGAATCAAAGGAAATATTGCGATTTAAAAAAATATTGTTCTCTGAAGAAAAGAAAATAAAAATCGATTCCTGATTAATATTTCAAAAAACACAAAATAAATTATGTATTCCATTTCTTTAAAAAATATATACAAAACTTGACGTTGAATCTGTAAGCTATGTTGAAAACATTTCGCAAAACCTCCTTCTAGACTAGCTAGACATATTGTAATAATTCTGGTAATGGCCTCGTCAAATCCGGTCAGCCGAAACTACATTTCTCATAAAATGTTCAATTGTTATTTGCCATTTATGTTATAGTTTCGGAAAATTTTTCACGATTTTGCCTTACTTCATATTATTGTTATCGAGTTTTCTTAACTACCTTTAGTAAACTGTGAAGATAGGTTACACGAACTACTAATTTTAATGTAGAATATAACCAATCAGTTGCCGAACAAATTGTAGATGGGATTAAATGCAGTAAAGGGTTTTTGCTTATAAATTGTTATGCTATTAAGTCATTATTTCAAAGAATACCAAAAAAGACTTATGTAGTGTTAGATTCTTTATGAAGATTTTTGATATGACGAAGAATGACGATAGAATTTTAACAAGAGAAATAACAACAAATATTTGAACAAACTAGTAAAATGTTAACATAGGAACATCCATGGTTGGCGTTCACGGCTTGCTAAACCAAAGAAGAGATGCCCTATTGCCTTTAAAATAAAAATTTAAAGTCGAGTTGTTCAAAAATCGCTTATCCAAACATAGACAAAAATATATATTATTAATTAAGTTTTTAAAAAGAAAATGAAAACGAGAAGATTTTATATTTTTAATAAAATAAAATATTTTATTTAAAAATATTATGTTTTTTCCGTTTTCTCTATTTTCCGATAGTCAGTTACTTTTCATATCTAAAATCTTTATAATGAATCTAAAAGCTTTTATATAGACCTTTTTTTTTTAATTAATTCAAGTAATGCCTTTAAAACCACCTCAAATTATAAGCAAAAACCTTGTATATACCTCTGAAAATTTGAGCAGGTTGATTTTGACAACCAACTATTGGTTCCAACATGTCTTCTTTAGAGTAGATTTGAATTCTTTTTAAAGTTTTAAACGTGATTTTATCCATTCATTCAATTATTATGTCACAACAATCTATTTTTAATATAACATAGAAATTTTAATTACGGAAAGACATACATGAATGTAGAATCAAAATTTCCACGGCATTTTATCTTTATTAAACACAAACGTTTTCGGATTGGCTATTTCACTCTTGCCGGAGGGCATTCTAAATTCAGGTTTTATAATATAAAAGGCGAAATTTATTTATATTATTTACTATAGCAACATTTTTCCGAAAATTCTATTTTGCAGCTGCAAATATTTTTGCATTTTTACTAAAGACTAATCGACGGGCGACGTATAGTGAGCAATGAATGCAACAGTTAACTTTGTAGTCTGTTTTAAGTGCATTATTATTTTTATTTATTCGGGACCTAGATATTTTTCTAAATGGTCATTAATTTTGGATCCTCTTCCTACACACTTGCTCCTTGATATAACCTACCTTATAAAATTAATTTTTTTTTCACCAGTTGAAAAAATCTTAATTTTTAAGGATGAAAGAGAATTAATTCACTTGATTAGCGAACTGGTCAGAACTCAGAACAAATTTAATGCTAAAAAACGTATCAAACTCGGTAAAAAAATCATGTTTTAATAAATATTCCTCATAGTCTCAAGACTACTTGGTTTCGGCAAAGGCCAATTATATTTTGTATATACAATCCGTCAGCTACAAATAATTTAACCACATCAGGTACTCGTGTCTCCGTTTAATTAGTCCGTCTGCAACAATTTACAAAAACATGTTTTAAAGAGATAAATAGGATTGCCAGGAAATAGCGTAAAACCAAACTATACATAACGACTTTAACCAGCCGACAAGATGTATTGCTGTTGGACTGACAACCCCAAGTTTTAACCTACGGGGAAATATCTCGATGGATCCCAACTCTGGGGATATTTTATTTTATATTGGATGGATCGTAGATTCGGAGTATTAACTGTATTTGGTTTGGGTACAGATTTATTGTCGGGAAAGCCGTAAAAGTTAAGTCACAAACTATTTTCGAACTGCTTGCAAACAATACTTATCAAAATATACTCACCCAATTACATAATACATATATACTTTAAAGGCATAGATAACGCATATACACATATTCCCCTGATTGCCCCTGATACAATTATCTGATATCTAAATGTTCATTTCCATGTAGAAATATGTTTAAGACTTTTCCGGAGTAATTATTAAAACACTTTATCTTTAGTGCTTGAATATATTTTTTGTCGAATGTAAACATATTATGTTTATTTATGTACCAAAGCGTAACCAGTGGCGTATTTAAAATGCTCTTCTGGGTTGGGGGCAGGGATTTACATTTGGCAGCAGCTGTAAAAAAAAGTCATTGCTTTTTTTTGTTAACACAACATAAGAAATGCCTTCATGAAAATGAAAATTAGCGACGATGTCTAAAAAAAAGGTTCACCCTTATATAATCGTGAGAATGCTTTATAAAATACTTTTTATTTTCAAACATTTTGTTCTGGTTAACAGATCTTGGGGGGGGGGGGGGGGAATTTGTTTCTCTTAAATACGTTACTGAGCTTAACAAAGATAAATTGCACTCTTTCAGTAAATTCAGTTTGTCCAGAGAAAAAAATCCAATAAGTCCGAGTACAGAAGGCGCAGAAAAAACTACTGAAAGCAGGGCCAGATTTAGAATTTTTAAAGTCCTAGGCACAAAATGAGTAGAGTTCCCCCATTGCCTCCAGCCCAGGGGTGGGCGATATTAGATATTACCTATTGATAAACGATAGCACATCACCTAACTATTGATGTATCGATAGTACCGATATATCTTTAACTATCGATAGGTATCAATATATCGATAGTTATCGATTTATCGATAACTATTGATATGCATGCATATATCGATAGTTATCGATATACCAACAATTATCGATAAGTATAGACAGTTTTTGATATTCTCTATTGCTATCATGCTTGTAGAAAACATGAGCTGGTCAAAAGGGGTATAGGCAAGACAGCAAGTTAGGATTCGATTCGAAATATTCCGACAGAAGACATTTTAAGTAATCCGTTCGTTGCATAGTTTCTTTCCTCGTATAACAATCAACACAACAAACTAATATACTATAAACATGCGGTATTATATGGGGTAGAACCGTGATGATATTTGTGATCGCAAAACTTTTCGAAAAGTATAAGTTTTTTTCGACATTTTTTATTCCCTAGAATACGTGAGTGTGTATGTAGTTTTTCGATATATTGAAGAAATTAGTAGTTGAATGATTATTATGAATTTCTCTAAAAATATAAGTTGGCAGTGTTGAGAAAGATATATTTTAACAAAAGAATTGCGGAAAAGTGTGAACTATATATTTTGAACAAAATTCTAAATATTTATTAAATTAACAAGGCATTTTTTTAAACGTTATTAAGCATGGAGAACATTTAAATTTATTCTTTATTATTTCATGGTCTTCATTGCGTTGAATATATGATATTTAATTTAACCCAATTCTTTATTACTTCTTGTTATTTTACAAAGTTAACCCCTTCAGGGCCATCCTACATAGAATAAAATTTATTTTATGTGCAATAGACGGGGTCCAGCTTTTTTTTTAGTAATCAAATGCTTTGAAAGGTATATCACAAAACAGTAAGTTTTGTATACAAAAAATTATGAAATACGATCACCATTTGTATCAAGGTGGTTTCAACGTTTTTGGATGATCTATATTAAAGAAGAAATATAGAAAAAAAATTTGAAGAAAATCACCGTTTTTTTGTAATAGGTTAATTATTGAACTAAATAATATTTTCAGTTTTTAAAAGCGGTTTTATCAACTTAGGACATCCGTGTGTAGCAGAACAAAATGTTTTTATATAAAAAAAATTGTTTTTTCGTTGTCTTGTGACAACATTATTAAAATTATTCTTATAAGAAATACAATTTTTTTATAGAAAAATAAACTTCTTCAAAACAAAAAATGTACTTATTTAGAAATACAATACACAAATATGTTTTAAAGAGACCAATAGGATTGCCGGGAAATAACGTAAACCGATCTATACATAAACGAGTTTAACCAATCGACAGGACAAAAACAAAAACTTAAAAGTAAAAAATTATATTTTATTCTATCTTGGAAAATCTTTGCACATTTTCTATTTTTAGAGATAAAGGTATCAAGCCCCGTATAATTGGAATCAAGAAAAAAGATCAGTCTATTTATTAAAACTAATTTACTAAGTGTCTCATTTGAAAAAACGCGAGTTATATTTATATATTTGACACTTGAGAATCACTTTTCATATTTTTTTAATGTGTTATAAAAGCTGGTAACCAGTTATATAATGTTTATATCTTGAAAAATAAAAAAATATAGCAGATTTAAATCTGGATAAGTTCAAATGACCATATATGGAACTAAATAGGGCTTACTTTAGTATTTCTAATAACAGGAACGATTTATAACGAGGGAAGTTCCGGTTAAAGGAAATTTACCGATTTTTTATAATAAATTGGTGTGTCCATGTCCATAAGTGCCTAAAAGTACTAGTACAAATGTATTATTGTCGTTTTGAAAGTTTTTCTAAGCAACAAATTGCTCTAGAAGATAAATTATACAGTGGAGTAAGTGTAGTGAGTCAGTTAGATAGAGTTGTTAAGGAACTAAATAAAAATAAATAGTTGTACCTACTGAAATATAATAAAAATATATGTTTTTTTGTTTATCGATTAAGCACTACCACCAATCTGCTATCCTTTTGAGCCAATGGTAAACCCCGAACCCTGAAACCGTCTAAAGAAAGTCTAAAGAAAACATTTGCCAAAAAAAATCTTTAAAAGAAGTATACAAGTCCACCTCTGTCCTATTCACATAACTTTCGGGTTATTGGAACACAGAATTGTTGCCAACTTGCATATTATTATCCATCGTATCTCTCGATAGTCCCAACAACTGACTCACTTGTACAGTTAGTCCACTGTATAATTTACCTTCTAGAATTTTTTGCCTAGATAACGTTCCAAAACGACAATATATTTTTTACTATTTCTTTTGGACGTTTATTGACACACAATGTATAATAAAAAATCGGTTAATTTCCTTTACCCGCAACTTCCCTCGTTATAAATAGTTCTTTTTATTAAGAGTAGAGCATAGAGTTATTTTCACTTGACCACATTTTAATCCGTTATAATTATTCATCATATCAAAATTAAATTGCTGGTTACTAAGTTTTACATAACATTAAAAAAATATAAAAAGATTGTCAAGATATAAATATAACTTGCCTTTTCTCAAATGAGACACTTAGTAAATTATTTTTAACAGATTGATCTTTTTTCGTGATTCTAAATATACGGGGTTTGATAACTTTATCTTTAAAAATAGACGAGAAAATGTGCTATGGAATCATAGCATACTAAATGACTATATGCATGACTTAACAAGAGCATACTTTACTATTCCTAACGAAAGCATGGATTACTAACGAGGAAAGTTCCGAGTAAAGTAAAATTATCGATATTTACTTCCCTCAGATGAGAAAACTGTTATAATCGTGAAAAAATCACCCTCCAAGATTTTTTCATACCTACACGTTTCATGGTCCCTAGATACCAAACCAACATGATTTCTTACTTCCGTCACCCTGTCTGTTCGCGACCTAGCTATTTTTTTTATTCGATTGAATTCAAATTTTGAAATAAATTAAAGGTCATATGGGAATTCAATATGGCTGGACAAAATGGCAGCCTAGTAAAATATTAAAGAAATTATTACAAAAAAAGTACTATTTTGCACGACAATCAAGGTGTGATATGGGAATGAAATGGTACATTTTGGTATAAATCGAAGATGGTAAAACATAATGCGGCATTAAGTATATTTTTGTAAGAAGTAGCTTAGGAGGAGTTTATCTGAGCTTAAATGATTGTGTAAGTTCTTTATTTCTATAAATAGTTCATTCGGGTCTATTATTGAACTATAAAGTACATTAATTTTTGCAAAAGTGATACCTATTTCGATTTAATCCAGAATATCGTAGATTGATTGATAAATTGTTGTTATTTGATTGATTATTGTATATAATAAATAAAATTCGAGATTGCTTATCAGTTTCATTTAAACTATATTAATTATATTTTCTATTTGTAAAATGCGAGACTTTAATACTATTTGGTTATGCGTGATATTAGATATAATTGTTTTAAATTTAATAATAGTGGATTCCAAAAGTGTAATTTAATTGATAGCGTCAATTACTTAGTTTATTTTTGTTTTCTTGTAATTTCGTGATTTTAGCATCACTTTGTTCTGCGTCATTTTGGTCTAAGTTTCCAGTTATACTTTTTATGAATGAACCTAAGGGATTAAAAAGACCTATTTTACTACGATAGTTTTCTTGATTTGGGACAGTTTGTTCCGATAAGGTTCCTATTATTTTTTCAAGTGTACATAATGTATTGAAAGAATTAAAATATTTTTTATGGTATTTGCTGTTATTTTTAATATTTCTATATATATATATATATATATATATATATATATATATATATTGATTTTGCTTGTTTTCAAATATTTTGAAATTGGTTAATCAAAGGGGTTATGTTAATATTTTGAAAGAATGCCCAGCGATTGGATTTAAGTTTGGCGGTTCCCATTTTGGATGGTAGTATTCCTGGGTGTTTATTTAAATATTATTATTTTAGTTTCGTTAACATGTATAATTTCTTTGCATTTATTTTTGGGATTTTCTATTTCTATTTTATTGTTTTCTAGTATAGCCGTTAATATGAATGGGCTTAAATATCTCTTTTTAATTTTTCCAGATCGATTATCTGATTTTTTTGTAAATTTGTGAGCCTATTATTAAATTAGTCGGGGTTTTATCTTTGTTTGTCCTATCTATGGTTTTTTGTTTTAGTTCTGGTGATTCTTTTGTAATTTTGTCGTACAAAATTTGTGTGTTATTTTTATGATTATTGACATACTCAGTATATATATGAGCGAGTATTAAATCCATAGGATCACGAAGTAATCGAATGTGTTCGACTTATGTGGAATATAGCCTTTCCACTGGGAATTTGATTCAGGGGGATAAGGGATAGTGAAGTTATTTTAATGTTGTGTGTATTTAATAAGCCTTTAACGCTGAAATTCAGATCCGTTATAAGAAACTATTTCCTTTCGGATACGTAAAAAGGAGAAGAAATTAATTAACTGTTCACAGCATGACAATGCTTTTCCGTTATTGTCAATATGAACAATTTTGAAAAGTTTGCTTGGCGTTTCGGTTAATATCAAAGGTTGATCTGGTGATTTTCGATTATATTTTGATCTTTGACAGATTTCGCAATTATTGATATATTTTGTTACTTCTGCCTTAAGTGATTTCCAGTAATAATTTGCTTTTAAAAATTTGCAAATTTCTTCAATTAGTCAGGTTGAGCATTATTTATTAATTTTGAGCATTCTATCAGTTTTAAAATTTTAAAATGGTTATTCATTGTTTGTTGAAAATAGGGTCTTAGTTCTTTGGAAAACAAATAAATATATGTTGTTTTATTTGTTAAATATTCTTTCAAAAAGTTAGTAATTACTGTAATGTTTGAGGGTAGTGTTGCGTGAATAATTTGATGTCCTTCGAAATTTTCGCGTTTGGTTTTAACATATTTGTCATAAGGTGCTTTTTTAATAATAAGTTGATGGGCTTTATTATTAATAATTTCATTTAATATAGACATATTGGAATGATTTTCGTTACCATTTGTACTATGTATTGTTTCCGTTATGGGTGGTTTTATTGGAATATTAGAATGGGTTGGTTGTGGTATAGGTGCATTTATTAGAATGTCAGAAATAATATTAATTTTGGGTCAGGTTCGTGTTGTAGTCTTTCTATTATTTGTGACACTACTTCAGAGTCAAGGATATCGGAGTTAAATTGATCATTTAGGAATTGCGTTACGTCGGAATTTATATCCCCTGGGTAATTTATTAGTGATTCTGATTCGATTGCGTTTAAATGAATTCGGCTAAGTGCTGTGTTTTCCTTTTTTTATAGATTATTTCATAATCATAATCTTTATGTTTTATCCTCCAACGTACTTATTTCGAATTTGGTTCTTTAAGGTTAAATAACCACACTAATGGACGATGGTCAGTATATATTTAAATTTTTTTGCCATAAAGGTAAGATCTAAAATATTTACATGCCAAAACGATCCCTAAAAGTTCCTTTTCAATCGTTGGGTATTTTGGTTCTGTTTCATTTAGAGTGCGTGATGCGAATGCTACAGAGTTGTCATTTAAGGCCTTGAGAAAGAACAGCGCCTAGGGCTACATTTGAGGCGTCTGTTGCAAGTACAATGGGTTTTTCAAAATAAGGATATTTTAGTATAGGAGCACTAATAAGCAATTCTTTTAAATGATTAAAGGATTGAATAAAGGCTAGTGAGTGTTCAACTTTCGCTCCTTTTTTGAGACATAATGTAAGCGGTTTTGTAATTTTCGGTAAGTCTGCGATAATATCCGGCTAGTCCTAAAACTGACTTAATATCTTTTTCATCTTTTTGGGTTTTTGGTATGAGGAAATTTTTAACTGTGGTGACTTTATCAGGGTTAGGTTTTACACCCTCGCTTGTAATTTTGTGACCTAAATAAGCAACTTCATTGGGTAAAAATTCTGATTTGTCTAGCTGCACTTTTAAATGGGATTCTCTAAGTCTATCAAAAACGGATTTTAATCTATCGATCTGCTCTTGAAGTGACGTAGAGAAGATTATTATGTCATCAATATATACAGAACAGATTTCATTTTGATGTCCCCAAAGGACGTTATTCATGACTCGCTGAAATGTGGAGGGCGCATTTTTTAAACCAGAAGAAATGTGTCTAAATGTCATAATGACCTGTATTGGTTCAGAAGCTGTTTTAGGTATATCATTCGGTTTCATTTCTATTGGATGAAATCAGGTTGCGAGATCCGAAAATTGGATGAAATCAGGTTGCGAGATGCTGAAATATTGGGATGTTCCGAATTTATCGAGAATATCTGATATATTTGATGAAGGAAATTTATCATCAATACTGCGCTTATTGATTTTACGGAAATCGGAAACGATACGCCATTTACGTTCACCGGACGCGTGCATCTTTTTTGGGACAATCCAAATTGGACTACTCCACGGTGACGTTGATACCCTTCTCTAACATTTTGTTAATTTGGATTTTAACCTCATTTTTATGAATTTTGGGATATCGATAAGTTTTTGTATATATGGGTGTGTTATCGGTAAAGTTTATTTAATGTTTATTTTGATTAGTAAATGTAAGCGGGATGCCCTCACAATAAAATATGTCACGATATTCGAATAACTCTGTATTCTTCCCCCTGATTACAGTGTAACAGTCTTAAATTTTGTAACTTTTGTTTTTGTCTATTATCCATATATTCATTTATTTTCTTTTAGTTTCCATTTTCCTATGAAGTTGTTTTCTACTTCATTTATGGTTTCGATATCTATGGGAGTAAATATTTTTATTTTGACTGGGTTTTCGCGACTAATCATAATTATAGTTGCTGCGTAAGAGTCAATGACTTGTGCTAAAGCTTCTGGCATCTCTGCGCATCCAAAATTAGTATATTTTAAAATACCTAAACCATTTGATTGACTCACAGGCAATTAATTTTTTCACATGTGCGTGTGGGAATTATTTTTTCGATAGTTTTAAAATTATGTAAGTTTGATATACTGTTTTAATAAAATAAAGGCAAGGTTACAAATTGAGTATCTAAAGAACATTATTTCAAATTTATATTCGTTCCGATATTTGTCAGAAGTCAAGTCCGTCAAATTTAGGTGAAAAATCAAAAACATAAAATTTATGATTACCTGCATGATTAAAAGAAGGAAATATTGGTACATACACAAAATTTGGTCTGAGGGTAAAAGTGTTTCTTTGCATAAAATTTTGATATGGGAAATTCGATTGTCTAAAATTATGTGTGGGTTGCCTAAATTGTCCAAAGTCCATAAATTGATTATTTCAGTTATTGAAATTTGAGATTGATTGTCTATAAGGCACACAATTTGAAAATTGCTGAATGGGGTAATTCGAAAATATTGGTCTCACAGGATAATGTGCTTGCGTAGGCAAATTTATTTTTGGTTTTTGTGAATTAAAATTTGGGGTTTTTTGAAATGTGTTACAATGGTTTTTATAATATACAAAATTGTCTTCTTCCAAGGCACAGCTCATTGTCTTTTCCAAAGTAACTGGATTTTTTAGTCTAACCACAAATTCCATATGGTAGTTTAGAACGGTTATGAAAGTTTTTAATACTAAATTTCCGTATTCAATAATTTTTAAAAGTTCTTAGGCTTGCGTTTCATTACTTAAATTTACTATGGAAAATAACAAACTGCGAGTGTCTTGCAAACTTAGGCCAAATTATTGCGGTTTTTACTGCAGGCCATGTATTTAATTCTGTTCGAGAATAAATAATATCGGCTGCCCTACCTTCAAGTTTACTTAAAATAGTATCGTGTAAACATACATTTATAGGTGCATTATTGTCAGTTTTATTTCTATGATTATTATAAAAATTATCACAAGCATTAATAAATCTGTTTATTTGTTTTGGATTCCCATCGAATAAGAGAATATTGTCTGCTTGATACCTGGCTAACTGCAAATTAGGTTCAGTAGTTACTATTTTACTTATCTGACTTAAATTAAAAAAAGGTGTTAGATTTCCTTCACAATTTAAGTTTCCAAAATCTGATATTAAATCTTCCAGTTTGCGCAATTGCAAGAGACGTAAGTATCAATATTTAAGATAGGGTAAAAATAAAATGAAATATGGAAAATTGAAAGGAAGCACTTACAGCAGTGTACTGAAGATAATTCCAATTTTCTTTCTTAAACTAGGGTCCAATAGGAGGGGCGATATGGTCCTTTCCCTGGTTAGTTACTATGAGAGTGGGACGATGTGTGTTTCCAAACTCGCACCAATAGGACGCTCGACCATGCTGTTCCAAATACCTGGTCAATTTTAAATTTCTTGGTACACCCTGAAGAGTTTTGATTTTTCGATTTTGCCACAATTGCGCTATCTGGCAACTCTAAACACGAGAAATTGTTTTTAAAAAATCAATTTTATTTCGTAACCGTACAAAGAGAACTGACTACAAAATGCATTTAAGTTATATTTATAATAAATTGTGAAAATCTTTAATTTGTATTTCGTGCAAATCAATTTATTAAAAACGTAGCAAAGCGCTTTCGGCTTTCGCCATCATCAGTGCCACTTAGTCAAGTGTGCACAGAAAATAAATCCATATAGTACCACAAACAGTTAAACATTTAAATTGTAAGTTACATGTCAAATATATAACAAATCACATTTAAAACTTTTATAAAACAAGGGATCACCCCCCTTTTAGCGACCTAAATTATCATTTCGTTCCAGTTAAGGCTGAAATGTTTCATATTATATTTATAAGTTCAGTAACGCTTATGTTGCATGAGAACGAAATGATAAAAGTCTGAGAATTGCAAGTGCATAAATGCAGAATTGCATTTCTCACGGGAACATAACTTATTCCATTGACTTCAAATTGTGTACATATATAAATTGTGTTATCTTTTCTAAATGAAATTCCCTCTGAGAAAACTTCAGGGTAACTGAGCATAACCTTCTGTAAAGCAGCTTAATCAAAAATTCATTTTTGAATCTTTCTTGAAAGAAAACACAATTTACATGTGTTACTTAATAACTCCGTGCGGAACTAAATAGGATTATACTTACTACTCCTAATAAAAGGAAGGTTCCGTAGCGAGAGAAGTTCCGAGTAAAGGAAATTTACCAATTTTTTATATAATAGGTTGCTATTTTGTTCCAAATATTGGATTGGTACCGAAAATTTTACCAGTTTCTACTTGTCACCTTTGAATTTTAGGCAAAATTTTGATTGAATAAAAAATATACACCGTTTTGTAAAAATTGTGTATCAAGGCAACACTACGTACCAAAATCTAAAAAGTTTATCACTATAGGTTTCGTATTTAATTTTTGTGCAAAATTTAAAGACAATTAAATGAGAAATTTTTTACGTTGATTTATAAACATAATATTTGGCTGACAATCTTCAGTCGCTAATTCATCTATATATAACACTTAATTCTTGCCCTAAATTTGAAATCAATCGAATAAGTAGTTTTTTCGGACTGATTTTTAAAATAATTATTAGGCTACAATTTTTTTTCGCCATCTTGGATTCGCATCAAAATTGTATTAGTTTATTTTAATATGAAACTTGATTTTCATGCAAAAGTTGAGGTAAATTGAATAAGCAGTTATTTAGCAATGATATTTTTATCATTTTATCAAGTCGCCATTTTGTTCCGTCTTATTGGATTTTTAACAAAATGTTACCATACCATCCTCAAATGACCCTTAATTTTTTAACCAAAATTTGAAGTCAATCGGGTAAGTAGTTTTTAACTATGTCGCGAACAGACAGATCAAAAGACCGACGGAATTAAGAAAACGTGTTTATTGGCATCTAGGTACTCTGAAATATGAACGTGTGAAAACATTTCGGAGGATAATTTCTTGGCGGTTATAATACCTCTCTCTATTCAGTATTATTAATATTTAATGACAAATGAGGACAAATCCGAAACACGCATTAATGCGTTAGACATAATATTTTATTCTGTGCCTGTTATTTTAAATCAGAGAATATTGTGACTATTGGGAATGCGTTTGGTTTGGAATTGGTTTCATAGCTACGCTGTACCAGTTGCATAGTCCAAATTTTTAGCAAATGGTCTGTGTAATACAGTAAAATATCTCAACAACAACCATCTTCGGGGAATTACATGTTGGTCTGTAAACAGGGTGGTCGGGTTAGAGAGACTAGTTAAACAACTGGTTTGGATTTTTATTGATCAAAATACATATACGTATAATTTTAAATATGTTTTTTAAATTGGTCATAAGTAATTAAATATGATAAAACAAAATTTAAAATATATGTATTCTGCACCTACATAACCATTTTACATCTCTATATTTACATAATGTATGTACAGGGGTTTTCCTTATTATTTGCCACTCCCTTAAATCTTGTATTTCAAAAGATATAAAAAGCGATTAATACGGAAGTTGTAGGATTTCATCTGAAGATTTACATTACGATTTGATTAAAATCAAAAACAAATGATTATCGGAAAATATAGAAATCACCATGAACTTCTTTATTTTAAATGGAACACCCTGTATATTTTTAAATTTTTAGATACTCCTCATTGTCCTCTTTTCAAAAATATATAAAATGTCTATATTTAGAACAGTCGTTTTTGAGCTATTCGTCTTCAAAATAAACCCTTATGCGGTGCTTAACTTATTTTATTGGATCTGACTGGCCGTGGGTGAAATTCTAGAATCATAAACCACACAGGATAGTTACCTCTCGTAAGCGTAATGTTCGTTTCTAGCCGACCGCAAAGGTCGATGACCGGGTGAGTGACGTACTCAGGCTTTCTCAGTCTAAAGATTTAGTATTAGTTACATTGCTCTGTAATAGAAATTTGCCTTTTAAGCATAGTTTTCTCAATATTCTTTAGTCTTTACAAGTGGTAATAGATTACACCAGTTGAAAAAGTGTTCGTGCAAACGTAATTAGCTAAGGAGAGAATTAAAACTTCTTTTATAATTGATATATTTACTTCTGCAGAAGTTTACATAACAAAAAACAATGTCTGGGAATATGTGTCTGTGTATAATTGCAAAAATAGTTACAAAAATAACTTGCCAGGTGTAACTTTTCATAGAGTTCCAAAATTAATTATTATGAAGAAACAGTGTGTACACCGGTGTAGTAGAAAAATGTTAGCTATAGATATATTTGGATTCTTTATTATTTTTTTATTAACTTTTCAGGCAATTTGTGTTTTCTTTTAACATATAACAGGTACTTTTAATTTTAATTTTTACTCTGGATTGTTGCTTTTTTAGTATTAATGCAAATCTCAGTTATTTAAACTTAGATATTAGAAGCCTCTGTAGTTATTGGGTTTTTTGTTTCCATTTTCGTTGTAAAAGTGGTTATATTAAGGTATTTGTTGTAATCTCTAGAATACATTATTTTTTAATTTTGAAAAAAATATGTATGACAAAAGTAAAAATTATTATATCATGTAATATCATGTTTTTTACTTTCCTAATTGAGAATTACTATACCTACTTTAAATTAATGCATTTAGGTACCTAAATTAGGGAAAAGTGCTTATTTCTATGTAACGATTTGGGGCATCCTGTCATAAAAGTACATAATATAAGAAAATTACATGAATTAAGAAGGCACTTATAATAATACATTTTGTCTTGACATAATGTTTAGGTTATTTCCTAATAATTTTTTTGGTGGCCAAAAATGAATTTCTTAAACATTTTGTTGAGCAATTGACCATTGCTTATTGATCGAAATTCATATGGTAATATTGCTTTATTAGTTTAATATAAAATTTGTCGTAATTTATTGCATTAAAATTCAAAATAACAGCATCAAAAGGCCAAACCATATTATCCACCTATAGAAATAACGCAATAAACTTGTTTCGAGGAGGCCAGGCGACGTCACTGCAGCAAGGCTCGCTTCCGCGAAACTGATCTAAATAAATCTCCGATGTAACTGTGCTGTGTGGTTTAAGGTTCTTGGGTGCAATTCAGCCATTATGTGAATCACTCTAGCCATGAAATGTCAAATGAATCCAAAATTAATATTTTTGAATAACAATAACATATTTTATTTACGTTTTACGTCAAATTAAAAATATGTATGACTAATAATAATAATAGTAATGCTTTTCACTGAAGAAGAAAAACTCAGAGAATAATTCAGTTATACTACGCAAATCAAAATATTGCATTAAGAGTAGTGCGTCAATACCGGGAACAAAATCCAGGGGTACGAATGGCATCTAGAAAGACAGTATCATATATAGTAAAAAATTTTGTGGAAAGGAAAAACTTTTTCAGAAAGAAAAGAAGCTCAAATGCCAATTTAGAGGAAGAGTTTAATATTTTATTATATTTTTATTATATTTTGAAGGTAATTTTCTATTTATTTATTAAACATGAAGTTTAAAAGAGTTAATTTTTAGAAAATCACCGGTTAATTCCCGATTTTTCAAGACTCACAGGGAAATCACGGAAAACAATTCATAGGATTTTAAAAAAATATGGTTATCATTAAAAAAACAAACATCTAAAATTAGGCCAGAAAATATTATAAATGAACGACTTCAAATCTGTCAAGAAATTCTCAAGAGATTTCGAGAAGACGACCAATTTTTAAACAACTGGTGAAGCTACTTTTACTATTGTCGGAATGTTTAACAGAAAAAACATACATACAACCCGAAATCCACATGTAATTGAAAAAGGGAAGAAGCAAGGGCGTAAGTCGTTGTATGTGTGGTGCGGCATATTAGGAGAGCAAATTACTGGACCAATTATTTTTGAGAATATTTTGACAGGGAACGCTATTTAGATTTTTTAAATAACGGAATAGAGCGCCTTTTAGAGACACTTCTCATTCGTCAGTACACTAGATTAATTTGGCAGCAAGCTGACGCACCGCCTCTCAATGTCCGACTGATTACCAATTTTTTAAATAATTGCCATGGTTTATGGATCGGAAGGCAAGGCCTAATCCGGCGGCCGGCCAATAGCCCCGACCTCACACTCATAGATATTTTTTGTGGGGATACTTGAAAGATAAAATTTACTTTAATAGGACTGATAATTTACAAGAATTACTGCAAAAAATCGAGCAAGAAATAATAATTTTAAATACGGATTAACCCTTTTTTGTTAGGAATGCTATTAATAGAATGGGATACGTGTTCCAAAATTGCTTAAACAATGGCGGTGGTCATGTACTTAACTTATAATACAGATTTTATAAATGTTATTGTTATCTTTGTTTATTCACTAGCATTTGTATTTGTTGTTTGTTAATTACATATATTATATTACATCAGAATAAGCTAGTTGTTTTTTTATAACTTTTAATATTTAATTGCTATACATATATAAATTTAACGTAAAACGTAAATAAAATATATTATGTTTATTCAAGAATAATAGGTAATTTTGGTTTCATTTGACATTTCATGGCTAGAGTGAATCACGAATCAAAAACTACTGTTCTAAATATAGACATATTATATGTTTTTGCAAAGAGGTCAATGAGGCGCAACTAAAAATTTAAACATATACAAAATGTTCCATTTAAAATAACAAAGTTAATGGTGATTTCTACATTTTCCGATAGTCATTTGTTTTTGATTTTAGCGCAATGTAAATCTTCAAATGAAATCCTCCAACTTTCATATTAACCACTTTTTTTATATCTTTTGAAATAAAAGATTTAAAGGGGTGGCAAATTATAAGGAAAAACCCTGTACATACTATTTTTTTAAATAATCATTTTTTAAAAATTCAGATCACATTTTACTAATAATTGAGAAATATTTGTAGACATGTCAAGCTTTTTAATATCGTAAAAAATTTCTCAAACTTGCACACGCTTCAGATAGGTTCGATATATTTGACACCAGAAAAATTTCAGATTATTCGACCTCAATTTCAGAGTCGGGCTTAGTTTTATCCTCTTCTTGAATCTCTTCGATACAAGTCAATTCTGCATTTTTTGTTGCTAGATCGCTATTAATGGACGCATATTGTCTAAAGTTAACAAATGTGTCCTTAATGGTTGGAACCAGATGTGCGAGAGGAATATTATCTTCTTCGGAGTGGTCACCTTCCATATTTATATATAATAGAATTGTAAAGCATTGTTTTGATTTTTATTCCAGCACACTTTTCATTCTTTGATGCATACGTTTAGCAGTGGCGGCTCGTGAGTATATTGAAGGGTGAGGCTACATGAGGTTAATTTTGTTTAAATGTGAATACATTTCCACGTCACCCATGAGGTATTATTCTGCGACGCGTTGCCCTTTTTTTTTTAATGGAGGTCATCGCCAATAGCCCTACTAAACCATTGAAAACTAAAAAAATAAACTCTAAAAAAAGTAAATGAAAAGTAAACAAAACAAGTAAAATATGTACACCTATCACTAAAATATAGCGGTGATTGCGATAATAAAAACATAATTTAGTTTATTAAAACTTAAAATAAATAGTTGTATGAAATCAGATAAAAAAACTACTTTTTGTACATTAAATCTATACGTCTGTCTCTTAAGGTTGCAAATTTATCTATAATTTGGTCGTAAAAGTTTTGGTCTTCACTAAGTTCTGACAGTAATTCCTGCTCTATTGACATCATTGCTAAACCCGAAAGCCGTTCTTGTGTCATTGTGTTTCTTAGGTAGGTTTTGATCCGTTTAAGACATGAAAAATTTCGTTCGGCTGATACACTTGTTGCGGGAATAGTTAAAACTAAATTAAAAAGCTTAAAGGCTTCCGCAAAAATTGCTTTAAAATCTTTAAATAACAAAGCTAGACTTTTTTCGACATCTAAATTTGAAAATTGTTCATCCCTATACAATACAGAAAGCTCATTCTTTAATCTATCTCTGTCAAAAATGTTTGGATAATTTTTTAATAAATTATTTAATAAGTCGTCTGGAAAGCATTTAACATATTCCGAATATTTTGTGCAATCGACTAAAGCAAAGAAATTTAAATTATTTAAATTTTCAAACCGCGTCCCTAATTGAAGAATTATACAATCTATTATTTCGAAATATAATATTTTATATTTAGTAAAAATATCAAAGTCGCTAGAACATTGCCCTCAACGTGTGTTAGTTGGCAGAATAGTGGCTTTTTTAGCAATATTGAAAAGTTCTTTGAATGGTCTTCGTTTCTAAATTCAATAATTCGTTGCTTGGCAAGGTTTATTTGCGAAATGCAGTAATTTATATCTAAATGCTTTAACTGTAATATTTGAAACAGTACATCAGTGCAACTAAAAATTTGTTTATAAATATGCGTTAAAAGGCAAAATTCGAAATCATTAAAATGCTTTAGAAATCCTTTTGCACCATTAATAGATTCTGTTCCAAAACTTAAGTCATTAATAATAGTTTCAAATACTATAATTAAATTGTCCCATTCATTAGCCGCTAAGTTTAAAATTTTAGACCGTGTATACCATCGCGTTTCTACAGCTCGGGGAATTCTTTTACCTACTATCTGATTAAGCACCAAAGACCGTTTTGGTGATTGGTGGAAATAATTTGGTATTCCTAATAAAGTGGCAAAAAATATACGACTTTGGGTAATCAGTTTTGTTCCCTGTTGTAAAACTAGATTTAATCTGTGGGCGCAACAATGAGTAAACATAGCTAAAGGAGCAATAGATCTAACTTTTGTTTGAAGCCCATTTATTTCACCTGCCATAACACTAGCCCCATCGTAACACTGCGCGACCAATTTATTTTTAAAGTCATAAGGCTCTAAGCTGTTTTGTATTAAATGAAAAAGGCTCTCTGCTGTTCTATTATCGCTAACGTCAAAAAATCCTAAAAATCTTTCTTTTAAAGATCCGTTGGTCACATACCTAACTGTTATCGAACACTGTGATTTTTCTGTTACTTCAGTACTATCATCCGCAATTACGCCAAAAAAACAACAATCGGTGTCATTGATTTCTTTTTTTATATATTCTTGAATATAGTCATGTATGCAACCAATTAGTTCATTTTGTATAGTCTTAGATTGTCCCGTAAAAATATTACTAAATTTAGCACAATGTTCAGTAAGTTCGGCATTTCTTTTTATTAAGCATGCAAATATTTCCTTAAAATTGCCACGGTTAAAAGAATCTGTTGTTTCATTGTGACCTCGAAATGCCAAGTCCTGTTTACCCAAAGTAATAGTAACATCAATTAAATAATTTAATAATAAACGGTTTTTTCGAACATTTTCATTATAAACAATTTTATTAAGACTTGCATTTCTTGTAGTGCATCCGCAATAGTCGCCCTATTTTGCTCCAGTCTTGTAAATGCTACCGAATTTTTAATATGCTCTCTTGAACTTTCATGGGATTTTACTGCTCGTGAAAAATTTTTTAAATCCGAATATCCGCCCCCTGAACTCCAATTATTTTTGACGCAACCTAATAAAATACAAGGCCAACAATATAAGCTTTCTTTATAAATACTTCCGCATAGCCACCTATAAGTTTCGTACCAAGATATTTGAAAAGTTCTTGAATATTTTTTACCTTGCCTCTTATCGTTAAATATTGCTAAAATTTTCGGCGTCGGACGGCTACCTAATATCTGTTTCTTTTCAGTTTCGCTTCTTCTTAAAAAATGTGATTTAAATAACCAATAAAAGCATATCCAAGCTACAGATTTATCGCCTCAAGAATGCAATAGAAAACGCGTGCATCGGCAATCGCCATCCCGCTCTGTCGTAATCAGGTGACTCGCCGGCATCGGCACCGGCCGTTGATAAATAGGTCAGAAGTCGAAACTTTCCAAGCTAAAATTATTTCGCCTCATTCGAGAGCACTTTCTTTAGGAATGGGTTTGCACGGATTGCAGGGTCGGTTTTTTGATGTGGTCAGAATTTATTTTCTAAACTATTTATTATGGGATTATATTTTGTTTTTTTTTTAATGTTATTATGTTGTAAAACTGTTAAAAAGTATATTTCTAATTGGTAATAGATAAAAAGTTATATAAAAAAATTCTCTTTTCCTTTATTTTGGGGGTGAGGCGCGGCCTCAGAGGCCTACCCTGACGAGCCGCCACTGACGTTTAGGTGTACATATAAGACCACTTAAAACATACTGACGTCTCATCTAAAGATCCATACCCAGTGGTGAATTACAGCGTTACGCCATCTCAACCTCTGCTTCATCTCCCCCGGGAATTACCCTACAAGAGTCTTTGACCTAGCGAGGTTATCAATAGTGCGGGATCTAAAAATAATATTTACTGTTTTGCCGGTTTTATAGTTTTTTCCGATAGAGTTCGTAACTTTATTTTTTTAAATGCAATATTATGATTGTTTTTCGCCTATAATCTATCTATAATATATTGATCAAATCAAAGTGCTTTTAATCCTAGAATAACAATTTTTTCTTTTGGGAATTTTAAAAGTATGATAACTCCGCATTTTCATTCAAAACAACCGGAACGGCCAAATATCTGGATAACAGATTAACATATTAGTATAAAATTTTCCGTAGGGAGGTTATCAGTAGTGCCGGATCTAAAAATAACATTTACAACGTTGCCAGTTTTATAGTTGTTCCGATAGAGCTCTAAATTTTATTTTTTTAAATGCAATACTATGATTATTTTTCGCTTATAATGTTGACCAAATTAAAGTTTTTTCAATTCTAGAACACCAAATTTTTCTTCTGGAAAATTTAAAAGATAATATTATATCATGGAAGACCGCATTTTCATTCAAAAGAATCGGAATGGTGGAATATCTCGGTAACGGATTAACATATCGTTATGAAATTTGGTATCGGGGTATTATCAATAGTGCCGGATCTAAAAATATTATTCGCCACGTAGTCAGTTTTATGGTTTTTTTAAATGCAACACCATGATGGTTTTTTGCTTATGATGTTGAGTAAAGCAAAGCATTTTCAATCTTAGAACATCATTTTTTTTCGGAAAATTTTGGAAGATATGGCAAAACCGCAATTCAAATATTACAGTAACGGATTAACATGGTTTTGATGACAATAGTGCCGGATCTAAAAATAATATTTACAGCTTTGCAAGTTTTATCGCATTTTTCTAAAGCAATGCTATGATAGTTTTTTGCTTATACTGTTGACCAAACCCAAGAGCTTTCAATTCTAGAAAATCAAATTTTTCCTCTAAATTTTTTTAGATATGTAAAACCGCATTTTCATTCACAAGAACCCGAACGGTAAAATACTTCGAACATCTAAAATATTTCGGCGTCGGATTAACATATCGTTATGAAATTTGCTTTGGAAAGTTACCAATAGTGCCGGATGGAAAAATAACATTTGCGACGTTGTCAGTTTTATAGTTTTTCCGATAGAACTATCAATTTTGTTACATCCATGAAGTATAAAATATCAAGTGACTTTTTGGAAATAGCTAATTAACAATTATTATTGTTGTCAACCATCATCCAGAGAAACAACAAGAGAAACAAATTAAAAATCTACAGCTTTTCTAACAATAAAAAGATTCCAACAAACTCGAAATATAAAGACTAGCCAAAAACTGGGCGACCTATTTCGTTTCTTTTCAGTGAAAATACGGTCTTACCATATCTTTTAAAAATTTTAGAAGAAAAATTTGTTATTCTAAGATTGAAAGCACTTAGGTTTGGTTAACAGTATGAGCAAAAAACTATCACAACATTATATTTAAAAAAATTAGTTGAGTTTATCAAAAAAAAAACTATAAAACTGGCAACATTGTGAAAGTTATTTTTAGATCTGACACTATTGATAATCTCCCTTTACTAACTTTCATAACGATATGCTAATCCGCTACCGAAATATTTGACCGTGCCGATTCTTTTGAAAGACAATTTGTACTTGTCATATCTTTTACAATTTCCAGAAAAAAAATTTAATATTCTAGGATTGCAAAACACTTTGGTTTGGTCAACATTATAAGCGAAAAACAATCATAGTATTGTATTTAAGAAAATAAGGTTGAGAGTTCTATCTGAAAAACTATAAGACTGGCAATGTTGTAAATATTTTTTTTATGTCCGGCATTATTGATAACCTGTCTATGGCAAATTTTATAACGATATGTTAATCCGTTATGGAGATATTTGACCGTTCCGGTTCTTTTGAATGAAAATGAGGACTTGCCATATCTTTTAAAATTACCAGACGAAAAATTTGATATTCTAGGATTAAAAGAACTTTGGTTCGGTCAACTTATAAGTGAAAAACAATCATAGTATTGCATTTAAAAAAATTAAGTTAAGAGCTCTGTCGGAAAAGCTATAAAACCGAAAACGCTGTAAATATTATTTTTAGGTCCGGCACCATTCCTTTCAATTCCAAATTTCATAACGTTATGTTAATCTGTTACCGACATATTTGACCGTTCCGGTTCTTTTGGGAAACCCTGTATATCAATATAATGTGAAGTGTTCGGTTTCCCAAACTTAACTCACGAGACAGATTTGGCAGTGGTGTGAACACGTAATTTGATTCCTATATTAAATGAAAAGAAAATATGGAAGTAGACAGAGAATCTCGAAGAGTATAGATATAGAAACGGAATGGCAATTAAGTCATTGGACTTTCGATAAAATTATCTTATATAACCAGTTACCCGAAGTAGATTTATTTGCTTCTAGGAATAACAAAAAATGTAGAAAGTTCGTATCATGGCTGAGAGATCCAGAAGCATGGGCAGTAAACGCAATCACTTTAGACTGGAGGATATTTTATTTCTATGCGTTCCCTCCTTTTGTTCTGGTTTTACGCGTACTTCAAAAAATCATAGCTGATAGGACTGAGGGAATAATGGTTGTTCTATACTGGACCTCCCAGCCACGGTATCTTGTTCTTTACTAACTAAACCATTATTTTTTGAACCAAGTAAAAATATAATTCATTCCTTTGATAGAATGCCACATCCTCTATAGCCAAACCTTACCGTGGTGGTAGGAACCTTATCCTACAGGCGTTGCAGTTAGGAGGTGTTCCACAATCATCTTTACAGATCTGCTTAGGTTCCATACCCGATTCCATTGTTAAACAGTACAATGTAGGTTTAAACCTATATGGTGGCAATTTTGTCAGGTAAAAATGTAAATGTTTTTGAAAATTCCGTCCCACTGGTTTTAGAATTTCTTACGTTTTATTTCAATAAAGAAGTATCGTATCGGATCTCTAAATTGCTATAGATCTGATATAGCTCAAATTATGAGTACCGATATAGCTAATGACTATAAACTTAATACGTTTTTTCAAAGGAGTTTATGGTTTGAGACCAAGTTTATCAAAATATAACACAACTTGGGATCCAGTCACCGTTTTAGATTATCTAAAAAATAATCAGACGCTGACTGTAAACTAGAATCCTTGACACATAAAGTTACAGTGCTATTAGCGGTCGCCACGGATCAGAGAGTCCAAACTCTGGCAAATATTGAGGCAAATAATATCGTTAAAAACGAAGATAATATCACAATAAAAATACCTAAAAGAATAAAAACATCAGGACTCAACAAATATCAACCTTCATTAATCTTACCTTTCTTTAGACAGGATCCTAGAGTATTTGTTGCGGTAACATAACTCTTATGATAATCTACTCATAACGTTTAAAAAACCACATCGAAACGCCAGCGCCCAAACGATCACTAGGTAGATTAAGAACATCTTAAATAAAAGTGGCTTATACACCTCTATACGTCGCATAGCGTTAGACATGCTGCAACATCGGCAGCAGCACGTAAAGGAATTAGTTTTGATAAATACGATTATTAGCAGAGTGACAGAAAAGTCAAAGACATTTGCAAATTTTTACCAAAGACCCTCAACCAAAAAAAAATAACTTCGTTGAGTCTGTTCTGAATTGTTAATTTTATAATTAAAATAAGGTTGTTTTATTCTATTAATTTAGGTTTGTTGATAATGGTTTACATGTGTACTCTATATACATTCGTTAGGATATCTTTATTAAGTTCTGTAATTTAACCGAAAATTTGAGTGACAAATTATACATAACATATTTTATAACTTGTTACTACATATATTTATGCAACCAGTTTTATAATAATTAAAGGGTATTAATTCTAACATTAATCTAGTTTTATTGTTGCAGGTTCTTTAAACATCTACGTATATAATCTTGTGTATGCACATGCAGGCCAAGCCGAAATAGAATTAGAAGATCAAACAAACCTACCAAGTGAAGTTTGATCTTAATTATATGTAGACTTCGGCGAAATAAATAAGTCCCACCCATCTCTTACTTTAATAGTTGCCCGAATGCAACAATAAACATATATACGATAAGCAAAGTAACATTAATTAAACAAGAATATAAGCCTAGGCTATAGAGCCTTTGCGACTATATTTGTGTTTAGTTGACATACTTTAAAAACGAATGATACACAAGCAAAGGGAATGGGGGAAAGACGCGGGGGTCTAGAGATATCGATTTTCTTTGTAGCGTGTGGTTTGGTGAAAAACTGGAGGTACTACGTCTATAATCTTATATATTTCGACGAATCCTACATATAATTAAGATCGAGCATGACTTAGTAAGTTTGTTTGATCTTATATAGCAATGTACAGGGTCATCATTTATATTTCGCCACCAATTTTTAGGGTTTATTTTTGTAGACAGAAGAAAATAATAAATACAAAAGCTATATGGATTTCAGGGAACTTACCAGAAAAAATAACTTTGAATACAAAGGGTAAATCAGAAACTAGTAACGTATCAAATTTTGTTTTTTTAAATGAAGTGCCCTGTATATTTTTCATTTTTTAGATTCTGATTATTATTCCATTTTCAGAAATGTGTGATATGTTTATATTTGGATAGGTAGTTTTTGAGATATTCGACTTTAAAATTCCCTCTTATCCTAGTTAATTTACGTGAAATCGTTCCGTGCTGGTACTAAAATTGGCATATTGTCACTATTATCACTATATCATTTAACTTGTCTGTGTTAGTTTTGCCCAACAAAATGAGCTATTTCATTGGAGACAAATTAAATATAATACGCTTATATTATGTCAATAATAGAGGGTTTCTATTACACTAAAACAAGTATTATAGGTAATTTTCCCGCAGAACCTTCCTAACATGAAGCACAATAAGATATATAGTAAACAAATTTCAAGATACCAAAGGTTTAAATAGAAGAAGAAGAACTTCAAATCCAAACAAAAACTTTGACTTAAGCGTGTATTCTTTACAGGTAAATTACTGTTGTTAGTTTTCTATACTTAGGACTAAATCTTGTTCATTTTATTGCAGAAAACTCTGAACCATCAATAACTGATGCAGCGATTTATTTTCAAAAATCATTTGGCAAAATTCAATAAACTCTTCATCGTTATAGTTATCACCCATATAAATTTCTACCCTTTCATGGTCTAACTGAAGAATATAAACGACAAAGATTATTTTTCTGTCAAGAAATTTTAAAATGTTTATATTTTGGTAAACTTGGTCTTAAACCATAAACCTTGAAAAAACATAAGTTTATAGTCATTAGCTATATCAGTAAAATACTCATAATTTGAGCTATAGCAGATCTATAGTAATTTAAAGATCCGTACGATGCTCCTTTATTGAGATGAAACATAAAAAATTCTAAAACTAGCGGGATGGAATTTTCAAAAACATTTACATTTTTTACGTGACAAAATTGCCACGATAAGTTTAAACCTACATTTTACTGTTTAACAGTGGAATCGGTAATGGACCTAAGCAGATATGTAACGATGATTGCGGAACCCCTCATAACTGCAACGCCTGTAGGATAAGGCTCCTACCACCAGGCCATAGAAAATGTGGCATTCTGTCAAAGAAATAAATTAAATTTTTACTTGGTGCAAACAAGTACAGGTAAAATCAGAGCAAAAGGAGAGAACGCCAAGAAATAAAATTTGCTCCAGTCTAAAGTAAATGCGTCTACTGGCCATGCCTCTGGATCTCTCAGCCATGATACGAACTTTCTACATTTTTTGTTATTCCTAGAAGCAAATAGATCTACTATTTTTACACAATATGCTTTTTACCGATGAAGCTACATTTACTACTAATGGTATGTTTAATCGAATTACTCACTACTTAATAAACATTTCTGGCGAGAAACAATCCTCACGAAATTCGGGTTATCAGACCAATCTTTTTCCGAGAAAGTCTTACTGGTGTCAGGTATCTATAATATCTGGAAAATGATATAGAACAGCAGTTAGATGACATCTTTAAATCAGAGATTTACATTCATTTAGAAACAGGATGGCGCTCCTGCGCACAATGTTTTAAATGCTACTCAATTTTTCATTCGGAACTATGATCTGTGCATTCCAGTCCAAACCTGACGACGTTTGCCGTATTTCTAATTTCTATGGGGTTATCTAAAAAACCAAATTTTATTACAGTAGACCTGAAAATATAGCTCTATTGGAACAGAGAAATATGGAAAAAATTGCAAGATTCATCAATCGCAAATTTATACAAAATATCGAGAGGTGCTTCTCCAACCAAGGAGGACATGTGAATAAGTAGAATTTATGGTTTCTAATTTTATTTGTAACGTTTTTTTTCATTTTATAAATTTTCATTTAGTATTTATTGTTCATAATAAAATATTTCTTTACTTTAAAATCATATTAATAATTTTTTTCACGATTTCACCTAAATTAACTGGGTTATTATATGTTGAATTTCAGTTAAGGCGTAATTTTGAAGTCGACTAGCTAGCGATCCAAGTATAGACATATAAGCATTTTTGGAAAGGGTATAATAAGGAGAATCCGAAAATTCAAAAATATACAAGGCATTTCATAAAAAAAAACAAAATTTGGTATGGTACTAGTTAGTTACAAAGGTAAATTATGTTTTCTTGATTTTTTTCCCCTGAAATCTATACAACTTTTGTTTTTATTATTTTTTGCTATTTACAAAATTAAACCCAGAAAATGGGTGGCGAAATATAAGAGATGACCCTATACAATTGCGTGGTCTTTTTAAGGAAACAAAATTCTTTTTTATTCTTACCGTACACAAGTTCCTGGAAGCTGCAAAGAAGTGAAAATAAACACAAAAAATTGTCATATAACCGCTGATTGCTACATGCCCAGAGACACAGTGTATCTGCCATTCTGCACGAACCTGTACCTACAACCGAAAAAATATTTTGTAATCTTTTTAAATAAAATATGTACTGGGTGTTTCAAATTCGATGCTCATCATGGGGATCTTCTAAACCGTAAGAGCTAGATGGGTAGTTTAAATTTGGCAAAGTTGCGCATTTTAGAGCCCAATCGAATGCCGCTGAGAAAATAAAAATATTCCGAACCATTTCGAAGAAATCCGAAAAAAACCGAAATTGACGATTTTTGAATTTATTTTTTTGCGACTTTTATTTTGGCAGATAAAAAAAACTAAGACCACATTCTTATTGTAGTTTTTTCTCCTCTACAAAATGGCGTTGTCAGATTTTTAATCCGACGTTTCGTCCTTCGTGGCCCATCATCAACTTTCTAAATTTAAATACGGACCTGGATTTTTTTTTTACTTTTTTAAAAGCATTTTTAATTCTGATTAAAATGATATGTAACACGTGTGTGAAATAGTTTTAGATAGTGGAAAAAAAGCTAATTAATAATATAAAATAAGGTGGCCATGGATTTTTCTCAAGTATTTCATTAAATTTAATAATTTTATAATATTGTTAATCTAGTTTACTTTATAAAAAAAATAGTAACAAAGAAAAAAATTACCTATTTTTAAAATAAAATAGTAACAAAAGTCTAATAGTAACAATTTATTTTATGTTAATAAATAAAAATAATGATTTAAATGAGGTGTTCAAACAAATTTCTTTGTTGTTGGATGCACATTTGAATGCGCGCAGGAACTTTATTTATAGCTCGCTGGATCATGCGGCCTGGCACTCTCTCCATTGTGCGTTCTAACGATTGTCTTAAAAGATTAATGTCGTTTGGTGGAGTTTTATAAACCAAGTCTTTTAGATGACCCCACAGAAAAAAGTCATGGGGAGCCAAGTCCGGGCTTCTCGCTGGCCATAAAACAACTCCTCTATTACCTATCCATTTTTCAGGGAAAACTGTATTTAGGTAATTGGTGACGATACCCGCGTTATGAGCTGGAGCTCCGTCCTGTTGCCACCACAGCTGCTGCAGTTCATTAAGCGGGTAGTCGTCAAGAAAGTCTAATATAGGACCTGTGAGCATCTCCAGGTAGCGCTGACCTGTTAGGGCTCCTTCAAACAAAATGGGCCCTAACAGTCTGTTCCGACACAGTCCACTCCATACATTAATAGAGTTTCTACCTTGGCCCCGGATTGGTATGTTCTCGCGAGGATTATTGATAGACCACACATGCTCGTTGTGTCTATTAAACATTCCACACGAGCTAAATGAGGATTCGTCAGTCCAAATGATCTTGTTTGTAATATCCGGATCTTCTTGCAATGCCAAATTAAGCCAATTACAAAAATTTAGTCGCCTTTCTGGATCACCGGGCATCAAAAACTGACTTGTGTGGATTTTAAAGGGCCTATAATGGGCGGCTTTTAATGTTCTCCACACTTTCACGTGGGGCATATTATTTAAATCCCTGCCAATCTGCCTGGTCGAAATTCTTGGATTTTCATTAACCTAGAATCAAATTAATCAAATCAATCAAAATTAAAGCTAGCCATTGTTGTAAACGAATAGGTATCTTTTGCTTGAATTCATTGCGAACATTGCCGTTCCAGGATAATAAACTTACAGAATTTAACACAGCGTTTACTTCTTCTTCAGTAGTCCGCAATCCATAATTATTTCTTTTCTTAGCAAAATTTCCTTCATGTCGTAATTGCCTTTCAATTCTGTTAAAAATTGTATAATGCGGCTGGGGCCGTTCGGGGTACTCAATCAAATATCTTTCACTTGCGACTATGCTGTTTCGATTCTCAAGGTAGTAAATACAAAGCATATCACATTTATCTGAATTTGAAAATATCATTTTTCTTTTAAAAAGTAGACTTTTTAATAAAATTATTAAATTATTGATAATATTTGAAAATGGTTTCCAAGCGCAAGAAAAATAAGAATCATAAATGTCAGAAATCCATGGCCACCTTATTTTATATTATTAATTAGCTTTTTTTCCACTATCTAAAACTATTTCACACACGTGTTACATATCATTTTAATCAGAATTAAAAATGCTTTTAAAAAAGTAAAAAAAAATCCAGGTCCGTATTTAAATTTAGAAAGTTGATGATAGGCCACGAAGGACGAAACGTCGGATTAAAAATCTGACAACGCCATTTTGTAGAGGAGAAAAAACTACAAGAATGTGGTCTTGGTTTTTTTTTATCTGCCAAAATAAAGTCGCAAAAAAATAAATTCAAAAATCGTCAATTTCGGTTTTTTTCGGATTTCTTCGAAATGGTTCGGAATATTTTTATTTTCTCAGCGGCATTCGATTGGGCTCTAAAATGCGCAACTTTGCCAAATTTAAACTACCCATCTAGCTCTTACGGTTTAGAAGATCCCAATGATGAGCATCGAATTTGAAACACCCGGTATATATATATATATATATATATATATATATATATATATATATATATATATGTATAAAAAAATTCGCTAAAAAGTAAAAATTAATATTTTATTTATTTCTTAAATATAGACATTTTGAAATCGACGCCCCCCCCAGCAGTTGATTTATTTTATATTATATTACATATAAATCAAATATATAGCTAGCCTTATATCTTTTAAAACTGACGCCCGAATCACTCGCTGTCAGGGCCTCTTTATGGAACTGCGCAAGTGCAAACTGCTATTTCCATCCATTCGCTGAGCCCAAAGTCAAATGGCAAAAATGACTTCTTATAGGACATTTGTTAATGTCCATACAGACCAATAACAAATTTGCATTTCGAGACATGCGCAAAAATATTTTGGGGGCCTTGCAACTGTTGGCTAGGTTAGTGCATGAAGATTTTAATGACTGACGTGTTATAGAAGAAACACCTAGGTAATCTAAATGTAATCTATAATACAACTCCAACCCCAGCAGCGGCCAAATTTAGTCGGTAGATCGACTTCAAAATAGTGACGTGGCCCTCTCTGAATAACTTATTAAAACCTATATTAAGTTAGTAAGGTTAAGGTTACTAGTGAGTATAGGTTATATGTGGATATATTTCTTTGATATATATTATTGCAGATTAGTCATTATTTGGGCGCCGACTTCAAAATGTCTATGTTTAAGGAATAAATAAAATATTAGTTTTTATTTTTTAGCGATTTTTTTTTAAATCGGTTCTATTTTTGTTTTCAAAAATATTTTATTACTAACTTTTTAGTGATTTTTTACAAGTTACATTTTGAAGAATATTACAACTTGTAGTATATGTATATCCAATTATGTATAACATAATTCAAAAAATGACGAATACAGAAGTAAACGACGCTATTAAAATTAGATTATATAATAAATTAATAAAAGTGCATTATTTTTTATAGCGTTTTTTGAGTTAAACATATTTACTTTCGAGATATCTTGGTTTTCATGAACTATTATGATACTGGTAATAATAATAGATGTATATGTATTTTACCTAAACCTAATTTAACTCGTACTCACCAAATATTAATTTATTAATTTGAAAATTTAAATTCAAGGCTTTCAAATTAACAATAAAATAATTTAAATATTAGTATCAGAACTGTTTATTTAGTTACTTTTTGTATAGTGTCATTAATTATAAATAACTGTCACATGTTTCTTTTACCACCACCTAATAATTATAATGAGGGTAGTCGGTTAATAACGTTTTATTCATACCGAATATTCATCTTTAGAAAATGTGAAGGAAAATACTAGCTTTTAAGGCTGCACATTTTCATATATACATAAAATTACATAACGGGATAGTAAAAGAGGTGCATTTTAGCAAATGGGGTTGTGTGCCTATTACACACCTCAATACTTTAGTTTAAAAAGATATTTTAAAAAATGTAAATTTAATTATAAAACTCGCTGCCTTTATCGCCCTGGGTTTTTTAATGTTATTATTTCAAAAAAACGGGAGAACGGATTTCAAATCAAAATATATGGACCACCAGAGAAACATCCTTTATAATTTGGAGTTTGGTTTGTCGTTTAGAAATATGCGCGAACAAACATAAAAAAAAATACATACAAGTCGAATTGAGAACCTCCTCCTTTTTTGAAGTCGGTTAAAAATGCATAACTATTTCTATAGTTTAAATTCTATATCAACCAATTTTTATTCTATAGTTTATATATAAATCTTAAATTAAATAATTTTATGTCAAATTTACATTAAAGAACATGAAAGCGTAATTTCGTTTTGACATAAATAAGCTTTTGTATATTTTAGCGAAACAAAACATAAAAATAGCTTCTATATCTTTTCGTCTAAATAACATCTTTGTGCTGTGAAGTTCTCGAAGGATTATAACCAAGTTTATTTCCTATCTTTTAGTAAATATTTAGATAATCCTAAAATGTCGCCTCCATTACGATAAAATAGGTAACATTTAAATAAGACAGAAATAATGAGCACTCCTTATTTCATTTTTTAATTTCTTACGTCCGGATGCCCCTAAGCCTTTAAAATATTTATTACTTTATTTATAACAAACATTACTTACAGCGTCTCGCCCGTTACTAAACATGACTCTCACAATTACTGTATTTTATCGTATTAATTCTTTGTAAATAAATAGCTTAAATTGCAACATTTTAATTTCCGGAAAGTTATTTTCTGGTCCCTAAATTATTTTTTGTTCTAAAAAGTACACGTCTTAAATTGATTTTACTAATAATTTTAAATTCAGGAATAAAATAACAACTACTGCGTATTTTAAAAGCTAAACAGAGTATAAAACATTTATAATTCTCTTTCAGTTGAATCGTATTGTCTTTCACATAGAAAAAGATTGTTAAAATTGTAAAAGAAGGAATTCGAATATAGCCAGCATAATAAAAAAAGGTATTTTGTGCAAAGTGAACATTTCAGTTTGGTTTAAAAACAATGATAAAGGAATTACTAACTGTTATGGAAGAAATTGAAAGAAACCATATATACACAAGAGAAAGGAATAATTACAAAAAATGAAGGAAGGATAAGATGTTTTTCAAACACAGCAGTTATTGCTTGTAAATTCCGCAAAAAGAACATAAGTTATTAAAAAACTTGCAACGGTAGAGTTTCAAAAGTTAAAGTTTGAGCAAAAAGAAGAGAAAAATACTGTACGAAACGCTATTAACGAAAAACATGAAAATATTATTAAGTAATTTTATTTGCGGGGTATCAGTCGCCATATTTCTGGAGTTCGAGATGTAAAAGTGTCAACATGGACTTGTATTATCTTTACTGCTGATTTCTTCACAAATAAGGTATTGCCACGAAAAATAAAGACAATGCAAATCCGATCAATAAGTTGAAATACTTACTTACCGACACAAAACAAAAATATCCTGTATCTAAAAGAAGACTGCAATATTTCTGGTATGTAGAATTTTTTGGGACCGCTCGTGGGAAGGGAGCAATGGACGGTGTCAGGGGAAGTGTTGATGATTGGTTACAAATACACGCTGTGCAATTTCAAATGCCAAACGTTTATTGGATTTTACCTCCGCAAATATTTAAAAAATACCTATCAATGTTCTTTCTCTCAAGTGATATAGCAGCCCCATGTAATCATTTTTTAAATAAACGTTGGTAGAATATTTAAAAAAACCGATCAATCTTTTCCTTATTTTAAATCAGAAAATACAAATATTTTGTAGCTGAACAAACTGTAAATTCAACATTAAAATAGAAATTAAATATGAATTTAAAAAGTTCATTACAAAAGAGAAATGCCAATGCAAACATTTTAGAAGGAAATCACTAGACCTTATTACTAAATGTGTATATGGTATGGTAAATCTGTATCAAATAGAAGAAAATACTGAAACTATCCCTTATTAGAGGAGGGCATATCCTTTATAAAAATAAACAATAGTTTCGGAAGTCTACCTACTGTGCTATGAATAACACAATCTAATCGAAATGTCCTGTCCTTTCGCATAGAATGGCCGTTAAACAGTATCGGCAGCAGAATTTCTTTACAATATACTATTACCATAGTTTTCTGCAATACGAATTTTTCCGTGAAAAAATTACAACCCGGAATTTCATTACCGAACAATACAAAAAGCCAGTAAAGCTACACGCTTGTTAATAATGATAAGCTTTTTAGGAAAATAATTATTTTCCAGAATTTATGGCTGCGATAGGTAATATTAGGAACTAATACACATATCAAAAACGTGATGTTTTGCATGAGTCCCATAAAGAACCAGTTATTTAACATTTCTGCTGACAAAAACAATTATGGCTCTCTTTAATATTAAAAAGTGTTTTTCTAGTCCAAATCAAACTCTTAAACTTCTAGTTGTAGTTGGCTGCACTTGTTTTTCGGTTTATCAGGTAAACAATTATTTTTTAATAAGGGTTTAAAAGTGAAAAGTTCGAAAACCTTAATTCAAATATCTAGAAATAAAAAAATTAAGGCTTGTTTATAGTTTAAAACATCTCCCTTTTGTTTTTTTGTGTAAAAGTAACACAAAATATTGAAAATAAAAGTTACAGAAGTTGTATATGATTATGTTATTTAAAGATTTATAAATTTCATGTATGCATTTATTATTATATTATTTACTTTTATATGTGTTAAAGTTCGTTATTAGCATAATTCGCTTCATGAAAGATATATTAATTGTCCTTACGCAACTTTTTAATCACTGATATTACTTTGGGCAAATATGAATAAATCTAAATTAACGTTAAATTTAAAACGTTACGTTTACTTTTTTGTAGTTTGGTCTAGTGACTACGGTCATATTAAAATTATAGGTAGATTCTATCACGCAATTTTTTTAAGGAACAACAATTTAATGATGAAATCGAAGATTCACGGCCTGGAATTTTGACCTGATTAATGGGTTGCATTGTATAGCTGACTAACAAAGTCAAAACACTTCCTGTTAACCCTTTTTAATTAGTGTTCCAAATTATTTGGAAACGCTGTACAAACCTGCCACTTATATATTTATATTTAAAATAAGATTATCATTTAGCAGCTAGAGAGCGAGTTCGATGTTTTTGTTCATTTACACGTTTATAGGTAAATAATGTAATAGCGGTGTACAAATGACCGGTATTTAAAAAATTAAAATAATACAAATGTAGCCTTAAAAAGGTTCGAAAGAAACCAGCTTTTAAGCGCTGCAACAAAACCGTTTGAAAAAAAAAAGAAAAATATATAATATTTTTTAAACGCATTTATCATAATTTAGCAAAAAATATAGTGCTTAGGTATTTACAGCCGATTTGCTACCATGCGTCAGTTGCTTATTCTGACATTTAAGTTATGACTTTTTTATACGACTGCGCATGCAAATTAGGGCAAACAGTTTAACAGTCATGTCTACATATTTTTACAATTCATCGTGATGGGTATCAAATTTAAGAGCTCACCAAGAGATTAGATACTCATAGACTATTATAGTAGACACTGCAACAAATTGGTAGGTTTGTATTACAAATTAAAAATTATTTGTTTTTGTGGCATTACAAAATTATGGCGAGGCGCAGCTGATTTTTCATTGTTATGAAGGAACAAAACATTAAAAAACAGTAAAATTTGTTTTTCACCTTTTTTTTTTAATCCTGTGTACGAAGGACGACAGTGACATAGAAATGTATGATCGGTGTGCCCCTGAAATTTAATTACGTTGTATTATATTTCCATATTTTGTCACCAAAACGAATCAACGAAAGGTTGTTTTTGAAGCGTTCTTTTTACATAATGTACCAAGCGCTATTTTACCCCGCGCAAATGTGGCTTTTTATTTCGTTGTATTTTCCTAAATTCGCAATTTCGAAACAAAGGTGCTTAAGGTTACAGTTTTTTTTTATTATCGTGATTTAAACAGTGCTGTTTCATTTCAGAGGTATGTTTTATAATGCGTTCGTGTTAATGGTATGGGTTATTGATGTTTTGGACCAACCCATTTTAAATTGTTTTATTTATCTCATATTGGGTATTACTGTTAGATAAACTAATAAACAGAGTGAGAGATTTAACCAGGAAAATTTTAACAAGTTGAAAATTATTGTAATTGTAATTTATAAAATTGGTTTTACCCGTCAAACTTAATTATTCTACTCCGGATTTTTTGGCCATTTGATTATGACTTCATCCGAGTAAGAATTATATATGATATTACTATTCTTTAAACGAAAATCCCTGTATATTAATGTTTTTTAGCATGTCCTATAATACCTGAATTCAACTGTTTTCTAGAAAATGGCGTTTCAAAATTGTCATTGTGACCAGTTAAGGCCTTCTTTCGCCTAGATGATTAAACTTAGAAAGAAATGACTTGTACTTTCCTATCATAACTTTGTCAAATCTATTGGATTAAATCCGTTCAACCGAAACTGCACACTACTGTTGTATTTTGACATTTTCGACTAAACCGGAAGACGTTAGAGGTTGCCCAAACTGACAATTTTGAGACGCCATTTTCTCGAAAACAGTTGAAGTTAGATATAGGACAACTCACATAAAATATGTTTAGAATATTCCACTGATCTCAAAAAAATTATATGGGACGTTGCGTTTAACAAATAAGAGTCAAAAACATCATACGCCGGCCATTTTGAAATCGCACCAAAAGGCCAGTTATATTATATTATTCTTATAAATATCACAAATCAATTTATTTTATACATATCCTGAAAACATAAAATCAGATGATTTATTAAGTATTCATTTCGGTTG
Source organism: Kuschelorhynchus macadamiae (assembly GCA_030620095.1). Classification (NCBI taxonomy): domain Eukaryota; kingdom Metazoa; phylum Arthropoda; class Insecta; order Coleoptera; family Curculionidae; genus Kuschelorhynchus; species Kuschelorhynchus macadamiae. Next base: position 520,007 of record JAUTXW010004977.1, on the reverse strand, counting down.
AAAACAATGTACTAACTTGATCCATAGATATTGAAACCATTATAATTTTCCTTATGAATTGTCCGATTTAACCCGCTTTTGATATCTACCGGCTTGAACATATTCACTTATTTTTATATAAAATTTTCTAATTTTTAGGTTATAACATGTATAGAAAAATTAATGACTCCGCCTATTACCACCTACCATGGTTTTCATTTGAATGAGAGCATGAACTATCCATCTGTAACAATTTGCAGAAGACCAGGATTTAAACAGCAACATTTTCCGGCAAGTTAATAAACACTAAGTTTATTCTGGACATTAGTTTCTTTATCACCAAATGAAACCATAATCATTTAAGAGAGATATTGAGGCATTAAGAGCACCGTTCCTCTGCAAAATAAAATTAAGAGAAAGTAATATCTGTTTGTGTATAAAAAGCTCAAAGCGAGAAAGTTCACGAGACCGGCAATGTTATTCGAATTATAGATTTTTTTTGAATATTTATTACTGACAATATCTAAATTTTGCGCACGCTCGTAGAAAAAAACACATTTTATAAAGAAACAAATGATGGATTTATTCACTGGCTTATCTAAAGAATAAAGAGTTTGAGTTTTATTTAATAAATATAATTTTATTTTTCTCGTACGAAAGTCATGATTTCAGCAAGTACAGTGAGCTTTTTTAAACGAATAATACTGCATGTTATTTGATTTACTTTATATAACATTTTTAAAGCTAATTTATCATATGATAATTTATTTTTATTAAAATGTGTATACGGAAAAGACAAATATTTAATTAAAATTGAATCCTCACTAAAAGTCATAGTCAGTTATATTAAAAAAATATATCTTTCGCCAATTGTTCATTGTTATGCACTATAAGGCTGAAGGCTGTAATATCTTAAAACTACAGACTGAATCAGAAGACATTTTGGTTGGTTGATGACATTCAAAACGAATGTATGTTGATTTAAGGACAGTGGCGGCTCGTGGATATAAGAACGGGTACCTATATCTTAAGTTAGTTTCGATTTGATTCGATCGATGCGAAACTGCTTACGCCTCCGATGATCCGAGAGCACTAATTAACATTAATTCTGTAACAAGGGAACAAGCGTCTGCAAAGAAAATAATGATATAATTAAGTAAATAATGTGAATTTATATAAAACATACTGCATTTTTATAATAAAAATATAGATTATAAAATGATTAATATTTTAAAAATTTATTTTTAAGTAAATTGATTGGAAAATGTAGGTGAAGCGGCGGTTCACCCGCGTCCCCTGGCGAGCCGCCACTGCTTAAGGAAAATATCTGGTATAATCAAACTAAAATGTATTTATTTATCGCTTTCTAGTTTCATCTCTATAGCTGATTTTTTTCAGAAATATGGATTGAGACGCACACAAAATTTGCTTAACCAGAACGTTTTTCGAAATTTTCACTTTGCCCGATATACTATAAAAGATTTTTTAAATGAAACGACTTACAGCTTTCAAGAGGTGGTTGGTTCTTACGCTTATAATGGCTATGGAGTTCCTATGGCAGGTAATATATAAATAGGGTAAAGAAAATTTCTTTTGAGAATTAATCGACCTAATTCGCGGTAGACTATTTTAAACTAAAATATTAAGTAGCGATGTATACAGTCGCCAATACACGTTTGTACGGATATTGTGTAACCTTAGATGCGACCTGATTGCGCACGCAAAGAAGGGTAATGTTTTTCAAAGCCATGTATGTATGTAACTATGTATGTAAGTGTATATGTAAGCATATAAGTATATAAGTATATAAGTATATAAGTATATAAGTATATAAGTATATAAGTATATAAGTATATAAGTATATAAGTATATAAGTATATATGTAAGTATAAAAGTGTGTATGTAAGTATATAAGTAAGTATATATGTAAATATGTATTTATCCATTATTGTTTATTTCAACCTACAAGCTAAACGCCTGGACCGAATTTCACGTGTTAGATCTGAAAAAATTCATCACTATCCCGCGAGTGTTCACTTAAGGGAGCTTGCCTAAAAAATCATGGCAGAAATAGTAAGCTATTTTGTCAAACATAAAAAACGATTTTTTTTATAATTCATCATGATAGGTATAAAACTGAAGTGCGCTCACTAAGATGACCCTAATCATATATATACATATGCTATTATAATATACAGGGTATCCCAAATATAAGAAATTATTTCACGTTCAGTCCTGTTTCATCTAAAGGGTTAATCTTGGGCTAAGGAAGTAAATACACCGAAGAAACATTTATATTTCCTTTAGAGACTGGTACAAAATTTAGCCCGATCGGTGTTAAAACCGAGTTTTTAGAACTTTTTCAAATATAGGTACACCATTTTTTACTTGATTTGGAGCCTTCTTACCTCTAAAACAATTGGGCAACTCAAAAAGTCTATATTTTTGTAACAAGGTATAGATTTACATTTCTTTGTCCTATGTCATGAAATTGGGTAAAATTCACTTTGGATAAAATCACAAAATTTCATTTTTAAAGAAAACTGCATATTTTCAAGGTATGCCTTGCCTATGCGACGCCAGTTTAAACGTCGTAACAAGACGGACTTTTTATTCCAACATGGATCCAGAAATTTGAAAATATCACCTCAAATGCTGTCCAAAAAGTAGAATAAACTTTACGGATCCTTCCCAACTTTTGTAAAGTACTGGCATATTATTTATGCTGAATTTTGTTTACCAGATGATGCATGTCAAACATGACATCCGAGTAGATGTTTTTTTTGGTATGCGGAGATGTTGGGCGAGTCCTGTGAATTCAGAAGTAGTTTCATTTTTATATTTTGCTTCATACGGGGTACCGGGTAAGTCAAGTAATGTGTCACACTTTTTACAATATTTTGTGTTTCCTATATTAATATACTAGTTATAAATAGTCGAGGTTTTTGTTTTTTTTATACCTAAGATGTCAGAGGTTCGTTTGCAAAAAAAACAATAATGGCAAGCCGAAATTCGACATTGGGACTATGTCCAGTATGGAGAAGAAGTGAACAGTCCTCATCGAAATAATGGGACAAAGTAAAGAAAGGGAATTAGATTCTTCCGGTCTTATAAAATATCTAATATATGTTTAAATACGACATAGCCAGAAGGAAGAGCAGTTACGACATTAACAAAATGTTTCCTTGCTGATTATAAATACACCAAGTTTGATACGTTTATCGTCAATGACACCTGAAGAATTTGACAAAAACCCTTCCATTTGAGGCACTAGTTAGAGTGTGAGACGGATAATGTTCTATTACATAATAGACTCGATGAGAATGCATTGGTACTTATGGCTGGGATTTTGACAAATTTTTCGGATGTCTTTAAACATAAAGTTATAAAACTTATAATCATCTAATTTTTAAAAATTTAATTTTTGCATTTTAAATTTTGAGTACATATTTACAAAACCCCTAAAGTCGTTTTATTTCTTGTCTTGCTTAGCCAGGAATGCACATGGTCAGAGTGTTTCTAGCAATGAATAGGCTCCAGGAAAAAAATACGAATGATACTCTTGTACAGAATAACGTAGAGAGTTAGCTGCAAGAAGTTATTCCTTACTTGTAACTAAATTAAATACTATAATTTTAATTATAGGAGGAGTGCAAGGGCAGTTCCTTGATTATGGGGTTCTTGTAGCTTTGCTCTGTTTAAAGCAGTGTTTGTTATTTTAAAACGGGCAGCTAAATTTTTGGGCAAAATATAAAAATGTCATTTGTCTAATATTAACACAAAACCTTTCCATTTACCATTGAGGTTTATGATTTTTATTTATTTTAAATCTTCTGTTGCATTATATTAGTTTTGTCTATGAGTACGTAATATGTTTAAAACAAAAAATCGTAAAATCGTAACATTGATTTTCACATATTTTAAATTGTTATTTTAGCCGCTGAATGGATGGCGTTCGAGACGATTAGCTATGGTAGATGTTTTTCGTTTACTCCCAAGGATACTTCAGATACTTACAGTATATCCGGAGGATGGTGGTTTTACTTGAATCATGACCAGACCGTCAGATCTCAAGATACATATGGCGTTTCGGAGTATGGGTACCACGTGTATGTACATGATGATAATGATATTATGACTTGTAAGTTGAACAATTTTAAACATCTAGTTTGGGCCTAAAATATAATTATAATACAATAGTCGGTTCAAATATTATTAGTCTGTATTATTAGTCTGCGCATTATTTTACCGTCGGCTACTGAATTTAAATATTAAAAAGCTGGGATATTTTGCAATAAAAAAAATATTTTTTGGTTCTATGTACGTTTTACTATTCCAAATAGAATAAATGTTTTAGAGAATAAAAGTCATAAACTAAATTCAATGTACTCTCGTCGGCGATATCTTATCTTTCAAGTTGTTAAATCAATGCAGTATTATTTAACAGAAAAACCGATGTGGATTGTCACCTTAAATTTCGATCTGGCGTAATCTGAAATTTCCTTCATTAATAATTTGAAATAAGGGCAATGGCGTCGATTTCACCGGGCAGTTCAGTGTGGTGCCCGGAGGCCCAAAGCTAAAGGGACCCACGCTAAAATCTAAATTAGGGCACAAATAATACAAAAAAAACAAAAACTACTTAATTTTCTATAAATTCCTATTCACTTATTCCTGGAATATCAGGGCTGCAATAAGTCCCAGTGAAACTAATTCAGCAGCGCGAAGAATTCGTTGGGCTTTTCTCAAAAGATCCGAAACAAGAAAATATGAGCTGGAGTAAAATCTACTACTCATCTGTAACAGAGTATGGTATAATTCCTCGAGTATGGCTGTGCTATTCCAAACTTATGGGCGCTGCTTACCGCCTTAATTGGAGGCAATTTCATATCAGTAGTAACCAGCCAAGAAGTAGTGGAATTAGGGATTGGAAGAATGGTTTAGTATAGCTGTATACAAAGCGGGATACAAAGTTTCTATTTGGAAATCGGTTTTATAACTGTTATTTTGACATAATTTAAATGTTAACCAAATGTAATTAGTTATCACGAAAATATTAATTTTTTTTGGTACTAGTAGGGCTTCTGCTACATTACCATATTATTGAAGTTTTAAAAATGCCTACTGGATTTATGTGACACTTAAGTAAGGTAATACAGAATGAGCTAATACACGGGTATGTAAAATATGTGTTGGAATAACTTGTATCTGAAATAAATTCAGCTATTTTTTTCTCTCTTATATTATACTCGACTCAAGGCGTTCCCAAAAAAGATAAATTAAGAGTTTTTGTCAGAGCGGTTCAAATTATTAGAAACGCAAATGAAATGAAATTGAGGAAGGTTTTTTAATGTTTTAAGAATTTAAAGATCAATCTGCGCTTGGTATGACTAAAGCTCCTTTAAATATATTGAAAAATCCTGATCTTCCAATAGTTAAACTGGTTAGCATGATGAGGGGTATCTACAGTGGCGTTCAAGCAATAATCAAGCAGTCTTAAACAAATAATATAACATGTATTTGCCATATATCTTTACAATAATCTTAACTTTACCAATAGAAATAGAGATTCTAATAACATAAGACATAAGACAAAAATGAGGCTGAAAACAATTTGGAAAAAATTCTAGTTCAGCCCCAAAAAAAAGATGAAATTATAAACTACATGCCTGCAATAAAAATCGTTCAGATATATAGACGACACTTTTGTAATATGGTCGCGTGGTCAAGAAAACCTCCTCGTGTTTCTTGATCATCTGAATCAACAGCATGCTAATATAAAATTTACAATGAAAATTGAATCAGAAGGCACGATTCCCTTTCTCGATGTTCTTCTACAAAGGAAAGGGGATGGTTGTTTAAGACACTCTATATGTAGAAAATCAACGCATACAAACAGATATATAAATGCGAATTCCCATCATCATCCAGCATAAAAGCAATCAGTTAATAATTCTTTGGTTTACAGTGCCCTTGCGATTTAGGACCAAAATTCTTTACAATCGGAGACAAAGAAACTGACTTAAGCTTTAAGAGGGAATAAATATTGCACTGAGAATACTAGACGGTCAATTAGAATATATAATAATTCTACTCCACGAAATGATACTAATAAAGAATTAGGAAGTTTAGTTCTTCCATTTATACACGGAACTACAGACAAGATTAAAAGGTTACCTCGCCGGTCCAACATACGTACAGGGTGTTTCATTTTGGGTACTTTTGCGGGGTATCTCTGTTATTTTTATAGATAGAAACTTGAGGTTTTCGCGAGAGTATGCTACTTTTTCGTAAAACTAAAGATGCCCATAACAAAATTTTCATAGCTCTTTTAGTTTTTAAGATACAGGGCTAAATTGAAAATGTTGCATTTTCATGCACCCCTCGTATATCAACTCTCTGATAACGTATTGAAAACGTAAAAACTGTTTCTTGTGTAACTTTTCTAATTAGTATCCAGGGTACTGGTCAAAAAGTTATCGCAACCTACTTTATTTTTTTTTTAAATGGAACACCCTGTATATTTATAGAGTAAAAAATTTTTTTTTTTATCTTTTCAAAAGTATATAATAGTATGTACTTTTTCTCAGAAACACGCAAATAAGTGACAATTTTCTGAAATTAAATGCATAATTTAATAGTAGGCTATAGCTACGGTTTATGACAACAAACAAAAATAAATGTCAAATATTATATCATCGGTTTTTGCATTGACTTTTGGTTTATAAAGCAGTTTATAAACGTTCTGTTGGTATGTTTATTTAATTGATATTTATAAATTTCTTCAAATAATGGCAGCGTATGAAAAATATGATATGTTTTATACAGAGTAATGAAAATTCTGAAAAAGCCTCGGAATTATATTTCCAAAGGTAAGTAAGCTAGTATGGCTACGAAAATCTGTATTATCATTATAAGTATTTGCTTGTTAGATATCTAGAAAGAAGGCAACTATTTGTTGAGATATTTGCTCGTTTAAAAGCAAATTTAGTTGAGCACAGATCATTTTTTCACCCGCCTCCTAAAACATACTACAAAGAGAACAGGGAAAGAAAAGAGATAGATGTTTTGAGATATATAGAAGCAACACCTTTGTCCTCATGTATTGAGAAGGAAATTGGTGTGCCAAAAACTGACGGTCAGAGGATCTTGAAGAAATATAAGTATCATCCATACCAATTATAATATAGTGCAACATTTGCATCTTGACGATGCCGAGCGCCGGACATTGTTTTGCCAGTGGTATTTGCAACAAATCGGTGCTAACGATGTATTTGGTAGACTTGTTATCTGGTGGCACGAATGCTTTTTTTCAGGTGCGGGAATTTTTAATCATTACTTCATCAGCATTGAATGTTGGAAAGGGCACAACAAGGACGCTTTGGAGTGTCATGTTTTATTTTGGGCAGATATATAGTTTATAGGATTTTTTAAGGAGGTGTTACAGCACGTAAATACCTAGAAATCCTTGAGGAAGTTATTCCAGAACTGCTCGAAAATATTCCATTAGCCCAATATAATGCGGTTTACCTACAGTAAGATGGTGCCCCAAGTCACAGCTGGGTTCTTAAGGGAATTTATTGATAATACATTTCCTCAAAGATGGATAGAGATGATTAAGATGTTAGATGGCCTCCACGATCTCCAGATCTTTCAATTTTAGTTCTTTTATGGGGCTATATATAAAATGAAGTATATAAAACACGATATTACGCCATAGCAGAACTTCGAGAGCAAATGAGACCAATGGTTCTTTTTAACGCTATTCAAAGAATTACAAAAATGTGCCAATTTTGCATTAGAGAAAATGGTCGTCAATTTATACATCACCTTTAAAAATTGGTTTTTTCTTTTTTTTTAATAGTGTTATTACTTTGTGTTTGTTATAATGTTACTTTATGCTATAAAATTGTTGTTACAAACTTACTGTTATTAAAAAACTTTATAGTTATTTTATATATATTTAAATAAGAAGGTACCTATATGAAAGGTATCCAATTCTTCGTTAGTAATATGTAACTTTCAGTTGTTTATTATTGTTATTCATGGCCTACTATTAAATTATGCATTTAATTTTTGAAAATTGTCATTTTCAGAGATATAGAGATATTACGTATTTGATATGTGTAAATAAGTGAAAAATAAATTCAGATTTTTTGATTGTCGTAGTAATAACTTGGACCTATTGAACCATGTAATTTGCATATTTAATAATATTATAAATAAGTCGTGTTTGTGGATGGTAAAGATTTTTTTCGAGACATTTTTAAATGGTTTTACTCTGCTATGTAGCTCGTGCTAACACGTATTCACACCCATGCATATATAAACTTACCTACTAAAACACCGTAATCTGGAAATATTATATCTATGTAGTGAGTAAATATTTCTATATATATATATATGTATATATAGATGTATATATATATATATATATATATATATATATATATATATATATATATATATATATATATATATATATATATATATATACATGTATATACATATATTCTTATAACTTCTTTGTAGTAAATAAAAAAGATCATGCAACGATTTTCCTAAAGTGTAACATAGTTAATAAAAGAATAATATATGGGTTTTATGGATATTTCTATGTTGTTTCAGCTGAATATCAACAAGACAACAATTTTCTGGAATACATATACTTAGAGGCAGCAGAAGACATAAGATTGCATTTGAGATATCAATCATTTCATCGAGTTAACACCAAAGAAAACCCTTGCATAGATCCTGCCATACAGCCATCTTATAGTCGTTCGCGGGTAAGCATTCTCTTATTATCAGTGACCCACACAGTTTCATTTTAGATTATTGCTTAGTAAAGATAGTTTTTAAATTTCGAATATAGAATATGATATAATTAATATTTCGTTAACCGTGCCTTTTTTTATTGCAGAATGGGCTTTATAAAAATTTAAATATGAAAGTATTGGTTAGCTATAAACAAAATTTCAGAACAGAAAACTTCTAAAAATTAATATTTTAAATTATTCGTTATAAAAACAACAATTAACTAAAATTACAGTATTGTACTCTTTTCTTGTTTGGCGATGCCAAACTTCTTTGTTCAACAGTTCGGCCTTCCTCCGCTAAATTTAGCACCTCCATTACTTCTTAAAACTATTCGCCTTTACCCAGTCAATGTTGTCCATTATACCCTGACAAAAACTTCAGAAAAGTCAATATATAGCGTATAAACTGTGGCATGATTGTTCATGTTACTAATAATATATTTTTGATATGATGATATTGGAGTTGTTAAATATATTGTTGAGGAATCTGTGGGGCTTAATGTATTTCTAAAATCCTTTGGCAAGTATTGATCTAAGTTTAAGACGGTGCAAATTACAAACTCTTATACATTTTCAGATTCACAACTTTATCTATTTTATATACTATGTAATAACTAAATTGTTAGGTATGTTATTTATTCCAAAATATTTATTTCAGTGTTTAGAGGAATGTCTTCATTATCAAGTAGCCAACAGAACAAACTGTACTTTACCATGGTTGTGGTTACTACCAGATGACTGGTTACCTCAATGTTCCTCTGCAACTCAACTTTCACTGTTTACATCTTCATTTTTACGTCAGTAAGTTTTAGCTTTTCGAACTAACTTTGAAATAAAAACCTTACAGATTGTCTAAAAAAGAGAGATTTTTTCAAAAATCAATCAAATTTAGAAGATGAATATTATTTTAATGTATTTATATCATTTGTAGTAATGTGAGAAATCTTATGGAAAATTGTTCTTGTCCAAAATCCTGTTATGTTACCATATATACTCCTACTATCATTAGTAGAAAACAAGTAGATGAAGATGACGACCCGCACAGTTTTCTGGCAATGTATTATGTGAACAATTTGGTAACTGAAATGAGAGAAGTTGAAGGTTATAACATAAACGGATTTATCTCAGATATTGGTGGATCACTTGGATTTTTACTAGGTAAACTGTCTTGTTAACAACAAATTATCAAAAGCAATATTAACAATTTTGCCTTTATATTTTATATGCAAATTAACTCCCGGATCCCTCATTAATTTTCCTAAACCGCCAATACATCCTTTTGTTCATAACCTTACTGGCGCATTTAAACAGACGTCAAGCCGAGGTTGGTCTTTGGCACTGATTGAAAGATTTATTTGTATGTTTTCTTATGCATTTTGTATTTAAATATTTTTTTTTCATTTGTCGAGAACATCATTTGTACATCAAGGGTGTCATTATGTAAAGTGTTTTGTATACAAATATTGTGAGAAAATATCAGACTTTTGAAAATAGCAAGGAGCTTCGTAATTAAGTAGCTAAATAGTTTTATACATATTTCAAATTAATTTGGTTAGCTTCAATCTAATATAAATTTTCGTCTGATTTGATGACTAAGGAAAATGGTTTGTTGTGCGACAACTAACACTATGTAAAGAGATATTCTGATATTATACCGGCACTTTGACAAAAAAGTTGTTCTTCTTCTTATTGCACTGATGTAAGGCAAGGTTTATTGTTAACCTTTCTTCATTTCGGATGGAGCACAGCATACTGGCTACCTACTAGGTAGGACAAATCTGGTGATAAGGTCTCTGCTGCATTCACATTTCTGATACTCTTAACATCTAGCTGATTAACTTTTCATGGAAAATATGTTATAAAATATAATTAGTTACCGACTTAGGAAGCAAAACCTAAATTAAATTTATTTTAATTATTTAATTTAAATAAGAGATCGATGAGTAAAAATCATAACTTTAATACGTCTTTACTAGTTTATCTTATCCGTTTTATATGGAATAAGCAATTTTAACATTTATTTTACAATTCGGTTCACAAGACCACCTAGTTTATTTAATTCAAATATATTTTTCAGGATTGTCAGTGATCGGTTTGATACAGGTACTAGAAAAAATGATCTGTTCCCTAATAAAAACATATTACAAAAAGAAAGACAAGTCGGAAGATGAGCAAAATTCCGAAACACAGAGCAATATTAGCAGCAACATTAGCAGCAGTACAAAAATAGTAGATGATGTATCTTTGGGGAAATGTAGCCCATCCATTAAGCCCAATCAATCAAATTTGTATGAAAACCTGACAGATTTTGAAAGTGACGATTTCAAATATTATGAAAGGACACTAATTGCTGAGGGCAATAACAGATTTTAAATAAGCCATCTCGATTATTTGATTTATTGGAAAGGTTAATAATTATGTTTGAAATTTGAAAAAGTTTTATAGTTAAAAAAAATGTTCAAAGGACTCATGTATATCTTTTTGCCTTTATATTAATTCGTTTAATAAAAAACACTTTGAGGATTAATTTGAAATTGTAACCCGCTTTTCATCGAAATAATAGGAAAATCATTATTATTTAAAATCTAATTTGAAATGATGCACTAAAGTTTAATATGACAAAACCCAAATATTTTGGAAGATTTGATTTTAAAGACAAACAAGTCAAATTAAGGGAAAAATGTTTTACAAAACCATTAACCTTTTTTATTGAATAACAAGTAGCACCGCTGGCTGTTACAAAAAGACAATTCTAAAAAACTGAAACAATAAATATTTAATATATATGTTCCTACTCAAGAAACAGTAAATAAATATTTTTCCTTCACAATATAGTTTTTTTAAGCATTTGTTTCCTGGCTAATCTGCTTAAAGAATTTAATTACACTACTAATATAGAAAATAGATGATTGTTAATGTTATAACGATAATAAAAACCAAGGTAAGATAAGAGTCCTACTCTTTTGAAAAGTGAAATATCAAAAAAGTAGGACTCTTGTCGTACTCTGGTTTTTATTATTGTTATAACATAAGTTATAATTTAAAAAATAATTCTTATATCTAACAACTCATTTTCATATTTTTTAAATTTTTTTGTTGAAACGGTAGAACTCTTGTAATACCACTATTGTTATTGAAATAGCACCGTACCTGAAAAAAAGAAAAGACGTAAAAATGGGTACACGAATGATTTTTTTATGACTGCTCGTGCTTTAGCGATAATAAGAACCAAAGCAGAACAAAAGGGCAACCGTTTTGCGAAAGCTTAGAAGGTCTTCCGGAAACCGCTATACTCAAAAGATCGAGGGCAGGGCTTTAAGGCTTTCGACCGGTGGATATACCACCAACGCAGAGGAGGCTCTTGGAATACTCCTGGAAACTCATTTTTTAGGCTCTCGTCTAAAATCTAATGACGAGGTTACTGGGAGGCTCTTCAAGCAGGGACAAGCTCGGTTGACTGGAAGATGTTAACTAGTTACAGTAGACATAATTAAGTGGGCAATAACTTAGTTTTGCCAATTTAAGATTACGGGACCAGATGTAATATTCCCGTCTCTTCTTCAGAAGGGTCAGGAACCACTGATCCCACATCTTTTGCGCCTGTTTCGGGTCTGCATGACTCTGAGATGTATCCCCGAACGATGACGCAAGGTTCGGGTAGCGATTATTCTTAAACCTCGGGGTCGTAATTGCTACGAAACGGCTAAGGACTTTAAGCCCATCAGTCTATTTTCTTTTGAAAACCATGGAAAAGATCATGGATGCTTACATAAGAAATGGCGCACTGAATAAAAATCATATGCATTAATTCCAGCATGCTTACAGGACGGCCATGTCGACGGAGACGGCTCTTCATAGTCTACTCAATAGACTAGGAGTGGAGGTCTACTCCAAGGAGATGGCTCTGGGTGTTCTTGAATATCGAGGGGGCGTTTAACAACAACGCATTTGATTCCATTAGTGAGGCTGCTGAGAGTTTTAGCGTGGACAGGGCTGTAATTGGATGGGTTCGCGTCATGCTTGAGAGAAGAATCATAACATCTTTTCTTGGGAGAGAGACAGTGTGCTCGTCCGTGGTGAAAGGTTGTCCGCAGGGCGGAGTTCTTTCTCCGCTCTTGTGGAGCCCGGTTTTGGATGGGTTGCTTCATACTCTCAACAAGAGCGGAGTGTGCGACCTGGAGGGATCCTATTGAAAGAATCACAAAAAGGACCACAGCGTGTCTGTGGGCGTGCAGACGGTCCTTCCGATCAACTTGGGGCCGAATGCCTCGTATTGTATTGACTTTACACGTCAGTGATAAGGCCAATGATCACTTATAGCGCTCTTGTGTGGTGGCCCGCCACTCATAGGCCGACATACAGGAGGAAGCTTGACAAGCGCCAGAGACTTGCCTGCCTGGACATAACTGGAGCCATAGGAACCACACCGACCCGAGCTATGGAGTCCTCTGCACTTGCTTGTTGAGGAAGAAGCTCAGAAGGCTTCTGTTCGTTGGAGACTGGAGTCGTTGCATACACAGAGACTGGAATTTGGGGCATACGGAAGTCTGGACTGAACTGACCATCTGTCAATTCGCTGCTAACACTTGAATGTAGGAGAGCCCTAGAGAGGCTGTGTGAGTCCAATAGGGTTAGCCCATTTGGGTGCCTGGCCATCAGGGCATTGGAGGTAATGAAGGGGCGGATCAGCTGGCTCGGGAAGGTAGCAACACTGCTTTCACTGGGCCGGTACCCTTTGCTCCTTCAGCTGTCAAGGCTAGGATTAAGCATCGCACTATCGAGGAATTCCGTGCTGAAAAGCACAAAGGGATGATTTGACGGGGTGGGCAGTGATAAGTCACTCCTATATAAGCAATGCTCCAAGGGTTTTTGTTTTTTAAGATTTTCTTTTGTATGTAACTGTAGAGAGAAATGAAGGCGTGATTGTGTATAACATTCTAACTTTATTAGGTTTGTTATTTTAAATTTTAAGAAAACATATTTTAAGGGGCGTTGTGTTGTTAACTTTACAGATTTTATAATTTTTTATGTATGTCTTTTTTGTGTACTGTTTGGTCCGAATAGAGACTGTCCCCATTTGAACGCGGAACAGAAAGATTTGAAAAACCAAAAGCGATTTTGACAAAAAGTCAGAAAAATTGTTCTTTCAGATCACGTGTAGTGAACACATGTATACCTGGAAGAAAACTATATCGCATGTTGCCATACGTAGAGGACTGAAAATCAACACAACATCAAAAGCGGCATTAAAAAAGAATCTCTTTTGATTTATCTTTATTAGATGAAGTTCTAGCAGTGTAAAAATAATATAAATATACAACTAATGATGTTCTTATGAGGATTACGTTGATCCCATAATTAAAGACAAAAAATAGATTTGAGAACGAACTGTTTTCTATTGGCAAAACGACTCACCTTAAAATTAACATGATATGATTACAGTGACAAAATTTTGTTTGGCTAGGTAGTTTTTATTTATTTCGATAACAATTTAAAAAATGTATAAATATTTTGGATTTATTGTTTGTTTTTCTCGTGAAATAGTCACGTCGAATACCCCTCGAGAAAAATCTTTGCAGGGTAAATTTTACTCTTGTAAAATTCAAGGTTAGGTTAAGTTGGTAATTTTACTCGTGACATCATTTTTACTCCGTGAAGACTCGCAAGGTTTTGCTCAAAAAAAGTCATTCGCGAAATCGCTTTGCAACAAATTTTGATAACTATCGAAAATTTTGCATCCAAAGTTTGCTTCCTTGTGGTATTATATATTATGTGAATACCACTTCAATTTTCAATATGAGCGGCATTCTGTAGCAACGGCAAATTTCCTGAAGTAGTGCTTTGTTGGGTCTTTCCTGAGGGGTGGTAAAATGAATTTTTAAGTGCAGTACGTGCAAGAGGCCAACAAAATTTATAAACAACTAAGGAATGCTTCGAATTTAATTCCGAAAATTCCAAAAAATAATTTAAACATTTTTAGAATTGACAAATTACTCTTCATAGCTCGTTTTTTCTTCTAGTTTTTAGATTTTTAGGTAATTAACAATTACCCTCCTATTATAAAATATAATATCAAGCTTTTAATGTTAATATTATATCGTCTGTTAACAAATTAGGAATATTTTTTCTGATTTTTATAACACGAGAGAAACGAGACGAGACGAGTGAGGGACCTCTCTTGAGCGAAAGAATATCACTAATCACCCTGTATTAGATTTCAACACTGAACGATTTCGGAGAGCGGGCTTTTATACACACCACTGGTGCTCACGAACCCGTGACCCTATGTTAAGATCGGTATCCACATATAATGAAGATCGGAACCCCTTTTCCCACTGACATTTTTTGCATATTTGAAAATTTAAAAATATGCTCTAATTTTTAGTTTATAGAGTCAGGGAATCTACGCACTATGGGAATCCTCCGTACAAGAGCGAAGTAAACGTGGTTATGACCAAACTCGTAATTTAAAATTACATGCTAGAATAGAATGGTTTATCGGTAGAATAGCTCTTTTAATATTTGTGCTATTTATAATATCATTAAATTTATTTTTGAGGTACGTAGCTGTGAACACAATGTGGGAAACGTTGAAAGTTTACTTCTTAGTAGGAAAATTCTTCTATTTTTTTGCTTTGCCAATTTCGTGTTTGTGGTAGATATTTTTCCAAGTATATCTGCATATAAAAATCCATAAGTTGTTTCAATTTCTTGACGGAACATCATATCAGTGAAATACAGTTTGGCACCCTTTTATATATTATTATTCAATTTGTTTCTTAAACCGGATATATATTAATTGAACTTCTTTCTTGGCTATAGGTTTATTTGCATTGCAAATCAAACATAATGGAATTAACTTGACGTTGCGCTTATCATATCAGGCTTTCTCAAAAATTGCTCATTCCCTTTTTTTGGTATATGTTAAGGCCGTTTTACATGCTGCAATTCTTTCTTGCAAGTTGCAATAGTCTTGAACAAAAACATGCGCAGTGGCAAGACATTTGTATCTTTTGTCAAACAGCGCATGCCTTTGTTCAAGACTATTGCATATTGCAAAGAAGAATTGCAGCATGTAAAACGGCCTTAACGCTTTCCTCTCCTACATCTACAATTAATTTAAAAAACATTTAGTAGTCAAATTATAAAAAGACATCTACATTTTTTTTAAAACTAATTTTTTACTATTTACAAAAAAATCCTTACAAAATTAACAAAATAATGTTACATACCTCGAAAAATGCATGTTGTTTATTTATTTAAATTTGATTGATAGGTAGCAAGTTAGTGGTTTGCCAGGCAACTCCTGGCACAGTTTTAGGTAAAAAAGTATTCTTATCGTAGTTCGTTTTTTGAGGAATTTAAAGATAATTTTTTTTGCTTTATTTTTTAATTTAAACCTTCAAGTAGAATCAGACATTCACATTGATATATTTTAAAAATAACGCAAAATAAAGCAAAACAATTATCTTTAATTAAATCTTTCAATTTTTTGTCATCAAAAAACAAATTATTTATTGCCATTTAACGTTTGACATCAAAATTCTACGCTCAGAAATATGTGCTTTAAACAAGCATTTTTTTCAAAATTACTTTTTTCTTTTTCGTTTTTATTTTGTGTAAGCCTAGATGCATATATTACTAATATTATTAACTAAATTTAATTGTTTAAATTTGACGGACCCTTGACGAAGAAAAAAAATATTTTGAAAGTTTGTTCAAATAAAAATATAACGTTAATAAAGACATTGCCTGGCCGAATTCCCCGTGATTTTCTTAAGTTTTAAAGTTACACGGCCGTTAATCGAGAAGATATATTACAAAATTGGGTTTTTTTCAAGAAATTTTGAGAAATAATGGACACGAAGCACTTAATAACTTAGCTTCAATGAAAAATAGAAAGATATTTCTTCTGGAATGCCGAAGAAATGGTGTCATTCCCAGTCATATCGAATATGGCTTAAAAAATGTCATTAATAATGGTAAGATTATTTATAGTATAAGGAATTTTAAATTTAGAAATTAAATTAGCACATAATTATAATAATGAACTAGAAAAAAACAATACAAAATTTAATAAATTTAACTCCTACATAAGTACCTAACGATAGGTGGCTAAAATATAAACGTAGACAAGACAATTCTTATAACAGGTATTTCAACAAAATTAAAAGACGTAATATTAACAAAACTAAATAATTTTAATTTAAAACAACAAGGAAAACTAAAAATAAAAAAAACTGATGATAAAAAAGATCATTTTTAGGATATAAACATAGTATTCCAACCACTGTAAGTGATGTATCTATTCCTAGACTTTTAGTCGATATTGAGAATTTGATATATAGTTTTGATGAAACTAAAAAAGATCTATTTAGGGCTAAACTTACAACATAATAACAAATTTTTCCCAGAAAAAATATACATTAAAACCAAAAAGTTCTTTATAAAAAATCCAGAAATTTTAATCACAAGATCTGATAAAGGCAATGTTACTGTCATTATCAATAAAGCAGACTAACAATCTAAACACTTGTAATATGATCACTGAAGTAGAATGCAAAAAGTTAAAATCTTATAATTCGGTTTGTCCTAAATTTTAAGGTCTCTCTAAAATTCACAAATTTACATTATCTTTAAGACCTCACGGAATAGTAAATTAACTGTCTTTTTTTGTGACATTTAAACTAAATCTTTCTGAAATATGTATTATTTAAAAGATTCTTTAAAATTTTATAATTTCATTAATAATAAAATAATCCCTAATAATTACATATTAATTAGTTTAGACGTTATTTCTTTATTTACGAATATTCCACTAAATTTAATTAGAAATTCTATAATTGAAAGGTGGAATGTCATTCAAAATCACTTTAAAATATCACAACAAAATTTTTTAAGTATTATTGAAACAATTTTTAATACATATATTTTTTTCTTTTGAAAATTGTTTCTATAAACAAATTTTAGGAACTCCAAAGGGATCATCTATTTCTCTAATACTTGTCCAATATGTAATGGATGATTTACTTGAAAACTGCATCCCTTTACTATCTTTCGAAATTCCTTTTTAAAAAAAAATTGTAGATGATATTTTTACTTCTATGCCTTACAATAATAAATGTGACGAAAGTTTTTAATAATTATGATCATAATTTAAAATTTACATGTGAAAAAGAAAATGAGTATAACCTGCCCCTAATACAAGAGTTATTACACTTAATAACTATACACTTACCACAGACTGGTATATAAAACCTACTATTTCTGGAAGACATATAAACAATATGTCATACCACTCTAACAAAATGAAAATAAGTATGATTTTAGGTTCAATAACCAGAATAGAAAAACTTTCCCATCCAACTTTAAAACAAAAGAATTTCAACATATAACAACAAATACTTATGGATAATTCTTATCCTGTTAATAAAATAAAAAAAGTACTACACACAGTTAATAATGCAAATATTCCTCAAAATCTAGAAAATTTAAATCTTGAAACTAATTTTTTCTGTGGATCAATTTCTTATATTCATAATTTAAGTCCAAAAATTATTGAGATTTTAAAAAATGTAAACATTGAAATATCTCAAAAAAACAAAAAACGTAAAAACTATTATAGTAAGTTAAAAGACCACGATCCAGTTTCAAACAAATCGAATTGTGTCTACTGTATTTCTTGTAATATTTGTGACAAAAAATATATTGGTCAAACTTCTCAAAAAATTATCAAAAGGAATGAATTACATAGAAGTGACTCAAGATTAAACAATAGATCTTTGGCACTATCAGAACATATAATTGATAATGGCCACACATGCAATTTCCTACAAACTAACATCTTACACATTGGAAATAATACTACCAAAAAAACATTTTTAGAATTGGCATGAATTAAAAAAGAACCTTTGGCAATGAATAAAAAAACAGATATCGAAATATACAAAATTTTCCAATAATGATAATAGTGGTTAATTTATTTGTGGGTAAGAGATATTTTTACAGTGCACCTTGTATATATTTTCACCACTTTACAATATAAGGTTTTTGATTACGTATTGACATATTTTAAAGTAAATATCTTGGGATGTTTTTGGCAGTTTTTTTTGTTTACTGCCTTGAAACAAAAATGGCGTTAGTTATATTGAAAAAGGGCCGATTTTAGATAAAAAATATGAAATATGCACATTTATAATTGGCTAGTGCCACATTTCTGTTGTTAATGATAACTTTGAGTCATTTTATGAAAATAATTTTTAAGCGGGATCTATTAACTTATACAGAGTGTCCCAGCACAGAGTTAGCCATGTGTAAAACTATCAAACATTTGATTGATTCTAACAAAGGTTTTACTTTGAAATACATACAAATTTTACTATAAGATACAGAGTGTCTCCAAATCTAATATATGGATTGCATAGAATCTCGGTAAAATACAGTGTGATCTCTATAGTCCGCATTCCATGGATTTTTTTTTAATAATTGACATTGTAAATTTTGAGTTAGCAGAAAGTTTTGCTTGAAAATTAAGGAAAAATGACAACAACTTTAACGGCAGAAAACCGGAATATTTAAAAGAAATCGAAAAGAGAGGAGTTGCTTCTTTTTTATTATTATATAATTTAATTTATAATTAAACGTTGACATCAAACTTTTCCCATTTTTTTTAAATGCTATTTAGCTCAACTTAATGTAAGCAACCCTGAATGAACTATCTATTTTTAATAAGTGTATCGCCTACATGTATTTATTTAATTATTTTTTTATCTTTAACACCATTTTGCATAATTGGAATATTGTTCTAAAATACTGAAATACCCAAATAAAACCGAAATTGAATAACTTCTTCGTTCAACAATTTCATTTATAAAAGTGCTCTGATCGATTGATTCAGGTTTGCGCATATTTCGTAACCCAAGTCAAAAAGCATTAAATTAAAAAAAATTGAAGGCCACCGATAGATTTCGTATCCAGGTAAAAAATCAAAAAGCAGACATTTTCGATCTAACATTTTTTAAATGATTGAGACGAAACCCAGTTTTCTGCCGTTTTTTGAAAACATGTAAAATTTGAACGAAAAGATAAATAACGTGACTAGCTTTTTTATTGTCATTTTGCAAAAACTTTCTGCTAATTCAGTTATGAAATAAATTCTCATAGAATACTTGCTTTACTGGTCACACTGTAGCACTTATTCGAGACTCTGCACTAGTCTTACCTTATAGTAATATCTGTATGCATTTTAAAGTAATTAAAGGAATGGAATTTAAGAAATGTGAATTTTACGAATCTCTGTATAAGTTAAAATATACTGTTTAAAAATTATTTTCTTAAAATGGAGCATAGTTATCATTAACAATAGAAATGAAGCATTAGCCAAAAGTATACATTTTTTCATATAATTTTTGCTTAAAATTAGCTGTTTTTCAGAAAATATAAGGTGATTTTTGCTTAAAGGTAGTAAACAAAAAACTGCCAAAAACGTTCCGAGATATTGACTTCAACATATTAATACATATAACGGGGAAAAACCTTTCTTTAATAAATTACATGTTTTTGGACATTTTAATTTTTTACATTACCTTGTTTTCCATTCTATACAACGCTAAAAAAAATCTAAAATATCGAGTTTTATATGTTTTCCACCATTTTTAGAGACTCGAGGTTTAATTTTATTAATAATTTTATTTTTTGACCATACATATTGCTGTTTTTCTATTAATTGAGATGAAGTTTATAGAGGGTGATTCAGAAACAATTACCGAAAATTCAGGACTTGATTTTTTGACTAATTTTAAGTATAAAACCGCATATATAATATTGGTCAAATAAGCGTATGTTTTCAAGGTGGCAAGCGTATGATTTTCCAAGGTGGTTTTCAAATTAAGTTTTTTTTTTTTAATTTATATTCTACATTTTAAAAACAAAATTATTGGCAATTGGTACACATTCCGTTTTGTAGGATCTATAAAGCAGTTGGAACAATCTGCAGGGTGTTTTTTTGGGGTCACGACCCATTTAATGCTTCAAGGTTTTTTAGTTGATAACAGAATCTCCATTTTCTTAGTAAATTTTTTACCTCCTGTACTTATTTGATATGTGGAATACTTTAAGAGCTATTTGGCAAAATGCTCTTCCCTTGCACATGCAATGTCGGTACAAAAACCTCTAAATATGAATAAAACCTAAAATTTGAAATACCTATCCCCCTCCCCCAAATTTACCATGGACGAAATGATATATTGTTAAATAGCTTCCAGAGGGAGCTGAATATAAAAAAAATGCAAGAGACATGAACGTTTTTAAATGGGGTGAGAAATTTTGCGAAGTTGGATTTGGTCAATGTGTTGTCACAAAAAAGCTTGAAGCGCTAAAAAAGGTCGTGACCTCAAGAAATGGTCACTCTGTAGATTGTTCCAAATGTCAATTATACCGTTTCATAAATACTAGTAAAAGTAATAAGTGTACCAATTTTCATTCAATTTTGTTTAAAAATGTAGAATATAAATTAAAAAACTAAAATTTTGCAAACAAAAAAAATACTTAAGCTTTTACACTTAAAATTAGTCAAAGAATCACATCCTGAATTTTAGATACTAATTTCTGAATTACCATTTTTATAAAATAGTTAAAGTAGTATGTATACACCGATTACTCCAGAAAGATTTGACCAACAATAACTTCGATATGCTGTCTTGAAATTTAGTGCATGAACTGCAATTAACCAAAACAAGTATCTGTAGGCATGAATTTGAGACACACTGTACACGATACCTATGAACTTTTAGCATTGGAAGATTTGGCTGCAATTTCCAGTGATACTATAATTTGTGATTCTAGTTTTACATTATGTAACGAGGAATCCAAGCATTTTCGGATTTCTTCATTTCGGATGTCTCAATTTAATGAATGCATGTTACGTAACCAATTTATTTAACAGTTATTTTATTTTTCCAACGATCGTATTCTAACGTAATTTGTCGCTATTGAAGCGCTATTACGTTTTTATTTTAGTTTTACGTTTATGCTGATTTCATTATGTTTCTATAACAAACGAATTTGTTATATTTGTGCCTATATTTGTTTTTTTATTGTCTCAAAATTTAAACAATTTAGAAAAAGACAAAAGTCTTTTTTTAAATTGTCGACGTTTCGCAACTGTCTTGTTGCATTCTCAGGACACATATATAGATTATTATTATTATTATTATTATTATATTATACCTACTCCGGTGTTTCGTAGATATTTTCCCAGTAAAATCTATGTGTCCTGAGGATGTAACAAAAAACTGCGAAACGTCGACAATTTAAAAATGGGCTTTTGTTTTTTTTACACTGGATCCTAACCCCAATAATACACCACTCTAACATAACAACTGATAACATAGGTTTCAATTCAAGATGGCGACACAAAATGGCGGATAAATAAAATTTTAAAAAAATCTTCTTCAGTGACTTTAAATTTTGCAGAAAAATTAAATTTGAAAATGGGATAAACTGGTATGAATTCAACATGACGTAGCATAATGGCGGTATGTGACAATGTAAAAACTACTTATTGAATTTATTTTAAATTATTCCCAAAAGTCTAAAGGAAATGGTAAAATATTGGTAGGAATCAAATATGATGGAACAAAATTGCTCCCAATACAAATAAAAAGACAGTATATGTAACACACCTATACTGTGACTATGTTCTGAACTAAATTGGGTCACACTTCACTATTCGTGACAAATGGGAAAAAATCATAACGACGGAAGTTTCGGGTAAAGAAATTTAACGATTTTTTACATTCTAGAATAGCTGATTTGATGAAGTAAGCTCATACCATATTGGGTAGTTTCTAATAGTGTGAAAAGAGATTTGTAAGAGCCGGAGAAATCGAGGTTATTTTGTTGATGAATTATATTTCTACGACCACAAAAAATATATCTTAGTTATCTTTCCTGAGGTACGAGTTTTCTTTTGATATATCTCGCCTTAGTGACTTGTTCTTGTGGCATATGGAAATTTATGTTACTTAGTGTTTCTAAATTAAAGAATGCTTTATTTAAATATAATATCACATGATATTTTAGCGTGACCTAAGTAAACATGAAGAAAACTTTTTTTTTTCAGAAAATATGCTACATCATTTTTACTAAGTTTAGTTTAAAATCGAAAAGATTCCAGTGAGTTTTAATATGCAGTAGTAGCATTATCTAGTCGAGTCCGCACACAATAAATCTATTTTCATCCGTGCCAAAAATAGCATGGGCTACACTGAAATCTTGCTTTCGCTCTAATAAGTTCCCTTGATTTATTTTTGCTTTTCGTTTTGTTTGAAATAGATTTTTGTTAATCTTGTAGAGATAGGTGGACGCACTGAAAACACATTCCAAGGCTATACTTTTTTTTCGACAATAGACTACAGATTCAAAAAAAAATTAGTGTGGCAGCCAAATCCACCAAATATAGTATAATATTTTAACATATTTTCTCTTATTTTGAGTTTTGAACTTTTATCGTTTATGCCGCATTAAAATTTACCAGTTTTCTTGCTTGAGAATGTAAAATAATTTTATAAATATTCCTGTGGGAAACATCAGGATCCGATCTAGCTTTTTCGCCATTCTGGACAAGTCCTTTTTTGTAGCCCTTATATTTTATTTAAATTATTATTTTATTCACGGTGATTCTTAGTAGGAACTTATTCATATATTTAACATTAACTAACATTTACATCGTTTGTAATTATTCTGCAATCTGCTTAATATTAAAAGTATTGTCTATATATCGTAGAGAGTAAATTTCATGGTTTTAAGGGTTATCTCTCTTAGTACTGAAGATAGAGAAATGCGGTTTTTGTGACACCGTAATGCTTTTTTGTGAAACCAAAGAAGGCACAAACAAATTTTTGATGGTCCTGAATGTTTTTGAGATACAGGTTGAAATTAAAGATCTTGCATTTTCAGGCACCCCTCGTATCTCGATGATCTGACAACATATCGAAAACGTGAAATCTAATATCGATAGGGTTTTTTTTTGCGCAGAATCCAATACCGTAGTCAATTTTTTGGTCAGATAGTATCGTTTTTAAGGTATAGAATAAAATTGAGTTTTTGAATGGAATATCCTGTATATTTTTTATATTTGGTTTCCGCTCATTTTTTGCTTCTGAGATATCTATAACACTTGATATTTATTTTAATCCATCGATAATTAAGGCAATTTAGAGAAATTTTAATCTATTTTTCTAGTAGGCCGTTCAAATTGTGTGTTAATTTTTTAAATCTGAGTTATCTGTGTGAAAATTATTGTTTTGACACGAAACAGTGAATCAGTTTACAAAAATACCGATCATTTAATTTTTCCTTAAGAGAAACACTAAATCTGTTGCTGTATAAAGATATTTTGTGTGAATACCCTTTTGTGCGATATATGCGGTATTTAAAGAAGCTAACCATATCAGTTCCTCTGTATTTATAAAGACCGGTGTTGATTTGGCGTTAGGTTTCTCGTTTTGCGGCTGCCGTATTGTGTCGTAGTGTTTATAACCAGAATGAAAACTAGAGATCTCCAGACAAGCTTCTACTATTAAGAGAACTTGTAAGTTTCAGTAGCTGTGCGAGCCAATTAGTCTTAATTTTCGAACCTACACCTTAAATTCTACCTTATATATTTATACATGCCCCGCTTAGGAAACACTCAGTACATATATTTACTTTACCAGAGTTTCATCTGATAATTAAAATTGTCCAATTAAGGAAAGAACCAACAAAATCATAAATCGGATTGTCAAAATTCAAATGTTCCACACAATTAGGGTAAAACATAGAAAATCGAACATCAAATTAAAGGTAAAAAAATTTAAATTTAGTCATAAACAATCAACTATATTTACTACTAAGAGAAAGCAAAAGTATTTATCTTTCAAAAATAAATAATTGAATAACTCAATTATTAAAGTTGATCGTAAAAATAGTTCGCATTTGAAAAGTGAAAATTGTAAATTAAGACAGAAAAATATTTTTAATTGAAAACATTTTAAGCAAGTAATTATATATGAAAAGTAAATAAGAGGATCGACCGGAACGGCTTTATCACATACCACAACACTACGTTCACCGATAAAAATTGATTAGAATAGCTCAGTTACTATAATATAAAAAATAATATAATAAGCAAAATTACAAAATATTAAAGGTTACTTAAAAATCACTTAAATGTTCAAAATTAAAATTTAAATTTTTTAGAAAATTTAAATTTCACTACAATGTTATAAATTGTCAACACTGCTGAAGGCTTGAGAAATACTAAAAAAATTCAAACTCCTCAACGGGACAAAACCACCACCAGGAAATTTGTTAAGCACTTGTAAAAAATACGGCTAAATGTATTATACATAGATAGAGTCAAACAACAAAGACAACTAAGTAAGCAGCGTGCAAAGCAAAATTTAAGTAGCAAGTCCTGGCGGGCAGTCCCTCGTTGAAGGAAAAATTCCTTATCGATGGCTTCGGTACTATACGTGTTGACGTGACAAAGACTAAGAACTATCTGCCTGGGGCAAAAAATGCTCTATGTAAACAAAACATTTTTTCCTATTTCATATTATAATAATACTTCTGTGGTTTTGGATCTAAACTTCGGTAGAAGTGTTTAGTGAATCATCTGATACACGCACGTGTGCTATCAAGAGATCATACATTCAATTTTACGCAGAAATTCTGGAAGTGAACGCTCGAAATAGAAAATGAGAGATATTTAAGAATCATCCATTTCAGTTTTTTGTTTGGTTTATTATAATAGATCCAAAAAAGAATTTAGGGACAACGACTATTCGCCTAAATTCTAAAAGAAGCCTGCCAGCCAGTGAATACTAATTTAAAAATTCGTACATTCATTCTTTAAGTATATCCTAATTTGTGTTTCATTTTTGAACTGAAGTAGAAGGAGAGAACTAAGAAAAAATCAATACATTGTAACTAAACAATTGGTGAGTAATAACAATATGTTGTTACAAACCTCAATACAAATTTTAAAGTGACATGCAAACCAAACTAAAAGTATGAAAAACCCAAGCAAGTCCTTATCAGAATGTAGACAAAAAGAGAATACTGACCACAAAAATATGAATTCTATTTCAATACAATACTTAGAAAGGATGTTAGTAAATTGTAACCAAAAGGATCTGAACGTCAATAGCAAAGATGCCCAGTAATGTGTAAAACTTTCCTTTCCATACAAGAACAGTCTGGGGTCATAACTATAATTAAATGTAAGTACTAAAGACATTTAAAGATTAAAAAAGGAGTTTATTATTAATATTGTAACAAATAAGTTTTCAAAAGAAAAAGGAATATTACAAACTATAATGTTGCAGTTTTAGATAGGAAAATTAATAAATAATTTTTAAGAAACAGAGAGACTGGGTAGGCAAAGGAACAGGGAAGGTGTGTCACAAATCCCATGTCAATTTGGCAACCCCGTAGATTGTCGTTTTTACCTTAGTGTAAAAAAAAGGTAGAGATCGTAATTCATCCAGAAATCACATTAGGGGTATGCGTCAACATGATTCCCCTACTATCGATCACAATTTTATGTAATTTTGCACAAAAAGTAAGTCTGATACAAAAATAAACTGGTAAAATATTGATATGAATTCAATATGACGGAACAAAATGACGGCCTATTAAAATAGTTGACGTACAAAAATGAAGAAATGGGTTATGTTCTATGATATCATCATCAGTATTTTCACAAATGTGTGTGGATTTTATTAATGTCAATTAATCAGGACCAATTAAACTTCTATTTTTTAAAAAATTAAATATGTGAAAGATTTAGGAATCACAAATTTCTATCGGAAATCGCCTCCGAAAAAACGAAATCGTTTCTCACTGCTTAAATTAATTACCTCCAAAATATAAATAAATATAATTGTTTGGCAACACGGTGCGACGCTAATATAGCAAACGAATTTTGTAATTTGACAAGATTTGACTGAAAAAGTATTTAAGAGTAAAAGTGAATATTTAGTCAATATTTGAGAATTAAAAAGGGCGCTGCCAACATGGCAGACTGTTTTTTACATTTTTGTAGATTTAACCAAAATGTATGTAGATTAAAACTGCACATCATGAATTCTTGTCAACATTTAAGAATTCAAGATGGCGGTGCCAACATGGCGGCAAAATTTAAACATCTTAAAAAGTATTTAGGAGATATTTGCCAATTTCTTAATACATGTCGTATTAAAATGTCCATCTTTTCAAAATGTCTATCTTGCTGTCGCATCAAAAAGACATACTTTGAAAAAGTACCAGTTTTCTTTATAAATGCAAAATTCCTGCATTTTTTTAAACAAAATTTAGCCCAGTTTCTTAATCTAGGAGAAAAAAATATACAACTATTGACGAACACTCAAAACTAGGGGATAAAGTGACATAATTGCTTTTATTTGGGACACCTTGTATGTTATATTAGCATAGAGTTCTCGCGTTTTGAGATTACCCGTGCATCATCATTTACCGAAAACAGCACACACATGCCTTATTGAGTTCATCTTTGCCCATTACAAGTATTTAACACCTGTAATTCTGTAAGTGAATGTATGCCTCAATAAAAGCATTTGCTTGACTAGTGCGATTGTCAATATTGATATTTGTCAGTAGATTTGAACTTGTTTTTTTTGCTATCGAATTTTCGCATCGCATATGAACACAGAACTTTTTTGACTTTTTCACCCACAACATTTTGATTTGATTCGTATGGATTTGATGACGTAGCTAAGAAGACCCCGTTAACTATATTAAATTTTAATTAATTGAATATACTGAATATATAGTACGCTTTCTATCTAATTCATATCGTTCTCAAGTCACAAACCAACATTCTCTCTTTTCGATGTTGGCTGCTTTACGAAACATGTCGGTTCACAACGATTAATATCCCTACGTTATAAGGAGGGGTCATAGTTTTCCGCTGATAAGGGAGCAGCAGTGGCGAATGCAAACGGATCGCCTCTATTTTTTGAACCCAAATTTAAACGCGCAAAATATCTGTTTCAAAAAATTGAGGGTCTTTGAAATAATTTTGGGGATTTGAAATACTTTTTGGTTACTTGAATTTTTTTTGGTAGTATTTCAACTATTTTTGTATTTCAAGTAAAATTCATATATAGTTCAAATACTTTTTTGGAAAATCAAGTACCAAATACTATTTAGGGTGTAATTAAATTTCAAGTAAAATTACGATAAAACAAAATGTATCTGAAGTACAGTATTTCAAATCCCCAAAAGTATTTGAATTATATTTTTCGAGTAATTTACTTGAAGTATCTGTATCTTTCTCTCTGTTTATTGACGAGTAAGTATGTCCTTTAATCCAACCTTTTTTTCTTACCGGCTCTTTCAGCATTACCCATTATCTTTAAAATTGAAGGGTTTCATTACACGATGTATTTGCAGGTAACATTGAGGATGACTAGTTAGTTGAAAGCGCTCTGCTATGATAATCGATTTGGATGTCATACACGTTATACAGACAGACTTATTTCTTATTTATACAGACAGACTTTCTTTTTTCGTTCAAATCATAACACGTTTCGCCATGTACAGGGTCTTTTGAAAAATAATTGAAGCAAAGTACACTACGCCGCATATGCATTTTGTCAATTTTAAAATTAAATATTATGAAACTTGATATAGAAATATAGGCAAATTATATATATATATATATATATATATATATATATATATATATATATATATAGATGTTGTATTTAAAATAACGAGGTTGATTCTGGGCGTTCGGGGCAAACCCTAAAACATTTAGTTTTAACATTTTTTCGTAACTCATATAATAAAAGCCCTAATTACCGTTTAACATATACGTTTATTTAATACTATAGTTTTAAGTTTCGAACACTATTAACACGTGAAGTATTCACACGTCACGTCACAACATGAAGCAGCTCATGGACTGAACACAAAGAAAGAAAGAAAGAAAGAGGAAGAAATGTTAGTAGCTGCAATTGCAGTATTTTTACATAATAGTGCTGGGTTCATGTAATAAATAAGCAGGGACATAAGTTTGGGGCATTTTATGTTCTATGTTTGATGTGCTTCACAATTTATTAAGCATTGTAAGCATACACAGAACGATTCTGTAAGTCAACGACTAGATTTATAACAAAGCGGACACCAACACCAAATATTAATAAAGGTCGTTTATGGTTTTGCTTAGACCTCTTATGATCAAATTTAGTTCTATATAGAATCCCTCCCTTACCATTTTTCAGATCTATCAAAGATTTCCGCGGATACCCAACTGATATGACTAGAAATCATGTTTGTCTCCTTAAAACATAATTTTGTATTGTGTTTTAATTCCCAGCAACCTTGAAATATGCTTTAAAATATTTCAAAACTAGTAAACCTAAAACTACTAACAACACCGCGTTAAATCGTGCGGCATGCTAGCTAATAGTATGATTAAAGGGTGACACAAGCAATTTATGTGGTGGAATTGTAACAGTGCACCCATATCTCAATACTACAATTTAAATTTTATAGGTATTGTTATATACAGGGTCCGGCAAAATGATCTCCCACATTTTAATCTTTAATAAAAACGCCATTGTAAATGCTATTTAATTTTTTTTTTATTATTAAATGGAAATCTACACTATGCCATTTGTTTTCATTAAGTTTTGAAAATTACAGAGTCCAAGTGGCGACCATTTTTTTCGATGCACATTCGAAGCTGATTTCTAAAGGTTTCCATCACTTGAGCAGTTATTTGAGGCGATATTCCTGCAATTTCTTGGCGTATTGCTGCTTTCAGTTCGTCAATGGTTCGGGGATGGTGTTCAAAGACCTTCGCTTTCAGGTAGCCCCAAAGAAAAAAGTCGCATGGGGCAAGATCGGGAGAACGCGCAGGCCACCCAACATCTCCACGTAACGAGATTACGTGTCCTGGAAACATTTCCCTTAAAACGTCCATTGACCTTCTCGCCGTATGAGCTGTAGCTCCATCCTGTTGGAACCACACATCCGGATGTTCAAGTTCTCTAAGTTTTGTTTCCAAAAAATTACGTAGCATGTCGATATATCGATCAGCAGTTACGGTAACCGTTACGCCACCCTCTTCAAAAAAGTAGGGACCCCAAACGCCAAATGATCCAACAGCACACCAAACAGTAACACGTGGGCTGTGAAGTGGCTTTTCATGCAGCTGCCGCGGATTTTCTGGTGCCCAGTAGCGAAAATTCTGCTTGTTCACACAGCCAGATAAGTGGAAATGCGCTTCGTCACTCGTAATTAAGACAGCGTTTTGTGGGACGTTTTGAAGAATGTCGTTAGAACATACTCTGCGATTTTCCCAGTCTCGTTCACTAAGTTCTTGCACGATCATAATTTTGTATGGGTGAAACTTCAGTCCTGCGTGTAAAATTCTTCTCACAGAACGATCTGACAAACGCAAAGCAGAAGCATGTTTACCAGCTGAACGGGTAGGAGATCGTTTCACTGCTTCTCTCACAGCTGCAATATTTTCAGGTGTCCTAGCACTTCTGGGTCTGCCAGTTGATTTTCTTTTGAACACTGATTTTCACAGGCTGAACCTGTGGCTCTAAAGTTTGAAACCTACAACAGTATTGTTTTGCGATCTGGAACCGGAGCATGTTTACCAAGCGCGAAGTGAGTACGAAAATTTCTTTGCGACGTCGTCACAGATTCGTTATTTTTCATAAACGATTCGATAATGAATGCACGATGCTCGCCCGTCCAATTCATGGCGACAACTGAAATGGCAAGGCGCGAGCTACCGGCTAAATACACTAAGCTCCCCTTCTTTTCAGTGATTCGTGCGCAGCGGCGGTACAAAATGTGGGAGATCATTTTGCCGGACCCTGTATTATTATCTTGTGTGGCGAAATATTCACTGTAATTTTCTTCTTAAACCATTAATCCACCGAAAGTATATCGTGATTTTAAAATTATGGTGTTAAATGAAAATCTAATAACTTCCAATGTAAAAGCTTGTCAAAACACGAATTTTGTTTTTCTGATTTCTTCAAATTCTTTAATCAGTGGAAGGATACATGCCTAAAATAAATGGATTATCATGATCCATTTACTTTAGGGCCATTTCGAAACCAGGTAATATTATTTAAAATGTTTCTTTACAAAAATTAATTAACTAAAAGTTAGTTTTGGTTGCATTAAAATTTGCCTCTTGTGGAGTTAGATCCCTACTTTTTTATTTTAAATAGGACCCCTGTATATTTTTATGGACTGTTATATTCAGCTTAAAGTAGCTTCTCAACGATACTTTACAAGTTTACATTTGTTTTCAAAGTAGCGACTGGACAGCTGGTTTTAAAAAATTCGTCATTGCTACTTTATGAAAAAAATGCAGTCACTATATATATATATATACATTTTTTAAAAACACTCCTACATTTTTGTAGAACACTTCAATTTAAAAATCGTTTTGGGTAATAATTGATTTTTAAAATTTTTTTTTACTTCAGGTTTTACCCAAAAGGGCAATTTTCTCCAATTTTTTTAATGGCACCTTGTATATTTTTTCACAGTCACTTTCGCCTTAAAATTAAAGATGTATCACATGTTAACCTTTATTTCTAAAACGACTATAAAATACCTATTTATTTTAAATAAAATCTATCCTAATTTGTTAAAAATGGTTAGCATATCGCCATGTTAAAAATAACGGCTAGCATGCGATACATCTTTAAAATAGTAATTTTAGGGCAAAAATGAATGTAACAAGAAACGTACAAGGTGTCGTTATGATAACCATAATAAATTTAACAAAAGTTGAGATAATTGATAAAAACTTACATAAACAGTATATTTAACAAATAGTTTTGTACTGCGAATGTGTGTTTATGGAAATGAAAAGAAAAATTCAAATTAGTTTTTTTTACGGAAGACAACTTTTTTTGCAATGTTGACATAATTTGAAAAATAGTTTATTATTTTAGGTGAACGGGAAGTTTTCCAGACACATTTTTTTGTAATAGCCCCGGCTCTCCAAAACGATTCCTGTGTTGTCCTACGCAGATTAGAAATCAGACCAAGTACAACGAATGTGTAGTCACTCATTACATTACGTAATAAAGCTTCCATTATTTTCACTGTTAAACAGGCCATTTAACACTTATTCTTTATTCATCATTACAATAAGAAAATAGTTGATGCACAAAAATAAGTGGATTAGCGTAATTTCTGGATTTTAGAATAATATTTATATCAGATGTTGATAAAGATTTGAAACTTTTTAATCTTGGCTAGGTGCATGCTGGATGAATTTGGCAAAAGGAACTTAATCTGGCATTAGTTGTTTCCAAAATAGATATCACATTACAACGGTTTTCAACATAGACATTGCTGTCATGTAAAAAAATGTATTAAAATTTGGCTCTTTCAAATAATCTTTTTGGGTGCCTGGGAATTAGCAAAAAAAATTATTTGGCACCATTATATTGGCTCGAACAATTTTGTGTGTTAGTTACTATTCTAAGAACACCCGGAAATACGATTAATAAGTTACTTTCCCTAAATAATCATTCACATAATATATTTATGTATAAAAACCTCAGTCCGAGCGAACGACTTCATTCATCACACAGTTGGTATAGATCGTAGTCTTTTGAATTTTAAATCGGTGATTTTTACTCGTATGATGTGTTTACAGATTTGCTTTTTACCGATTTTATGGATTTTTTAATAAAAAGAAACTTAAGACACTGCTGCTGTTCAATTGAGCCCTGAAGAAGATAGAAACCAAACTATCGAAACGTTGGCCAACATTTAAAACTATCAGCAATAAAAAGAATGTCCAATATTGAGCTCGTGATTTATTCTCCTTCAACAATAACAATGAACTGATTTAGGACCATAATAGAAATTCTAAATTATTTGAAACTTTTAATAATTTACTTCTGGAAAAAATTTTAAAAACTAATAATTGGAATTGCTAAATTTTCAGAAAGTTGCCTAATAAATAAATATCTTATATATTGCGGACTTTTTCAAAAACACTGTACATGTATTTTTGTTTTTATGTCCACAAAATGTGTACAGATTGATCCAGATATCTCTGAACAGGTTTTATATCTCTGTTATACCTGGATATAAGAAAAACATTTAAATACCAAAGTTGTGGAGTATGTTATGTTCGAAAAAATTTTAAAAAATATGACAGCAATAGTAAAAAAATTCGTTAATTTAAACGCAACAATCTGTGTATCTTACTACATTTTTAAATTTTATGCAAAATTCTAAGCCACCTTGGAAGAACATGTCGAACGCATATCTTCATTATTTTATAAATTATTATAAATATGGCCATAGGGTCTTATTGTTTGTATTTTTGTTTTCTCTATATTTAAAAAGACCACTAGAAGTTCTAAAACGAGTATGTTATTGTTGTTTTAGTAGAATAGCACAGGAAACCAGATGGCCCTCTGGATGAAAGGGGATTATTATAGCGCCAAATAATGCACAAATTGTGAAAATGTAAAATTTAGTTGCGTTCAAGTGTGGTCAACCCTAGAAACGTGTTTTACATAAACGGTCTTTATCAGTATGGTCAAAATCAGTAGAGAGATAAGTACAAGCCCCCAAATAAAAAATCACGAACAGACTTACCACTCAGCTGACATCAAAGAATGTGCCCCTAGCCACAAAGAGACTTAATAGTGTAACCAAGTTGAATTAGATTTAGATTTTTAGTCTCCAATAGAAGAATCAGTTTAAGTTCTTACATGTTTCGCTCTGTCGAGCATTATCAGACTTTAATACATACATACATACATATATATATATATATATATATATATATATATATATATATATATATATATATATATATATATATATATATATATATATATATATATATATATATATATATATATATATATATATATATATATATATATATATATATATATATACACTTAAGCATCTCTTGAGAAAGGCCTAAAAAGCCGAAACATATGTAGAGTAACCCTCTAATAAATGAAACATTAAAAAGCCAAAGTTTTTTTAAATAAACCACTATATATATATATATATATATATATATATATATATATATATATATTAATTTTCTTTATTGCATATTAAATATTATTTTATTGCAGATGTATAGAAATATTAAACTAGGTATTAAAATCCGATAGTATAGCATTAATAATAATAGAGACTAGTCTCATAAGACACGGAGTTAGAATTTAGAGTACGCGTCTTGCTTAAAAAATCGATCTACGTAAGATCTTTCATATATAAATAAATTAAAAAGGTAATTTTAGTTATCCCCAAGAGCTTTTATTTTATTGGACTCGATTACTCTTGTATCATAATACAAAATTTTCTAAAGCATAGAATTAATAATACTAAATGATGTCAAGTACATCCTAAATCTTCAAAAAACGAACATTAAAAGGTGTGGCAGACTATTTTACCTAGTTTCGTTCCAACGTTTGTAAAACGTGTGTCTAAAATAACAGTTTTCTTAAGATTCATTTGAAATGATTCTAATTTTACCACAATCGTGGTAACCTACTTATGAATCTAAAATATCCCCTATTTTTGGAATGCTTGCGCCAGTTGGCGTTCTGATTTTCTTTGCAGTTGTTTATCACATTCCTCTCAATTCTCGCCTTTGAATAGTTAGCCGAAAGCAGTTTAAGAAAATTAAACTCTGTCTTAAAATATTTAATATCCAATATAAATTTGTTTAAAACGTCCGTTTGTTTGCGGCATTGCTAATTAAATCGTTTTTTCAACCAATAAATATTTTTTACATTTTGCACAATATTTAAGCACACTTAATAAGGCGAAATAAATTTGCGGCATAAAAAATTAAAATCGAAGACAATAAGTTTAAAAAACAGTTTAATTTTTAATAAACGTACATATTATTTAGAATTATAGTGGAAAAAAACTTTTCTCCGGGCTTCTCTCGTACTTAATACTTTAACAACAACGATAATAACATGGTTATTTGGTAATGACATAAGGAAAAAACATACATAACTAAGTCGTAAAAAGTTGTATTTCCTTGTAACCTTGCAAAAAAAATAAGAACTGTAACTGTGTTTAAAATGGTAAACAAATTACTAGAAAGCTGATTTATTTTTATTTAACAGAGTAAATAATTATTTAATGCTAATTAATACATTATATCCTTCTAATTTAGGAAACGTTTCGGCGTTTCTTTTAAAAGTAAAATAAATATATTAGAATTTCTTAAATTTATTTTTCCTGACGTTATTTACAAAAGGAATGCAAAATAAATGACACTTTTATATAGGCACTTTTTGTACTTTATAAAATAACATAATCAAATTTAAAATCCAACATCCGATCTTTGAGGAATCACCAACTTTATTTTTTTAAATACGGTTCTGGATTAGTAACCTCACTTTTAAGGGGGCAGTTGCAGTCAGTTAGCATTGAGAAAATATCGCGTAAAATGACCAAAAATAGGTTGTTTTCTGTGATAGTCTGCGAAGTTATAAAAAGGAATTTGACGATCAGAGTTTAACACATATCTTCTAAAACACTTCTAAATTGAATTGAGTATGTGGAATATTTCATTTTAGGCTTTAAAAGTAAAAAAAATCTGTTAATATGTCTAGTAATTTTTCGAAAACAATAGCGGTACTAACCTTGAGCTTTTCTATGCTCAGACGTAATTTCGCCAAATTCCAAAATACTCAAATTGGAGAGCATACATGTAGGTACATTTCTGAAAAAAAAATTGATCCGAAAAACATAGTAGTTTTTTCCAAGCTATCACCAAAGATAATTACTAAAATCTTGGAATATTTTTCGGAGAATAGGTTAGGTTGGCAATTGCAGTTGGTGACAGGTAAAGTCTGAACCCCTACCGCAAGAGGTCGGCCCGAATTTTTCAATATTTTCTAATGGAAGGGAGAGCGCAATGACGTCAAGGAAAATGGAATTCCGATCGCGTGTTGTCAATGACGTCAAATAAATAAACATTAATTATAATCTCTCGTATGGTCTTTCGTGTATTTTTTATCAAATTCTATGGTTTTTCTTTTAAATAACGTTTAGAATATTTTAATACATATCATGTTGGAAAAACTAAGTAATCAGTAGGTTTGGGCAAATGGAAAAACATAATTTTTTTAAACAATATTTAAATTTTAAGGGAGAAAATCGATCTCTCCTTGAATTATGTGGGATATTAACGAAGAGTAATGTATGTTTAGGTCATATCTTAGTTACGGTGGGTTCGTGTAACAAATTATAGTTTTTTTTAGTTAATAAGAATTCACACCTTTATTGGTTGTTTTTTGCCATGTAACATAAAAAAATCAATCAAACTATCATTCTTAGTAGCAAAAAATTATGCCAAATACTAAATTTTGCAAAGGATTTCTTGTCTCAAAATGGTTTTGTTCTAAAAAATGGAAATATATAGATTTATTTGACCCTATGCAAAGAAAACGAATTGATCTTTCATATAGGTATTTAGTAAGGTATACCTAACTGGACATTTAATTTCAAAATAAACAAGTTTCTAAAATTTCCTGCATGCCTTTAAATGTCTTCCAAATGCAGTTTATCATTTTTATATCGGGTATGCAAAATAGTCCATTGTATAAAAAACAAAATACGCCTTAAGCGGACGAAAACCCTTCTCCCTCAAACTGTTAAGAAAATAGGAACAGTTGTATAGAATTTAAAAGTAAAGCAAGTACCTAAATATGCTATAATTCTGCCATAGCACAAAACATGAATAAGCACGTTGTTTCTACTCTTTTTT
Organism: Kuschelorhynchus macadamiae; assembly: GCA_030620095.1. Classification (NCBI taxonomy): domain Eukaryota; kingdom Metazoa; phylum Arthropoda; class Insecta; order Coleoptera; family Curculionidae; genus Kuschelorhynchus; species Kuschelorhynchus macadamiae. The sequence continues at coordinate 483,392 of JAUTXW010004977.1, read as the reverse complement.
TGCAAAATTACAAACAGCTTTTTATGAACTATGACAAATTATTTTAGCATAAATTAAGCACTGAAATTTATTAGTCATGAAATGTTTTCAGGTATATCTGGGTAGAAGAGTGTTTTTTTCTTTATTTTGATTCCAACTTCTACAATTTGTTATAAAGGTCGGAAAAAAATAAACTTCAAATATAAAATTCAAAAAAAATATCCCCAAAATTCTAAACATATTTAGTCTCGTTTGAAAATTAGAAAACTTAGAATTGCAATGTCAGTAAAACGAAAATTGTTCTACTAATGGTTTAACTGTTTGCAAGTTTCTGATGAGATTTTTCTAGCTTCTGATGGGTCTAAAAGATAGCAAGAGAAATAGAATAGAATAGAAAGTTTGAATATACAGTTTTTTTTTATAAATATTGAAGATGGATGAGAAAATATAAAAAACTCTGTTTGCGTGTTAGTAATTTATTAGGAAATAATAGCATTTACATAAATGGTATTTATATATTACAATATCATCATATACATTTTTAAGATTAGGAAAATAGTATCTATCTACAGTAATAATGATTTATTGAAGAAACCAATTATTTTATATAAAATGTAGTTGCTTAGTTGCTAACAGAACGAACTAATTATATTTGTAGTCTAATTAATATATTTAAGCATTGATTAGATTAAAAAAAAACAATAATTCAAATTATGTGCTCGAGTTGGTTAAAATACAAAATAATTATGTTTTTATTTTTGAACTACATATATAACCAAATGTAGAAATGAACATATTTTTTATTGGTATCCTTAAATTACTACACTAAATATTCGTAACTTACAAATCAGTAATTATCTTTTTTTGCTTTTGGCATTTAAATAAATAATATGTAAGATAAGATTTTAATAGCAATTGAAAGATATTTTTTGTAGTTTGGGTGGGTATTCATGAGCATGCTATCAAATTGTGGAACGTATACACTACAAATGTATAGTAGGTATATTAAATTATAAAATTCTGAGAATAGTTTGACTTTCTTGTGTGTAGTGTGGTGTAGAGGTAACATTTAGCCTATTCTGAATGTATTTATATATATATATATATATATATATATATATATATATATATAAATATTTTGTTAATTATTTGCTTGGGCACAGGTTAACTCATTGAAAAGTAAAACTATAATTCATATCGACTTTTCGCTTGAGAAAGTTCAATATAATGAGCGAAACGTCGATATGAATTATAGTTTTACTTTTCAATGAGTTAACTTACGCCTTAAAAAATAATTAACAAAATATTTGTATATGGTTAAAGAAAAATACACGAAAATTATTTAAAAAATAGTTTTAAATTTCGATTATGCTCCTAAATTAGTCAATTACGACTTTTTTGTATTAAGATATCTATTTACTATCGAAAATCTTTAATTAATATAATATAATAAAATAATAAAATCACGACAACTTTGCATAAAGCTTAACATACTTTTGAGAAGCAATTTTAAATTGTTTTCAAAAAAGACACAGTTTATGGAATATTTAGGTATAAGAAATTAATATTATAATGAGGTTACTAACAGAAAACATTTTTTTAAGTTAGATAATTATTATTTTTTTAGAAATTTCAATAATCAGGAAAAAGTTAAAAAATAAACAACTTTTCTTAATACAACGTTTTCATATTTTAGCAAATTAGACCATTTCTCTGTAATTTTTTTAAAGAAATGTCAATTTTGACAGGTTATGCAAGTTTTCTGCTGTAAGTCTTTTATAAATATGCTATAATGTAACAAATAAACTTGAAAATCATACCAGTATAGGTGAACAAACAAATTATTAATATAAAGACATGGCTGATGCAAGCATCGGATAAATGGTCCTTATGAAATGTACACTCCAGAATGCTTGCTACACATACCACATGGTATGAATTGGCAAACAACACAAATAAGTAGTAGTGAAACAATGCATTAATACTGAACCACTTACAGTGTATACAAAATAACAAACTCTTAATATAACATGACTATCAGCAACAAAATTGGGATAGCTATGGGGTCACCTTTATCTCCATTTCTAAGTAGAAACTTTTTACATCAAATATAATTCAAATATATCTGTACTTAAAGAGATCTTACTATTAAATTCTGCACACAACAAACACGCCTACTCATACTCATAAGATGTATTAACTAGTCATGGGGAGTTACTACAAAAGCATAAACTGTTCTACTAACGATTACAAACTTCTAAATCTATAAATTAAAATATATTTTCCTTTTCTGCTTTCTTCATCGATGGTGAGATTCAAAATTACATAGTCTATTGGCTTGTACAGTTCGTAGCAATAAACAAGTTTCTTGTGATATGGAGTTTTCTTTGTACCTAGAGAAAAAATAACTAGAATTAGTTTTTTCCTTGTTTATGTGAAAATATGGTGTTTACTCTCTACAAATAACCTTAATACATACCTAACAAAATAAAAAAATTAAATTCTGTGTCAAAATTAAATATGTTTTATCAGTACTACACAAAAGAGGTAAAATAGGTATAAATTAATGTTTAATTGTAAAAGCTTTGGAAGTTTTAATTTAATACTAGGTAGTAAGCAAAAAAAGCAAATTTTAAAGAAGGGTTTGTTGCATTTTACTTTCCTACATATTAGTAATAGGCAAAATACCTTACATATATTTGTTGGCCTATTATTAACAGTAATGATATAGAACAAATTTTCTTTAATGCTAATTAGTAGGAAAAAAGACGCAAAAATTGGCTTCTTTAGCGAAATGGGCTCGATGTAATAATAAAGCCAAAATAATTAAATATTATTTATATAAACTGAAAAGAATGAAAACAATTTTATTTATAATTTCAACTTAACAGGTATTTTCCATTAGATTCAGGCAAGGCCCAAGCAAATAAAGAAAAACAAGGGAAAAGTGCATATAAAAGAACATGTTTATTTTAATCATTATCAACTGTTGTCATACATATAAAAGTAAATTATAAACTTTAACTACTATTAGGACAAGCTACAGAACCCTCAAAATAGAACAGAGCAAGCAAGTTCTTTGAAATAAAACATTATTTATGTACCACACCTTAAACCTGAAATTCTTAGTTATTGTTTTTTAATAAAAAATTCGACATTTTGTGTATTTTAAATACGTCAAAGAAAAAATTGGTCGGAGATAAAAATAATATTTTAGTTTGCTTTAATATTGCTTAATATGTAAAAAGTCTAAAGAAAGAAATAAAATTTTCGGAATTTAATAGTTATAATAAAAAGTGTTTTACCATCAGGTGCAGCAGCTAAGTGGTTAAATTCTTCATGAATAAAATTGGCAGGTTCCTTGATTTTTGCATTTGGTCTTGACTGTGCAAATTTCTGCTTTACAACACTCTCTTTTTGCTTTCCATAAAGTATGTAATCGGTTTTAAGATGCCTTAGATTAATAATGGAACTGACCAGGTTATTGCAGGAAGTGTTATGTCGCCTTTTACATACTGTGCCAAACACTGAAGCTGTTAATATGTATTTTCTAATTTCTCTATAAAATGGATTATCAATGAACTGTATTTCTTTCTATTGACATAATATCCTCTGAAGTAACCTAGAAAAATGTTCATTTATTTAAAAATATTAGGGAACATGTAATACACCAGAGTATTATATAGAAGTATAAATGAACAAAGCCTAACAGAAAATGAACACTATGCAAAAACATACTCGCAAAGAGAGTTGTGCCTACTCAATACATATATGCCATTCAGTTGTCTTACTATATTAAGTTGCCCCAGAATCTTAATACTCTATATAATACATTTCTAAAAATTGTAAAAACTTTTGTGTTGTATCTCCCACTACTATTACAACCAGTATAAGTTTAATTGAACCAAGCCTACAGAAAATGCAGGCTATACAAAAATATAGTGACACAGGAAGATGTGTCTACATTTTTTCTAAATCAATACATAGATTGCTGCCCTTCAGCCTAAAATTAATGATGGTCAATGTAATTCTTAAGGAGGCAATGTCTAAAGTAAATCCTATATGAAATGCAGTATACGTCAGGCATCGTAGTTTAAAAACCAACTTTAGCTACTGCAATCAATGTGTTAAATACTATTTCACTTAATTAATTAATATTTTTACTTAATTTTTCTTTTTTTCTTTAATTTCTGCCTTGCGCGAGTCCCTCCAATGCATACCAAAAACAAGCTTAACACTGGATGGAAGTTACAAAATGAAAAACCTAATATTATTGAGATATAGTAAATATAGAGTAAAGAGAGAGAACAAAAAAAAAGGGTTTCAAAAAATTGTAGTTTTAATCTCTTGATCTAAACAAAAATAAAAACTTCTTATAAACCAGTGGCATACTTTACTTCTTCTTTAATGTGAATTATGTTGCCCTTCCCCCAAACGCCATTGAAATAGATAATTATAATCCTAATACTTTCAGCCCCTTGTCACCCATCAAACTTGCAATGCTTGACCAAAATCGCCGTGAAATATATTTAAAATATGCATAAAAAATTATTTCTTTTTATTAAGACAGCCAGTATCTCAAAGACAAAACAAAATATAGACTATAGGAAACATGTTATATGTATTCTCATAAAATACGTCAAGGAATGACCTACTTAAAAACGAGCATAAAATTAAGGAACAATGTATATTGTTTTATGTTTTCTCAAACAGTCTCATGATATATATATATATATATATATATATATATATATATATATATAAAGAATCCATTTTCTGCTATATATATATATATATATATATATATATATATATATATATATGTATATCGATATATAATTTCCAAAGTATTTTTGCTGTATGATTAACTGATTCATTGTATTCATTATTAAATTATTATAAACAGGATTTACTAATAATATTAGTAAATCCAGTAATAATCAAAAACAAATAAAAGTGGTGTGGTAAATTATTATTAAGTGTCAGTCTTCTTATATGTTGCTAGAATTTTTTTCACATCGTCAAACTATATTTCTCATCATGTGAACCCCTTCCCTACCCCGCATATTTTAACGGCCATACCAAGACAAATTTTTGCTTTTTAAATGTGGTTGTAAAACAGTACAACCAAGTGCCCAAAATTATGGAATAACGTCTCTACAGCCAACACCTTACATTTTGCCACCTTGCATTGTTTGCCCTTACAAAACTTGTCAGGGCAAACACCACTTGTGCATGCATAAACTTTTTTTTTATTGTAATTTTGTCAGGGTTTTAGTATCCACTTGAATTATCTAAACCTTTAAAAGATTTTTTCGTAATTCATTTTGGCACATTGTATTAGGAATACTTTTACAAATATGTGATACGTTCAAATATTTTACTGAAATGGTATGTTAGAATTAATCAAAGATCTCTTAATTTATACTCACAAAGATATCCCTGGAGACCTCGCTGGAGACTCATCTTGTAATTTTAAACTCTCAACATCATTCCCACGCTTCTTTGCAAAACTGCTTGAATATGTATGGCCTTTGTTAATATCATCCTTACAATAAAAGATGCATACATGTAGTTGAAACTGTTGTAATATTATCTGAAATATTAGGGAACTATATTTATTTTTTTTTCTTTATAAATATCTTTGGCATGTCCAACGTGCTATTATATCTTAAAAACATGGTAAACTGACTGGTATACCTATGGCACTTATGTGATAATGCCCAGGAGCATACACTTTTGTATTTGAGGGAACCAAGTGAAAAAATGTCAGGTGGATTTTAAGACATACATTTGAAGTAAAAAAAATTAAATAAATCTAAGATTCCAAAAAATATATTTTATTATAAAAATATATTTATTTTACTTAGAATAACTTTAAACAAATATATAAGTAAAATCTATAAAGTAGTAAAAGTAATCAAATCAATAAGACTTATAAATGTTTTCGAACATTAAATCGATTAGTTGATATCTCTGATTAGTTGATACAAGTTATAGGATATTTTTTCTTGTTTGCAGTTTCAAGCTCATACTTAAATAATGCGTCTTTAAAGCCGTTCACAAATTTGAATAATTCAGGTTATTATGTCTGAAAAAATATTAAAACATGTTAAGTTATTTATTACATTGCGCTTTTGACTCTACATATTTAAAAATCCTAAGTTTTTTGAGATACTCACATTTGAAAAATGACAATTTAATATTTAGAAAGCCTGTAAAATCAAAATTATTCTACTTAGAGCAGAAATTGTGTACTCCTACCTCAGTTTTGTATGATCTTTCTTATGGTCCCGTAAAAGGGAAGTATTGTAATCGTGAAAAAATCACCCTAAAAGATTTTTACAGATCTTTGCATTTTAGGGTTCCGGGATCCCAACAAAAAAACATGTTTTCCCATTTCCATTGAGATTTAGAAGAACAGAAATTATGCACTTCTACCTCAGTTTTGTATGGTCGCCCGTGTGGTCTCGTAAGAGAATTCTGTACGAAGAAACTTGTTGGTAAAGGTGAATTTATCGATTTTTTTTATCAGAAACACTCTTTGTTCCATGTAGACTAAAAGCTGATGCTATAAGAAAGACCTTCGGAAAGACCTTAAAAAACTAAGCATGTAATGAAAAAATTGTTTTATATTTAAAAAAAATTACCATCGATGTTAGCATCTGAACCTTGTATAGTGATAGTGTTAAAAAGAAGCAATAAATAATATTACAAATTTTAATATTTCTGCTCGTATTTCTGTCTAAAATGATTATTCAATTTTTATTGAATTTGTGTAAAACTTAGAGGTTCCAAATATTTTTAGGCAGTTGTGTTGCAGGCCAGATTTCTTACCATGTATACTTTTTATTTCGAAAAATGGATTTAATAATAAACATGTATTTATTCCTGTGATATTTGTTGACTTGCACACTGCGTTAACAAATAAAATACCAGCTCTGGATGGCACAATTTCGTTCAAGTTGATAAGAAATATGACAATACAGAGTAATACTAGTAATACCTAGAATTTTGAACTAGAAACAATTCTGTATTAAAAAACATGCCAGTTATAAAAAAAGAGGAATACAAATTTGGATGCTTATTTACTTTACATATTTTTGTTACAGTTTTAGAAATATTTTTAAATATACATGTTGGTATAAAACGTAGTGGTGGTATCAACTTTTATTTTTTAAATAAAACACCAATTTCTTTTGGGTTTTTAATTTTGTCCCAGATTCTAGCTATTTGTATGTAGTATATTTACTTGTTTTTGAGATTTTGACTTCTGAAAATTTGTATTTTCATATTTGGAGAGGATATAACAGCAAAAAACAAATATCGCTTATTGCAAGAGATAGAAAAATGGTTAAATATGGAAAGTTTTAGACAATTTCGTTACAAGCCTAATAGCACCTGCAGGCGAATTTTAGCCATTATGTTATTGAGATATTTAGAAACGAATAAAATATTGCATTTTTAAAATTATGCAATAACTTTTTTAATCCTAAAATTTTTTTAAAGTTGTAAACATATTGCCAAAGCATTGTCTCTTATAGGAAAATCTTAAATATGTGCTGCCCAAATATTAAGTCTGTTATATTATTAGTTTGGGAGGTCAAATGCTTGTTAAAAAAATTACATAAATTACCAAGCTTGTAAAAAACGAAAAAAAAAAGACAATTTTACAAGATATTACTATAAATTATATTTTTCAAATGGGACATCCTGACTATTATATGTCCCTCAAATGGGTCTCTTCTTGCAGATTATAATTATATATGGTTTGATACCTATCCACTCCACTATGTAATAGTGTTGTCCGTCTCTCTCTAACACACTGCTCATATGGTTTTTCTTAAATTGATCGGGTCTTTGAAGACAAAGTTATCAAACCAGATACCATATTTATAATCTGCAAGAAGAGTTCCATTTGAGGGAAATATAGTATGTGTGTCGAGGTGTGTCCGATTTAAACAATACAACTTATGGTGATATCTTGTAGAATTAATAGTCTTTTGTTTTTCTAATAACCAGAAAAAAAGTTTTAAGTAACCCTACAATTGGTTTTTTGTTCACGTCGAGTTAAAAAGTAAAAAAGTTATTAACATTTAAAATGCTATCAAAATACACTGATCACACTGTACATATATAAATACAGTAACATACATTAGTACACTAAATTATTTGAGAATTGAAAACTAATATCTCCAATTTTTTCTTACTTTTCCAGTTATTCAAGAATCTGTATGTACATTTTTGGTCAAGATTGAGAATATATAAAAGGTCAATTTTTATTTGTTTGTAAATACAAGACTAAGATATTTAATATGTTACATATGCATAGCCATGCGCAAGAATTATTTTCTCACTAGAAATTAATAAAGTAAATTAGGTACCGATAAACAGTTGCTTCCCAATAATTTTCTCTTTGTGATATGATAACTGTGGGGGTATACGCTGTTAAAGCCTGCTACTGTCTGCAACAGCAAAACTTTCTAAGTGGAAGTCACATAAAAAGGATCAATATAATACTGATAACTCAAAGCTTTATTCTTGCACAGATTGTCATAGATCCGGTGAGTTAAATTGCATAAGCCAGCATTATGAGACTACCACTATGAAAGTATTAGTGTTGTAAAGAGTGTGTAATTTTATGAGCTTTTAATTTTTACCACTATAATATGACCAACAGGAAATAAGTTTTTATACCTACCGAATTACTATACCCCTGAAGGTACACTATCTTTGTTAAAAGTTAAAATTTAAAATTAATTCTACAAAACATATTTAAATTTTACAAATATAAAAACTATAGGTATTTATGTGAAAATATCAATATGAAATAAAAATGAACCAGAAAATTCTAAAAGAATTGTGTTGCCTAGGTACCTATAAAAAACACATTTATTAGTTTTATTTATTTTCATCATTGTACAAAATAGTCTTCCTCCTTTAAAGTTGAGCTATTTTAACTTTCAAACAAAAGATGTGTACTTCACAAATACATCCACCACGTACCTTCTAAAAAATTACAATAGCATGGACATACAGATAAAAGTTTATATAAATAGTCCCAAACGTAAAAAATATGTTGATATTTTTAATATGTATGTACTGTAACCAGTAATATGTATGTAGGTAGCGTAGCTAATTTCTTTGAAAATCAAAGTGATCAATATTTTACAATTGTCCATTTCTATTTCTTTAAATTCATGAAGGGTCTCAAAATCGAGCACCTATAGTTATATTATTTGAACTTACCTTATTCTGCATTTTCCCAGGTTTCTCATTGCAAAATTTTTTGCAGTTCGGCGCCGAGGTCTTGCTTCTCTCGTATTGTTACGCCCTTTAGCGCTCATTACACATATCCTAATTACACAGGTAACACAGGAATCCATAAACAAATATCTAGAAAGCTTAGACACAGTCACAAGAGTGAGGAGTTCTAAACTAAACGTCGACGTTTTAAAAATACAAGTACTAGTCATTTTAAAACACATCTATAATAAACAAACAGGAAATTCTCAACTCAAGACTCAAGCTATCATAAAATCATGTTCATAAAAATATAATAAAACCAATATTCCCGGTATTTAGATATTAAAAAACTTGTTTTTATCGGCAAACACCGAAAGGTGCCGAAAGTCGAAAGACCCTGCAATTATTGGTATTGTCGCATTTGTCCTAATGTTCATCTGTACTACCACCCGAATGGAGCTTTGTCTGACAAAAATAGAAGATGAGATAGATTTATGTACAATCAAATGTGCTGACGTGTAGAATATAAATAATGTGGGGAATTTTTTCAGAAATTTGTTTTATCAATATAAACAGGACCTACCTAATTAGTAATTACTAATCACTGATCATATTTATTGCTACAATTATTGATTGTGTATTTCTTACGAATATTTGCTTTATTTTAGATTATTTTTGTACAAGATATTCTCAAAAAAGTGGAAGTATACAAATTTGTATTTTGTAGGCAAAATAGGTATCGTGGACGCAAACTTAAAATAGATCGATATCATAACTTGCTTTTCAGGGATATCCTACACCATTTTTTTGTAATCGTTATTTTATATTTAAATTAATTAATTAAATTGTTCTTTAGTTTTTACGATACATGATAAACATCCATGCCATGTTTTTATTTTTAATCTCTCAAATGCGATCTGGCCTAGTGTCTCTAAAGAACTAACAGACAGCAGTGTATTGTTGCGAGGATCACCCAGGTCCCAGCTTGAAGTGTAATTCCTGTTTACTGTTTTCCAATGTACCAAGTATTGAGGTATCTCCTGCTTTAAGTAATATCTTACCAAATAATGTGCACCATTTAGCACATTTTGTTAATTATTTAACCGAATCTAAGTATTTACAATATAAAGAATTCTATTGAGACTTCAGTAATGCTGATTTCATGATGATAAATACAGATAATTTAGGTGACTATAAACTGGTTGTTCACTAAAAACACATTAAAAGTTCTTCATTTTTGAAACAGTTTAGTCTTACATTAAAACATCTTATCTGTAAGAAAAAAAGAATGCACAGAAAGTATATGTCATCTCGATTCCACTAGGATTATGAATCATTTGCAAACCTTAGGTCATTGGGAGGAGCATGATACATGTTATGCTGTGTATATTTGTGAAACTGAATCCTCAGTTCAGCTCAGTGTTAGATATTTCTGGGAGGTTCATCAAAGACAAGCGTAACTATAATAGTTTTCCTAATACTGTGTTTTTAGAGAGTAAAACTGCTGCCCGAAACTTTTATACAATTTTAAATCATTCCCAAAAATAATAACCGTGGAGGGTTTTATGATCCTTATTGTCATTTACAAATAATGTAAACAACATTATTTGTGAATGACAATAAGGATTATAAAATCTTCCACCGTGATTATTTTTGGGGATGATTTAAAAGTGTATAAAAGGATCCACGATATTGATGACATTTTGTTGCTCCAGAACGATTTGGATGCTCTATGGGAGTGGTCGCAAACAAATAACTTACAACTCAATATAGGAAAATGCTGCTTTATCTGATTTCATAGGGGGCATAAAGTTTAACTCAAATTACAAGCTACACAGTGTCAACCTCAGTTTATCTGAATCAGTGAAGGACCTTGGAGTATGTGGTTCATGAGAAATTGAACTTCTTTCAGCATATTTCCAATATAAGCTTGCAGGGCTCCAAAAAATGCTTGGGCTTATCACTCTCAATCATTCTGAACTTCCACTGAATATTCAGGAGTATCATAGAGTGGACATGCTTGTTAGACTTGGATTGAGCACTTTTGAGAGAAGACAATTACTTTTTGACCTTGCTATATCTATAATTTTCTTTACAGTCTAATTGATCGTCAACAGTTGCTTTCTAGGATTGGTTTTAATGTCTCTAAATGTAATCTTCATCACTTTGAACTTTTTGTTGCCTTTCGATGCTACAAGGTATGGTAGACAAGCACCTATCTATAAAACTCTTCGTGTACTGGACCATCATGGTAAAATATGGCTGCACACTGTCTGGTTTAAAAAATAGAATAACAAATGTAACACAAGATACTATAATAACATAAGCTCTAGTAACATGGGATGTAAAGTGCAGTGTTTTGAGTATTTTAGTATGTAGAATGTTTTAGTTTTTTTTATCAAACTAAGATGAGTACTTCAAAGAAATTGTCTGGGTCAGGCAGATGCTACGTTTAAAGGTTCTTTGATGTGTCACTAACTGAAGGAAATTCTGCTTGAAGAACACAGTTTCCTTCTCACAATAGAGTGTTCTGAACACAAATTTAATTTCTATATTCTCTAAACTTTTTCGAATTCATAATCTGAACCAATGAACCCGATAAGTAAACACGACATTTTTTAACGGAATTCGGATAGAAAACCGATCCGGGTCCCCGCATATTTTTGAGAGGATCTGCGGAAAACCCTGGATTTTCTGATTCGATACTGTTCCTACTGAGGTATTTGTTTAAAACCAAAACTGTCATATCAAATATCTTTTACGTCGTACAGTTTCAGTAATTTTTAAAAACATCCAGCTCGCAGCATTTTTCATCGTATATCGATCGGTATCCATTTTTGGCCAAAGATTTTTCTTTAAATCGAATTTTTACCCATTTCCAAAACAGCTAAAGGGGATGTTATTAAAGTTTTTTGTGGCCAAACAAAAGTATCTAATTTCGTAAACAAAATACCCTATGGGCTCAGATATATTAGTTTCCTTGTAACACATGATATTTTAAAAAATGTACCCATTTTTGGTAAATTTGTTATTATATGGCACCTCGTAATTAGACCCCTGTATATATTCCATGATCCTTCCTAAATGGTCATTTTGTGTAGCTTTTTGAGCACTTTCCGGCGCCGTAATCAGTTTTCCGACCAGACATATATTTTTTATATATAACATTTACTACTGTTTTTTCGATTGAGATTTATTTAGGTTTTCTTCCAAAGGTATCTCGATAGAGATTTATTTAGCTTTTCTTCCAAACTTTTCATAGGAATAAACATAAAATAAAACTGACTTTGGGGGGGTTTTAACCATCAATCCTGAAAAAAGTTGCTTATTTTATACTATTAGTACCATTTTAGCTTAAATAAAAGTAGCTCTGGGGGAGGGGTTAACCCCCCCCTTAAATACGCCAGTTCTTGCTACTGCTCTTAATTTAAAATTAGGCATGTCACTATTACTTGATCGTCTTTAAGGGTTTGTGGTATGTTTAAAAATAATTAAAAACACGAATGTGTAAATTTATGTTGATAATTAATTAAATATTTGGATCCAATATATATTTGTTTTAATTAGCTTTCAAATAATTTAAGTTATGCACGGTAATAAAAAACCGTTATTTAAAAAACAGGGTCATATTGAAGACAAAATGCACTGACGACGTAATTTAGGCATGAAAACATATAAAGTATAATGCCTCGTTGATTTCAAGAGGTCAAGGGCTGTTTAAAAGTAAGGTTACTAATCCACGGACGTATTTAAAAAAATAGAGGTTGGTAATAGTTCCTCAACGACTAGACGTCAGATTTTTTAAAAAGAAAAAGTGCCAATGTAAAAGTCATTTATTTTGCATTTCATTGGTAAACAACGCTAAGAAAAAATAAAACAAATATTTTCGTTTTTTGGCTTTTTCCGAAAGTAAAATAATTTGTAAGCGGCAATTAATTCAGCCCGTAAATATGTAAGTTTGCCAACCAACTTCGTGTCTCTTACGGCTTTTGAGATCAAGTTAATATTAACTTGGCAATTATAATCATTCTGAACATTAATTGAATGGAAATTTCTACATAGCTTTCAGCAACCGTGGATGAAGATATTTTGCCATTTCGGATAGTACTTTTCTGAAAGTATTAGCTCTAACGACCTGGCTTGTATATTTATCATGCGATAGTTAACAAAGAAGCGATCATGAGGAACACCTACTGGAAGAAGGTGCACATATACTTTTGGCAAGTATTTAAAAGTTGATTTTTTTGTGATATTCTATTGGACATGACGAAACAGCACTGTTATTTTTTTGTATGGAATTTCAATTACCAATACATTTTCGGCATTTTGAACATCGTAAGCGGTCATTCTGAGTAGTTCATCTCTACGACATGCTCCAGCTATAGCGATGATAGCGACAACTTTCTAAAATAAGTATTTTTCATCGGGAGCTACTTCTAAAAACTTAAATATTTGTCCTCTAGTAAATATTTTTGATTTTTTCTGCACGATATCCAACGGATTTTTTTTCCAAAAACGCTATTAATTTTGAATATTTCCTAATATCGATATTTTCTTTGACTGCTAACGTGGCTTTTATCATAGAGTATTCTCAATTCTCACACAATGATTAAGGTTTTAGAACGTTGTCCTTTTCACAAAAATACGCAAGCATAATGTTTTCTGATATACGATTTATCGTATTTCATTGATACCATTCCTGGAACTTCTTGTAAACATATACGTATTGCTTTTTTGGTTTTTCTGGCAAGAAATCTAGCGTACCTTCTTTCGCTGCTTTCAGTTCAGCAATTCCTTCACTCTCAGACATTTTTATCCTCAATGGTGTAGAAATGAAAGTAAAACTTAACAATTAACTGACATTATTGACACATACATATTTAATTTTAATTAACTTTGCAATTACCATGATAACGCAACAATCGATCACATCAGATTTGAAATCTAACGTTAACAAATAATAAGTGCATGTTTAAATCTTTAAAATTTTTCTGTTTTTCAATTTAACAAATAACGATCATAGAAAAAATGTTGTACGTAACACGTGCAAATAGTATGTTTTGTGCCACTCACAAGCAAGTTTTACTTGGTAAAGGAAGGGTTCATAACAAAGGAAGTTCCGGGTGAAACCAGACAAATCTATAGGTTGTTATTCGACGTCACTAGCCAATTTTATAACAAAGTAAATATCCTAATTTTGTTGTGTAACTTTTTAGTCTATTAGATGTTTTTATATATTTTGCACCCTGTCAGCGTAAGTTATTGAATTTCGTGATGGTTGTCGAATATATTTGAAAGATGTAAATATAATATTAATAGTAGTTGATTTGCAACTACTCTGCTATAAGCGATTTTTGGAAGTCATTATAGCCTGCCTAATTTTTTTTTACATTTTCTGTTAATATTGTAACTGCCAAAAAAATCCTTCTCGATTTAGAATTTATAAAATTTTCAAAGTTAATAAAAATCTATTTACGAAACAACATGAGACAAAAGAGGTTGTCATCCATGTTACCTATATAATCAATATAATTTCAGTAAGGGCAGTTTAAATTTTATAAAATCAAATCTTACAGAGTATGTGTCATATACTAACGAAATGCCCTCCAAGCATAAGATTCAGAATGAAGTATCCGGGGTTCAGTTTTAAAACCAATTTTTTTATAATTATTACATAGATGACATTCAGGCACTACACAGACAATGCAACAGTCATCCGATCAGCAAGCCTGACTTTTAGAAGAGATTGGATTGCCTTTTATTAATTTGAATAGGATTTTTGTATTCGCATAGTTAAGGTCCAAGAGATTCCTGCGTAGATTTTGCCAGTATATATATATATATATATATATATATATATATATATATATATATATATATATATATATATATATATATATATATATATATATATATATATATATATATATATATATATATATATATATATATATATATATATATATATATATATATATATATATATATATATATATATATATATATATATATATATATATATATATATATATATATATATATATATATATATATATATATATATATATATATATATATATATATATATATATATATATATATATATATATATATATATATATATATATATATATATATATATATATATATATATATATATATATATATATATATATATATATATATATATATATACATATATATATATATATATATATATATATATATATATATGGTGTATATACAAATACTATCAGTGTTTCGTTATATAAAATCAGGCGGACGTTTTAAAAGCTTATAACTCTATCAGAATTTTAATACAATTAATCATATATTACATATTCTTTCATAAATATACATGCAGTAATTTCATAATGATGTAGCTCAAATAAGATATTGGCAAATGTTCTGCAATAATTTCAATAATTTTATAATAAATTAGATACATGCATATCAATTTTCGGGTAGATATAAGCAAATTAAGTTACATGAGGCAGATTTAGATTGGTACCATGATTAAATGAAACGACAGTCTAAAATTAATTGAGATAATAATTTAATGTATTTGGTTATGCTAGAATAATTTTTGGCAGGTGTACGTAACACCGCTAAATTGCATTTTTTGTTATCCTGTATCGCATGTGCCGTTTTATTTATAGAAGGAGGTACACTGGTCAAAGTCAGAGTTATCAACATCGGCATAGCTTTTCTTTAATTACCTCTTTTTTTTTAACGTCAAATAAATAAATTAGTACCAATCAACGTAGAGCTAAATTCAAGAAACGCATATTGAAAAATCCAATAAAAATATGCAGTGACCACCTAAAATGTTGCAAACTTCAAGAAAATCGATCTTCTTATGGGACATATATATATATATATATATATATATATATATATATATATATATATATATATTACGTAATTTATTGGCACCAACGAAGTTAATACCAATTGGCCATTGACCGAAGTCCTTCAGCCGGTGAATATAAATATAAAATTGAAGTTTAAAAGGTTACAAATCACAGGTGGTAATTCACAAGTAGTTTATAAAAACAAAGAAAGGAGAAGTTTACATGGAATATACATAGACAGAATACAATAATTATATAATAAATTAGAATCATTTTCGCAGAGCTTGTATTATTTCCTCCAAAAGGGTCCTCTCTGGATAGGTTCTAGTCCTGTTATTAGGTAGAATCACACTACATAATGTTAACAGTGCAATAATACTCTCTGGTATTTTAGAGAATTTCCTAGACAGATTTTTCAATATAACTGTTAATGGTTCTACGTTGGTAGTCTGGTATAGAAGTTCATTGGATGGATTGTGTAGGGTATTTTGTTGGGTGTCTCATCCTTGTAATTGATCGAAGAGCGCTTCTTTTGGCAACCTCGAGGTTTTTGACACTGACTGACGGGTGTTTAAATAGATGGGATGGCAATTTTTGAGAAGTGGTCTGCACATCGCTTTGTATATATGGCTTGCTGTTTTTATAGTAATTCCCTGTTTTTTATATGTGAGGCCCCTGAAGTGTTTTGCTCTGATAATACATTTGGTCTTAACTAACTTTGTGTGAAGTTTGTGGTCTATTATGATACCCAAATATTTTGCTGCGTTCTGTGGTGTAGTTGGATGATTGTTTAACACGACTGTAGGGGATGTTGGATTGATATTGTGATTAAAGATGACAAATTGTGATTTTAGTGGGTTTGGTTTAGGCCTCCAGAGTATAAACCAGTTTGATGTTCTATTGATTAGTTGTTGTAGAGAAGATATAGCGTTTTTAAGTGTTGAGTTATGAACAATTAAGGCAGTGTCATCTGCAAATTGGAGAGCATAAAACTTGCTGTTAAAATAACCTACCTGTGGCTGGGAGTAATGATAAAGGTCATGGCAGAAAACTTTGGACACGATGGGGGAGAGTGGAGATCCCTGGTGCACACCTTGCGATGGAGTGAAGGTGGCGGAGATAGCTTTTTATAATTTCACTTCAATTCTGCGGTTTTGAAAGAATTCTTTTACCTGGTGAATTAAGTGTGTTGGGCAGTTTAGTCTCCAAAGCTTGTACAGAAGTCCATTGTGCCAAACGCTATCGAATGCTTAAAAACACTGTTGCGCTTCGTTCACCGGTAAGTTTGACTGCTTGTATATTTGAACACATTATGGTGACTGGAAGTACTGTAGAGTGTTTTTCTTTGAAGCCAAACTGATAGACTGGAATATGCCTTGCAAGATGTTGGTTTAGTCTTTTTTAATCATTACTTCCATGATTTTCCCAAGTACGGGAAGGAGTGTAATTGGTGTAAAGTTGCTAATTCTTGAATGATCTTCTGGACATTTTTCTTTCTGAAAACAATAGTTAAAGACGTTGATTATTTTCTTATGTATATTTAATTGTCTTAGAATATTTTTGCTTAGAAAATCCTAACCAGGGAAGTTGATTTTCCTGTGCTAAGAATGTGAAAGTGTATTTCCCTCTACCATTGCTACCTCCTCTTGAGGATCGTTCAGAAAGAATTGGCTTGCTCAAGTGGTGACTATATCATGGTTATCATAACTTGAGTTTGTGTCAAAGCAATAAATTTGTTGATAATAACCTCCAAAATTGCTGACTTGGATTTGTACTTGGTTATCTTTTTAATTTGTTGCCGGTAGTGTTTCCCACCAATGATTCCCTCTGAACTGTTTGATCATGTTTTGGATGTTTTTGTTATAAACATTAATCTGTCGTTTTATTTCTAGGTTTGTTGTTGACAAAAATTTTTTCTACGTTTTCTCTTGTTTTTAATGTGCCTAATTGTCTAATTATATATGGAGGTGGTTCTGATATATAAAACATTTTTTTTGTTTTTGGGGATTCTTTAAAATAAGATTAGATATAGTGGTGTTAAAGTCTGTAATAAATTCTTCTGTGATGGGGCTATTTTCGTGTGTCTGAAGAAATTGTGACATCCTCCTATTTAAATTATCTATATTACATTTCCCTAGGTCACTTTATGTTGCGCTTCTTCAATTATGGGTATTTCGGAATCCAATTCTATTTCAAAGCCTAGGTGATCGGAACCAATATCTGGAACAGTTTTGATGGACTTGATGCTGTTTTCTATACTATTTGAATAAATTAGAACATCTGGGGTGGAATCAGGGTTGTTATCCATAAGGAAAGTGGATGGTGTTGCTGCCTATCTAAATGAAGAATTATTCAGAAATGTTTTGTTTGCTTTGCTTTGGCTCTGTTGACATTTAGATCTCCTAAGGTATTAGAGTATTTGTAAAGAGAAGCTTTGATAAATAGAGTTTTCTCAATAATGGAGGTTGAATGAATGTAGCACAGGAATACATGGAGCATCATGAAATGGAATTGCAAAATATAATAGAATTTCATTTAGGGGATTATTCACGGATAGTGGGTTCGCTATACGAATCTTTAAGCTAGGTGAAGCTTGGATCAGGCTGTCTGTTTTTACATTTTGGTTAACGGTATTTCCATTCGTTTTAATGATATCTCAGTTTTTGTAGCTAGTATTGCTGTCGTCTTTGGTTTTAGTCTCGACAAACAATGAACAACTAATCTTCTTTCTTCAACAATGTAGTTGATTAACTGTTTCTTGGGTAAGTAGCTATTTACTTTGGCATTCACGATTTTAAGAGTGTTTGATGCTAATCTGACTACCTATTGTTGGTTCAGTTGGTGAACAATCTGATGGTTTTTCCAAACCAGACATAAGAATATACATCCTATTTACTGAAAAAGTGACACAAGTATCAATGTTGTATAAGGTTATGAATCTCTTACGAAGTTTCTGGAGTAGTGCATCTCTGTCTACATATTTTTCCTTGTTGATTTTTGTTATGCAGGTGTTGATAATTGTGTCGTGGATAGTGACTGGTTTGTTAAATTCTGGAATGTGTAGTAATCTTAGGATCGATTTCAGAGGATTTCTTGTTAAGTAATTTGCCTTCTATTGGTTTCGTTGGTCTTTTGGGACATTGTGGTTTTCTGCTCCACATGCTGTACATTTACATCTACGGGAAGACCCGATGTGCATTCTTGAGGACGGAGTAGACCATTACATTTGCTACATTTAATTGGTTCTCTATACTGATCTGTTGTGTATGTATATAAATAGTAAAAGGATCCTTAATGTAATTAATATATTTTCGAATGGGATATATTTTTAAATTTTTAGCTTATCCATGTAATTTTATACATATAATTGGGATTACATACTCTAGCATACCTTTAACTGATTTTGACATATTGGTATTTAAATTTGTCCACTTCGAATTGATCCACAAACAAAATAAGTATTGATATTCTGTCGTTTGACAGTACTGATTTCAATTCAGTCGTTAAAAACCATTTGAATTAGTATATTTGTTCAATAGGCTCAAAAAATGTTAGAATCCACTATACATTTCCAATGCACCTGTGCTACTGAGTCAAATTTTATAGTTGAGATAGGTCGAATCCGAACAACAGTTTCTTTTTTCAGTTGAGCCTGGTTGCTTATTACCAAATCAATTATCGGTTGTTCGTAAGATCTCTGTAGAGAAAGACAGGATTTTTACCATACACCGTTTAGTGGTGGAGCTGCTTCATGTAGACGGTAAGATTTGTCCCCATCGAAAGTTACTTGACCACCCACATGTATCCGATGTAATATTTTACACTTTAAAAATGTGAGTGACTTTGGCTGTCACTTAAATATCCAATGTGATAAATCCATATAAAAAACATGTAATGCTACATTTTGAATGTAACAAAAATACTACTTTTAAATCATGTATATATTATAAGTAGGACATCTACATGATATGCATTTTTTAACACATTATTAACACACATAAAATAAGATACCTCCGAAGAAATTATTTGCTCGTGTTTTTTTTTTGGTTTTTTAGAATTTACCTTCAAAAATAAATAAAATAACAAAAACATAGAAACTGAATGAAAGATTACAATTGAACTAGATTGGAAAACAGTACAGTACAAACAGTATAATTTAAAAGTTTATCATTACAAGCAATAAATAATAAACATTTTTCTATGCTATAAATCTTTATGTTCTAATTACTGATACTACCATATACAACTCTTCTAGTACTTCTGATTAAAGCCCACTGGGTAGATCCCAACATCTTCAAACCGCAATAAATGGATGCAAGTTTGAAAATATACCCATATGTACTGTATACAGGATGTTCCTTAATGACATGCTAATATTTAAGGGGGTGATTCTTGGACCCATTTTAAGAAAAAATCTTCATATGAACTTATGTCCTAAACGTCTTAACTTTTGAGATACAGGGTGCTAAAGTTTTCAGAAAAAAAATTATTTTTTTTAATAACTGTGATACTACTGTAGATATCTTTATGAAATTTGGTACACGTGTTCTATGCATCAAGATGCATTTTCTAATGTACAAGCAATTTTATTCTTTTTACCAGTGGCGTCCGTACGCGTTTGGCTTAGAATATTTTTGGAGAAAAAAATGGTACGCCACTGCTTTATCTTAAAATAAAAATTATTTTTGGAATTCTCATTCATTTCTGAGCAAAGTCGATCTCCTGATTTTCTTTCGGCCGAAGCATAGTTTTCGCTTAAAAAAATAAAAATCGTTTTACTTCAGGGTCAAATCGTTAAAAATCTGATGTGGTGACTGTTGTGTGGAAAGCGTTTTTTTTCTTTTTTCGTGCTATTCAGTTCATTTAATAATAAATATTAATTAATTTAGAAATAAGTAATTGATTTACTTTACTTTAGGATTGATTACTTTAGGAAACAATTTTTAAAAAACTTTCATGTGCCAATAAATTACAGCGGGGATTTCAGCTTGCAGAAAACAAAGTTTACAGAAACGGCTTAATTTTATTAATTATTAACAATACTAACATTAATTATAAAAATTGTTGGAAGTGGCCACCTTCACTTAATATGCATGCTTCCGCATGGAATTGCGCACTCGTTCAAATATTCCCGGCGTATTCCGGATAGTTTCACACGAGGCAACTATTCGCTCTCTTAAATCTTCTACAGTGTTAACGGGAGTTTTGTACACTAGAGTTTTAAGGTGCCCCCATAAAAAGAAATCCAAACTATTGAGATCGGGGGATCTTGCTGGCCATTGCTGAGGTCCTCCGCGACCTATCCAACGATCAGGATAAACTGTATCTAAATGATTTCGGACAATTACGCTGAAATGAGCCGGTGCTCCATCGTGCATGTACCATATGCGATGCCTTAACGCAACTGGTACATCTTCAAGCAACCCAGGTAGTTCTTCTTCGAGAAAATGCAAATAAGACCGTCCATCAAGACGTCCTGGTAGGAAAAATGGGCCTATGAGATGTTATTCCTGCCCAAACATTAAGCGAAAATTGTTCTTGAAAATGGGTTTCGGTTATGGCATGCGGGTTTTCTTCCGCCCACACATGATTGTTATGGAAATTTTGAATAGCATTCCTAGAAAAAGTTGCTTCGTCTGTGAACAAAATTTGTGACTCAAACTGCGGATTTAGTGTAATATCTGAAGATACCACTGAGAGAAGTTCACACGCTGTGGGAAATCCCTGGGGAGTAATGCCTGTACTCTTAGAATATGATATGGATATAACAAAAAGTCAACTAAAATACGCCAAACAATTTGGTGACAAATATTCAAAGCTCTAGCGATCTTCCTCGTACTCGTCTCAGGATGTTCGTCGATTTCTTGCAGCACCGCTTCCTCAACTTCAGGTGTTCTGACAGTTCGAGGTCTGCCTTCCGAAGTACCTTTATTGAAACTACCTGTTTCGCTAAGTCGGCGATGAATATTCGAAAAGGTTCGGCTATCTGGCAAGGCACGATTAGGATATCTTTCCTGATAAATGCGTCTGGCTTCTGCTGCATTACCATCTGCGAGGCCATATGCGTAATGCATTGCCGCCATTTCCGCATTCGTATAATTTACCATATTTAATGATATTATTCGAAAAAACTTCGAAAATAACTTCAATAACTTCAATGAAACACTAAAAACCAAAGAGATGACACACTGAGATGGTTTTGAACACCAACAGCTTACTTTAAGTCATTTGACATCGACGTTTGTAAAAACGTAATTTATTCCAGGACTACTAGATTTATGGTTTTAAAAATTATTATTAGTTGGTATTGAGATATTATGAAGCAATTTTAACTCAATTATTTAATCAAGAACGGACCATCAGACGAGAAAGCTTTTTCGTTTATGAACACATTCGATGTCATAATTTTCTTTCACCCGATAAATAAGCGATTTCCACACAACAGTCACCCTATCAGATTTTTAACGATTTGACCCTGAAGTAAAAAAGAAAATCGAGAGATCGAATTTGCTCAGAAATGAATGAGAATTCCAAAAATAATTTTTATTTTAAGATAAAGCAGTGGCGTACCATTTTTTTCTCCAAAAATATTCTAAGCAAAACGCGTACGGACGCCACTGGTAAAAAGAATAAAATTGCTTGTACATTAGAAAATGCATCTTGATGCATAGAACACGTGTACCAAATTTCATAAACATATCTACAGTGGTATCACAGTTATTAAAAAAAATAATTTTTTTTCTGAAAACTTTAGCACCCTGTATCTCAAAAGTTAAGACGTTTAGGACATCAGTTCATATGAAGATTTTTTCTTAAAATGGGTCCAAGAATCACCCCCTTAAATATTAGCATGTCATTAAGGAACACCCTGTATATAGCCAGAGTATGCATATTGATTTAATTGTATTTTGAATTAAAAAGACGTTTTTAACTAAATGAAAATACAGAACAATTAAAAATAAAATATTATTTTATTAGTAATGATATAATAAGTACAATACAAATTACTGAAATACTGATTTATCGTGTCACTAAATATTAAGTTTTTTTATAGTCGTCAACAAAGTATACTAAGTATATGAAAAAGATGTTTACAAGTTATTACGATTAAAATGTCTGTTGGCTACTCACTACAAGTTTAAAATTAAGTTTAAGATTAAAATACAACATAATATAAATACACAGAAAAGTTTTACAATAATCAACTTTGGGAACTTAATTCTACTTTACTCTAAATTTAGTTCTGCGTTAATATCAATATTAAGCATTTATTTGATTTAAAATACTTTAAAAATTCTAAAATATCCCGTTTTTTGTAAGTTTCTTCAAAATATATAATATTATCTATTATAAAATTTTGAGTTTCTTCTTTTGTACTGTTAGAACTAGGAAACTGGCGACTGTGATAACTAGCATTGTCCATTACAATATCGCTATTTTGGGTATATTTTTAAGTCGATATTCAAACCAATCTTCAAAAAGTTGTGCGTCCGTGTCTGGGCTGTAATCTAGAAATGTGTTTAGCTGACAGCAACAAACAGTTCGGAATAAATCTATTTTCTGAACCTGCATGTATTATTGTCATTATTTCGCCTTTATCTGAAGAAGCTTTGTTTCGGTATTTTTTGAAAAATCATTACATTCTCTTCTGGCTGTCATATGTATTGAACCACGTTTCGTCAAGGTAGACAATTGAGCGATTTTTATATTTATATAGTCTAATAGCCGTTATATATTTATGAGGCCATTCTCGTAAACGGAGAGAAGGATTTATCTTTTATCAGTCGTGTGATATTTAAAGCTCATTTTAAGCAACATTTTTTTTCTTAGGCTTGAAATATTACAAAAAATTTTGTTTCGTCGTTGGTTCTTTGTTAGGGAAAATATTGTTCTTCTTATATCCCTCAGGTAAAGCAGAACTTGTTAAAGTAGACGACCCGGTTAAAGCATCGCTTAAACGAAACTCTTTTTTCAGCAAAACTTGATATACATTTTTAATTATTTATTTCGCATCGGGAGATAAAAAAATCACTCGTATACATTTTTAAAATGGTATAATAATTGGGGTTGCGGGTAAACAAAAAAGGTTATAAATTTGGTACATTTTATCGTCAGTAGATAATTAAGGTTTTTGGCCGTCAAAAGATCAACGTTGTAATGTAACCCTTACCAAAAAAAATACTTTTATTAAAAATAACAAAAATAGAATAGAGGAATAGTGTAAATGTTTCATAAGTTTGTATAAAAGAAGAATAAAAATTCTGCCCCTTTTCAGGTGACACAGGTGTTAACAACGCCAAGTGTTTAAATATTCGGCGTTGGCAATACTGTAGCAAGGAAGGAATTTAATAGTTTTTCTTTTATGGATACATTAAATATTTGTATGCAGATATTGTACCAGTTTTTATAATTATGTATATGCAATTTCATAATTTTGATTTTATTTCAGGCAATATATATTAATAAATGTTTTGAATATTAGATTACTACCTAGAATATTCCTACGTTCAACTTAAATTGTACAATAGTTTCTGATATATGCAGACAAATTGAAATGTATGATGTATTAAAAAATCTATATATAAAAACCCGATTTCAAGTATGCAAATAACTTAATTGCGACTAATCCTACATATGATACATTTTTAGATTTCACACAATACATTTAATCTTAGAGAAATTAATAAGCTCACATGTTTACTGAAGAATTCACTAGAACCCAACACTCAACCTATAATAAATGTATTATAATAATATTCAGATAAATCATGTTTTAAGTTTTGTAGATTTTAACTTTCCATGTTTTAGGTTTTGTTACAATTACCAATAAACGCCATTTTAAAGTAAGTAGTTTTAATGTCTTCAAATTTTGAGGATTAATTAAGGTCTAAAATATCTTCTGAAAGTGTGCAATTTAACTCCGTTTTTTTATTTTTTTCTATCAAAATGTGGCCCTGCCGCCATCTTGAAAATTTCAATCTTTAAACATACACAAAACATCTGCTAATGAAGTGAGCCAAATTTCAAATTTTTATCTTGACTGGTACAAAAGAAGACGGGGAGGCATTAAAGAGTCGCCCTGTATATTATAGTGATTGTGATCCTGATAGCGCATTTGTTCCTTCGACACCTAGCATTTATACATAATTACCCTGATGCGATGTCATGGAAAATTTGTATTTCTGCAAGTCTTGAGATACCATTCAAGAACACCTACCAACTAAATAAAAAACGAACAAAGTAGATATAAATGCAGGTTAATATTTTTACTAAACAGAATTTTTGTCTAAAAAAATGCATTTCACTAAGAGAATACCCTTTAATATATATATATATATATATATATATATATATATATATATATATATATATATATATATAAAACCTATAAATAGTTAGAAGATAGGAAATATTAGCAAATACTAATTGCCAACAAAAATATTACATCATCTATTACTTTTTTCATATTTTTTGGCTCAGTATTTAGGAATCGTATTCTAATGCCATTTAATTCTTCTTAACGTTGACAAATCACCCTACAAAATGTAATATACACAACAGTAGTAATAAATTTTTGGTGTTTTGGAACAAATCCATAAGGCTAGAGGAATTTTGGCTTTGAACGCCGAATTTTATTTTAAGTTAGGTAAAGGTTGACATTAAATCGTAATATATTTGTGTTACATAATTTAATAGTCTGTGATATATTATTAAATTAAAGCTATTTTTAAATTTAATTTAATTTGTCGCGCAGAAAAAAGCAATACAAAATTAATGCTTCCTTCTAAAATATGAAATCTATAAACTCAAGTTATTCGAATGTGGGTTAAAAAGTGTTAACTTATTTGTATATGAGAAGAAGAAATATCAAAATATGTGTTGCTTTTTTAAAACTACATAAAATTGTCATTTTCTAGAAAACGATAAAGAAAGCGGACTTCAAAAAATATGTTCATAAACGCAAGCAAGACGATTTATTTTTCAGGCAACGTGTCATATTAGCCTATACTAGTCTAATACGTAAAAAGGGTGGCCAAAAACCTCTAATATATATGGTTTTCTAACAGCTTCAGCATTGCCCATTGAGGATTTCAAATTAACTAAATATTAAAAGTACAGTTCAGTATTTAGGAGATGAGAATCAGTCCCTTCCTCCCTTTGCTCCAGTCTCCCGTTCCTAGTGAAAATAATCATTTCGGTTATCCTAGGGTTAACGGACAGAACAGGGTTTCTGCACTATTTCTTAGGGTTTCTTACATTTTATCACAAAGGACTCTGTAGGTGGTGCCAAAGGCTGTCAAAATCAAGACCCATAGCAAGGGTGATAAACATCTACTTGCGGAAACCTCTTTGTATTCGTCCTTCTGTAAGCAATATACAAAACAATCCGAACAAAGGTTTTTGCGAGCATATTAGTATCTCGTCTCTTACAGTCTCCGACACATTCCTGTCCCAGGTCATGTGGTGCCCATTAGCATCACAGTCCATGATAAGCTCTCAGTTTTAAGTACAACAGGGTGATCAAGTCTTCTGTTTCTGGCTTCTAATGCTGGTAAAGTCGTTGCATCATGCTGGAGATACACGTCTTGCCTTCACAACCATCAGATCATGTTAGGTGCTACTATAGTGGCTATATTTTTATACTGTATGGTTCTTTAGAGGTGTGCAATCAGATGCTGAGAGGTGCTGTGGACTACAGGGTTTTTTAATTTTGTGAGAAAAACGTATTTTTTGTCGATATTTTTGCCATTAAAATGGCTACTAATGATTTTCGAAGTTGCAAGGTGGTTTGAACAGGTTGCGCAATCTGAATAAATTCCTAATCTGCTGTGGTCTCATCAGCATTTTATTCTAAGATCGAGAGACTGAAAACAATAGAAAACTGATACCGTTTCTGTCCTTAACACGTTCACAGCCTCATTTCCGATGCTAGAGATGAAAATGTATTCTCACGGGTTTCTCTTGACATCGTAATAAAAAACACACCGGTTGATGGTTACGTATGGATTGACCTATGAAGCACGCACCACGACCTCTTTCTTCTTATCATTACTTTCTCCTTCCAAGAGGGTCCTTTTTTGGGCCTCGCTTACTGATCAACATTCATTATTTTAGGGTCCCAATTAGTATCGCGTTAGCATTCTTCTAAGACTAAGAGGTTGTACACAGTTTCGGCTAGCCAAGCCAACCAACCCATATGTTTTGAATTAGGTCTAGAATTAAGCCTGTCAAATTTAAATTTTTGTTTTTGTTATGTTGTATGTTCTTAACTATCAAGCATAAAATCACAAAATTGATTATATCTTAATTTTAAACACGACATAGAATAATGTAATACACAACTTTGATTCTGGTAAATCGTAAACATAACATTTTGCTATTAAGTCCAGAATTTTTCTGGCCATCAAACGCACGCAATCGTTCCTACGTTCGGCTATTTTTAATTCTCGAAAACATTTTTGTTTAATGAGTAATATTAAGTGTTTAATTTAATAACTGACATCGACGTAAACGTAAATATTTAGGTGTTATACTGCAAAGTAATTGTCTTCCTTAATACTTTTCAATGAAATATTGACTTTACGTTCATTGAAGATTTACAAGTATATTTACTGGTTTTGGTTCAGTCTTTTTTAATGTTAAGAAGTTTTGTAATAATTAATTGTACATGCTAAAGTACATAGATCATTTTCATTGATATTTTAATTAATAGTAACTATAATGGAGTGAAGGCAAAAATATTGTTAAATAAAGTCTGGATATTAGCTCAAATCTACAAAGTGGAGTTGCCATTGCTTAACGTAGTAAAAAGTATTTAGGTCACACTGTAGCTGGCAAATGAAACTGCAAAACTGAGTTTTCCTCTGCGATCGCCAGTTGACCTTGGCAGCTTTCTTTCAATATTTGGTGATACAATGACACATCTTAAACCTCTTAAAATATATATTATGCATCTATGGGACAAATATGCGTGCGCAAGAATATTACCTGTGGCCACAAAAAAGCGTTTCCTTTATCACGTCTCATAAATATAATCTCATATTCCAGATCTCCTGCATCTATGATCTGTCCAACTCTCATTAGTAATTATGGTATCTTGAAGTTCTCTGTCCTCTTAGTCATTTTGTTCTGCATCTTGTATTAAATTGTTTTAAAAGCTTTCGTCGTCGTCCGAATCATTTTTTAATTTAATGCCGTCACTGATTTCCTCATCCAATTCTAATTGCCCGATACCTACTTATAAGATTTAGTTTGCCTGTTTCGTCATTGACTATATCAAGTTTTACTACAACTTCTTCAGAAAAGTAGATTGCTAAACTGCCGGTTTTAGCAATTTCGAACATGAGTGTGTCTTGACGTGGTCAAGAAAGTTCGTCCGAAAACAATTTATAAAAGTTGCAGAATCGAATCAACCATGTTTTTTCAGCTTTCTATACTAGATATAAAACAAGCAAAACATTATAAAGACATTTGGTTTGAAATATGACATAACCTGTTCTGGATATTTAACACCCTCATAAAGAAACATTTTGTTAATCTCGTTGAAATTATAGACTATTAATAATAATATGTGACAAATACCTCACTATATAGAGAAGCTCTATTGGGATTCATATTTTGGGCCTTAGGAAAACATATTAAGTTCCTGTGTCTTAAAAAAATCTTACGTAATCTTTCCCCTTGAAAGTAAAGAAGTGTGTACCCTGTGGCGTAAATTTTCATTGCTGATCGGTTAACCCAATTCGGCAGTTTTTAAAGATATTTCCATAATAATCTTTTCTTTATTGGTTGTTAACAAAGTTGGTCTTCCAACATTAGTATGCATGGCCTTGTTCTTATAATTTAAGGTCTCTTTGGAGATTTTATACTTTTTTGCTGCCTCGATTAGGAACATTTTTTTTTAAATTTCACCTAAAGGTCAATTTAATTTTGGTGCTGTATTCCTTATATCTTCTTGCAACTAATTGCTTGGTGTAAACATACATTTTTTAGACTTAAAATAAAGATGCACGAAACTTAAATTTCTTTGCTTTGAATGCGGCGCAGCGTGACAATAGTTTTTAATAATAGTCTTAATGCAACTAAACGATATTAAAAATACAAACAACACTCTACGTCGACTTAAAAATAGTTCAAATAAAAAACCATCAATTCGGGTTTTTCAAAGTTAGCTCGATAATGGCCCAAATTAGTGATATATTTTGTGTACATTTTTTGTTTAAAAGTTAACTTTAGAAATCCGTAATAAATAAATACTTAGTATGCAATATTGTTCTACAAACAAAAATCTTTTTTGGCTTTTTCGCAACTGAATAAAAATATTTAACTTTAAATTAATTGAAGCAAATATTTAATATAATTACATACCTCAACATATAGGAATGTTTCGATACATAATATAAACAATATTATTTAAGCATAAAAACATTTACCTTAAGTTTTTATAGTGTCTATAAAAACTTAAGGTAAATGATATAATTTCTTACGCTTGCTTAAATAATATTGTTTATATTATGTATCGAAACATTCCGTAGACAGACTAGTCTACATGTTGAGGTATGTAATTATATTAAATATTTGCTTCAATTAATTTAAAGTTAAATATTTTTATTCAGTTGCAAAAAAGCCAAAAAAGATTTTTGTTTGTCAATCTAAACGCAACAAATAATCTGAACACATTTAAAAATTGTTCTACAAGTTGATACACCCGAACAATATTGTTGGTCGTAAGCCACTAGTCCAGACAAAAGTTTGGGATCAATTTTTAACGGGTTATAATACTTAATCATATTTTCTTTGAAGTGCGAACACCTGATTTCCAGACTTTATTACTCTTACGCCTGCGCCTGTACGTTAGAGTTACTATAAAAATGTAATTGTTGCCTAACTGTCCAAAGATGGACTCCTGTTCAAAGTTGTCTCGTATCACGGTATAAAATGTTGTTCATTAAATTTGAATTTTTAAATTATATTATTTTTATGGGTGCAGGGTGTTGCTATATACTATTGCTCTGATCAGGTATTAAATTTCTTATTTTGAATAGAACACAATACCATAAATCTCCTAAAGGGGAGCCCAACAATATATAATATTATGGGTCTCAGATGCTACGTTTTTGATATATTGGCATTTATCTTAAGGTGGTGCTACTAAGACATTTAGACGACCATTAAACATCTGCTTGAGCTGAAAATTTTTCTAGTGTATGTACTATCTAGTTTCAAATAATAATATACATTATTTAAGAAAAGAAACGGTGCAGTGTTGCCAAGCTTTGAGTTTTGATAATTTTTTAAAAATGTCACTCTCTGTATATTATTTTAAATTTACATATTATACCATTTTAAATTTTAATTTCTACTTTTACCTAGTATAAGCGTCGGTGAACTAGATAAATTGAATAAAAACTATACTTATTCAACATAACAAAAATAGAGGTACCTACCCGTAATAAAATAATTTAATTGTTATCCTTTAATCAAATCAAAGGCAACTTTGGTGATGTTGACGGAGTGTGACATTTTGCAAAGTAAGGTTAAAATTTTACTAATACAAAAAATCATCATCATCATTATCCAGCCTGTTGAGTCCACTACTGAATATAGGCCTTCATTAAACTCGTCCAATTAGCTCTGTCTTGAGCTTCTCTAATCCAGTGACCGATGACTTTTTTAATGTCATCACTCCAGCACTGATTCTATTCGGTTCTGTAGCCGGTCATAATTCAATAAATTTATTTTATATCTTCTATTTCTCAATATCTGTTTTTAGTCTAAACACCCATGGAAACTCATCGCGATAGCAACACTTTTATCATAGGATTATGTTATTCAAGTGACAGCACTAGTCAAAATATTTTATTATACTTAAAAAAATAGCGATTTAAAACTTGTTTTTTGTGTTCTTTTTATATTTGTTAAATAAAGAGTTAGCTTAAGTTTAACTAGTGAATTTAAACATTGCAGGTATGTAGATATTTTTTGTAATAATTATAGATAGTTCTAAGAAAGTTGTCAGAAGAATTAAGAAATAATAAAAGAAGCTGCTAAATTGTAGTTATTTGACCAGTCAAGATATTATTAGCTGAATAATATATTAAAATGTCCAGGTTTGTCTGGCCAGAAGTTTATTCCATCTGATTGTATATCTATGTAAGTATTTAAAACAGGTCCAAAACATTGCTCAAACTTGCTCTTTTTTTTCTTGTGATTTTTTTAAATGCTAATTCAGTATTATCAGACGATGATTATTGCAACATTAACCTGACTGTTTCGTAAAAAATATTGGTCAGATTAATATATTAACTTCAGAATTTAGTATGCATATCATACGCACAAAAAAGACGGTAGACGAGATGATATAAATTGCTTTTAAGAAATATTTTCATACAAAATCGAAGGGGGGGATTAGTACAAAAGCATTCTGCCCTATCATGATATAGCAAAATAAAATTATAATTTTAGTAAAATCTACAATTTTTATTTTATTTTAGTTTTAGAAAAAAAATTAAGAAAATGAAATTTTTTATTTATTTTAATTTGGGTTTTAACCGATTTCTGATGATGTCCACTTAGTTGACTAAAGATGCATCGAGCTGAAATAATTACAGATTGGTGAAGTGGATTCAAGTGTCATTTTTTGCTAATTTCAGAAATTCCAAAAATGAAAACGACTCAAACTAAAGGCACCCGGCATGATAAATGTGTGGGTGTTCAAAAGTACTTACTTGGTTCTAAATACTCTGAAACAGATCAATGCAAAATCAAAGAACAAGTCCGCATTTTTTTGTCAAAAATTATCATCCAAATGGGACAAATGCAGAAGAATTAAATCACAATTTTTGAGTACGTATAAGACCTTTCTTAACGGAGAAATTATTCTAAAAAAAAAATAGAAAAAATAGCTGGTAGTGCCGGGCGTCCTTTAAAGGCTTTTGTAGATATTTCGGACAGGTCAAAACGGAGGTGCATTCAAAGTGTTCTAGCACTGGACGAAATCGAATTTACTTATGCTACCGAAATCAAATTAAGAAAATGTGGAAAACGTTCTACTGCAAATCTGGTTAAGGAAGTACTTTTCTTTAGTCCAAAGAAGACGCAACGTATACGAAGAACACTGAAATCGGCGTCGATGTCCCCTTCCCCAATACACTATCCGAAACTCAAGCTTTGTCTATGGTAACTGAAGCAGATATATCGAAACATCAATATATAACAATATGCTTAAGGTTCTCAATATTAACATATTGCCAAGCTATCAAAAAATTGTTTATGAAAAGAAAAAGTGCTATCCTTCTAAAGAAGATATTCTCGTAACTGAGCTGTCTGCAGAAGTCAAACTTCAAGGTTTGTTAAACCATTCTGCATCTCGAATTGTTGAAAGTCAAGAAGATGTCCTAGTTCAATTTAGCAATGAAGAACTTTTATCTTTAACTTTAATATCGAAATGGGGAATCGATGGGAGTACAGGACATAGCGAATATACCAAAAGAGTGATGAACATTTGTCCAATCAAGATTTATTTGTTACTTCTATGGTGCCTTTGCAACTATTTGCTAAAGTAGCTAATAAAACAGAAAAGAAAATATTCTGGCAAAATCCTAGACCAGCTTCTATACGGTATTGTAGGCCTATCAGATTCCAATTTCAGAAGGAGAATGTAAAACTTTCGATTAACGAAGAGAGGTATATTTAGTCCCAATATTTACAGTTAGAACCTACACATTTGAGTATTTCTGGCCGAGAAATATCTGTTATCCATACTCTGAGTTTGACAATGATCGATGGCAAAATCTGTAATGCCTCAACTGCAACTTCCTCTGCCCAAGTATGTTATGTGTGTGGGGTTTCACCAAGAAACATGAATAATATAAAAGCAATATTAAAAAGGCCAGTTAATTCCACTACTTTCCAATTTGGGCTCTCTACTCTTCACGCGTAGATTTTATTTTTATAATACTCTGAGTTTGACAATGATCGATGGCAAAATCTGTAATGCCTCAACTGCAACTTCCTCTGCCCAAGTATGTTATGTGTGTGGGGTTTCACAAAGAAACATGAATAATATAAAAGCAATATTAAAAAGGCCAGTTAATTCCACTACTTTCCAATTTGGGCTCTCTACTCTTCACGCGTAGATTCGCTTTTTTGAATATTTTTTGCATGTGTCCTATAGACTGGATTTTAAACAGTGGCAAGCTCAAGGAATATACAATGAAGTAATGAAAACAAGGAAATCTCTACTTCAGGATAGATTTAGACGAGAAATGAGATTTATTTAAGCTCGACGTTTCTTTGCCAATCCTGCACTTTCCTTTTCTATAATGGGGATCGAAGAAAGCTTAATTTGCAGATACAGCATCATTCTACAAACGATTTCATTAAACTATGATATAAACCTCGAAGCTTTTGATAGTTTTGCCCTGGAAACCGCACGTCAATTAGTCGAGATCCCTGGTTCTATCTCCTTGCGTCTGTCCACAAAATTTTGATTCATGTCTCCAAAATAATTAAAGAAGCCTTGCTCCCTATAGGGCAGCTATCTGAAGAAGCGTCAGAATGCCGAAACAAGGACTTAAAAAATATAGAGAATCGAGGACAAGAAAAATATCACGAAAAGTAACCAATGAAGACTTATTGAGTCGATTGCTATTAACTTCGGATCCATTTATAACAAGTCTTCGAATAATTCCAAAAAGACGCAAGTATACTGTGCCCACCGAAGTTTTAGGACTATTAAAGACACCTGAAGCAAACGCTCAACTTCAGTAGATAGTGATTTATCGGAATCGGAGTAAGAATATTCTGTTTAATTTTTAAATGGTAGGTGTTTTATGTAGAATTCAATAATTTGAGATCCCTTATAAACTGCATTTTTTATACTTGCTGAGTTAACGAAAACTCAAATACAAATGATAAATTATGTTTCATAAGTAAATACAAATGAAAACAGGGCAAGGACGCATCTCTAAGATTACTTTAAGTTATTAAATTTATATAGAATAAGACGATAATGCTTCGTTTTTTAATATTTCACTGCTATGCCAGTGCATGTTAAAATGTTTGATTTCGTTTCCACTTTGTCCAATAATTTTAGAGGTTGCCTCTCAAGAAAATTACACCCTGTATTTGTAAATTTAAGAATATTGATGAATGTGCACAAATAATTTAATAATAATGTAATGAGCTAAATTTAAAAAAAAAACATTTTTAAAAACATATTAGAAATAAAGAGAAAAATACTTTTAAAAACACTCTGTATATTGAAAACGAAGCTTTAAAGATACATACTTACATGATTTATTTCCTTGAAATTATTCTAGAAATTTGCCCTTTGATTTTTTGTGACTAATAAATAAGTCTAATTATGACCGGCTACGAGCACAAATGGAACCACTGTGCAGCGAGTTGGTGATCTTTCTTGGCTTCTTTTTTCGGCTCTGGTTCGCCAGTTTAATATTCTTATTAACCATCTATCGTCCCTGAGCCATGCAATTCATTTTATGACATCTCCGACTTTTACTCTTTGTCTATATCTATGTTTCTTATCTGGTCCTGCAATTTTATTCCCAACATGGCTCTTTCCATTATTCTTTGGGACACCTCCAGTTTATGGGTAATACCTTTGGTTAGTGTTAGGGTTCCTGCTCCGTATGTTAATACTGGTAAAACACAGTGATCGAATATTTTTCTCTTCAGAATTATTGGTATGTCGCTGTTAAATACACTTCTAATTCTTCTTTTCAGTTCATGTGTTTGATTGTCTCCTTATTCTGATTTCGTGTGCTGGGTACTTGTATTCTCTGACTTCTTCTATAATGTCGTTTTCTAACGTAATGGTTCCCCCGAGTACTAAATTTGTCATGATTTTCGTTTTCTGTCTATTCATGCAAAGCCTTACTTTTTATGTCGATGCAGCTGCTTCTTTAAAGTTATCCGTTATGGGTGCTATGTCGTCTGCAAAACGTCAGTTGTTCATTTTTTCCTATCTATATTAATATCCTTGTCTTCCCAATTAAGTTGTATAAAGGCATACTCAAGCGCAATTGTAAATAATTTAGGAGACAAGGTGTCGCCTTGTCGGACACCTCTTTCTATACGAATTTTATTATTATATTTGTAGCATCTTATGTTTACTGCTGAGTTATTGTAAATGTTATGTATTAGACGGGTATATCTATAATCGATGCGACATTGTTGAAGAGCCTCCAGAATAGATTGCGTTCAAAGTAGATAAGATGATCCCTAGTGGTCTGTTATAGTCAAGTGTCTTTTCAATCGTCTGTTCCAAAACATGATCGGAAACCAAATTGTTCGTCTGCTGGTAGCAGCTCGAGCTCTAACTTTTTGGTAATTATTTTAGTGAACAGTTTGTATAAATGTGTTAGTAAGCTTATTGGTCTCCAATTGCCTTTTTTATAGATCAGCGTCATTGAAACATTGTTCCAGTTTTCGGGAACAGAGGCATCGAATATACACATATTAAACAGATGTTCAATTTTACTTAGAAGAGGTTCCCCTCCGATTTTGATTGCCTCTATTACTATTTGGTCGTCACCAGGAGTTTTGTTCTTTTTCGTTTAAGTCATTGCTGATTTAATTTCATTTAAGGAAATAACCGGCAGTTCTTCTGACCCTTGATTTACGATTCCGTGAGCTCTTTTTATTTGTTTAGGTGATTTTTCCAACTTTTTGTTACTTTTATAGAGATTTTCGTAAAATTCTACGATTATCTCATTCCTGTTCGTTGTAACTTGATTATTTTTATTCATGAGTTTTATTACGCCATTTTTACCATTTCCAAGCTTTCTTTCACGACTTTTAAACTTGTATTATTTTCTTTGGTGTTTCTAATTTGTTTATTGTTATAGTTTCTTATGTCTTTTCGGATATTTTTTGAGGCTTCTTTGCTTCGCTGATTTATTTGGTGAATATCGATATTCTCTTGTTTTTGTAGGTTTCTCCGGTCTTCTACTAGTTGTCTTATCTGCTGACTGATTTTGCTTTCTCTCTTTTGTCTTGGAAAGCATTTATTAACTGCTTCGGTAACTGATTCCATGCTCTGTTTGTTCAATTCTTCGATGTTTTGGTGCCGCGGGTATTTTAGTAGTGCGTTGTTGATAGTTTCTTGATATTTTTTAATGCTTTCTGGGCTTATCAATTTTTTAGTGATGTTCTTTGGTTTGGTCAGTCTGTATCTTTCTTTCACTATATCGATCTTTACTGTAGCTCTTACCATTCTGTGGTCGCTTTCTACATTAACTTATTTCAGTACCGTTACATCTTGTAGTATGGATTTCTTATTAGTGATAATGAAGTCGATCTCATTTCTTCTCCTTCCATCTGGGCTTATCAGTGTCCATCTTCAATTTGGGGTCTTGTAGTAGAAACTATTCATTAAAAATAAACCATTTGCCAAGATAAAATTTAAGAGGGTCTCTATTAGTAGTAGTGACAATTCCGCTTCCTCCAATTTGGTGCCTACCTTTTCAACGCATAAGTCTCCACATATGATGGTGAAGTAGGAATGTTCAATATCCTCGTCGGAGCTTTGTGATGTAGGTGCATAGGCTTGGATGATTTTGAGGCTATATCGTAAGTTAATTTTCAGGGTTAGGTATACAACTTGTTTGGAAATGCTTGTTACAGTTGATATATTATCAGGATGTTTTTTGTCTATAATAAAACCAATTCTTTCCAGAGCTATATCTTAGTTTCCTACGTAGTAGAGTGCATGACCTGATTTTAGAGATCTCCACCGTTCTTCTTTCATTTTTACTTCGCTAAGACCCAAAATATCCCACTTTATATGTGATAGTTCCTCTTCTAGGTCTAGTAATTTACTTCCGATATCTGGGAGGCTTTTCCCGATCCGCCACCTGGCGACGCACGGTTTCAGATTCCCCCGAGGGAATTTAATTTTAAAGAAATCTTAAACTATCGCTTGAACGTAAGGACAAGAAATGTCAGGCTAGTTATCGTAGAAATAATAGCGCTTACCGTCTAATTCGTTATTAATTAGGTAATTTTTGTTACTATGAAGATTATTGTTTTTATTCAATTTATCTTGTTCACTCATGCTTACTAGGTAGAAGAAGAGATTAGAATAAAAACGTTACCTTTCATTTAAAGTGATACTATATCTAACGTTGGTAGGCCCTTCGTAGTTACTCATAATGCTTAAGAAGTCATAAACGTTGAATAGTTGAATTCATCTTTCAAAGCTCAAACTATATTATAGCAAGATAATATACAGGGGTTTTGTTTAAAAATATTAAAATTATCAAAACTTAAAACTCTCACCATTTCTTTTGTTTAAAAAATTGAAATCAGATAATACATATTT
This sequence comes from Kuschelorhynchus macadamiae, assembly GCA_030620095.1. Taxonomy (NCBI): domain Eukaryota; kingdom Metazoa; phylum Arthropoda; class Insecta; order Coleoptera; family Curculionidae; genus Kuschelorhynchus; species Kuschelorhynchus macadamiae. The sequence continues at coordinate 445,967 of JAUTXW010004977.1, read as the reverse complement.
GGCGGAAACAGATATTTAAAAATCGTTAAAGTACTTTAGTTATATCGATTTAAATAAAATCCTGAAGATAAATGTCAATACAGAAGAAACGTAGAATTTAAGACTCATACTTAAATAAATTTCGCACCAATTTAATATAGGATAGAGGTTACAATCTTTAATAAATTAAAACAGTTTAAAATAAAACCTCAATAAACAGTATACAGACCATACAGAAAAATCTGAAAGTCCACAAACATCAGAAGGAAAACTTAGTAAGTCAAAGTATAAAAATCAATAATTAGCTGCTAAACAATAAAATTGTCAATGCGCCGGTCACTCCGTTCAGTTCAGTCTGGTATCAAAATTACCGTACCGAAACCAGTTCACTAACATTTACAAATCTGGTTGGAACAAAGTTTACTAAACCATCAACTCCCAGTTGGAATGCATTTTCTGTCTTGCGCAGAAGCGTAACCGTACCATGAACGGTTTTTCGACATGTTGGAACGAACCTATTGTTGAAATTATTATAAATTTAACACAATTTTCGGATATTTTTGGCAGATCTTAAAATAACAGAGAGTTGACCACAGTTCCCGATCAATTTACGTCAGAAAATATTATATTTATGAAAAAAGTCATCAGTACCATGTTTGTTTAGGATATCCTCACCTTCATGTTTACTGCCGTTGTAAGTATTGTAATTGTGTGGAAAAAATACCCTCCGAAATTTTTGCCAATCTTTTCGTTTTTAGGTCCCTGAACCCCAAAAACATGTTTTCCATTTCCATCAGTCCATCGATCTGTCTGTCTGCCTGTCTGTCTGTACGCGGCATAGCTAAACGGCAAAACTATTTATCCGATGGACTTCAAATTATGGTTAAAAATTAAGGTTCATAAGGGGATGAAATGCTTAAAAATTGGTAAAAATCCGTCTCAAAAATCATTAATAAGAAACTACTCATCGGATGGATTTCAAAACTTGCGCAAAATAAAGTGTGATAAATTGGTAAAATTTTTGTGTAAATCCGTTACAGCGGAACAAAATGGCTTCCCAATGAAATGTTTAAAAATTCAGTACCAAAAAACTACTTATCCAACTACTTCAAATTTTGCACAAAAATCAAGTGTTAAATAGGCATAGACTGGTAAATTTTTAGTGTGAATCCTATATGGCGAATCAAAATGGCGGCCTTATAAAATGTTTAAATATTCAGTAAAACCCCATTTCCTGTAATAAAAACCATCATTTTATCGAGGAAAATAATAAAGGACTTACCTTATTTTCTGTAGACTACGTACATCATGTTATAAAAAATAAGTAATAATAACAATAATAATAATAATATAATAATATATAAATTAAAAACTTTAAAAAATTGGAATAAGTTACACTTACAGAATTTGCATAAAGTTATCGCGAGATAATTAAATGTGTATATAGACTCTCTATTGTAAGTAGTGGAATTATTTGGGACAACTTCTGGCTGAAGGTGAATTTGCCGATTTTTTACGTCCCTCGTAAAACGGAAGTATTTTTACTTCCCTCGTAAAACGGAAGTATTGTAATGATGAAAAAATCATCCTCCGAATTTTTTTCAGATCTTTCCGTTTTAGGACCGTAGATCCCGAAAACATGTTTTCTCAATTCCGTCAGTCTATCTGTCTGTCTGTTTGTTCGTGGCTTAGCTAAAAACTACTTACCTGGTAGTTTTGGTCCAACATTAAGTGTCATATGGGGATGACCTGGTAACATTTTTGTAAAAATCCAATATGGTAATATAAAAGGGCGGTCTAGTGAAATGTTAAAAAAATTATTAGTAAAAAACTGCTTATCCAATTTATCTTAAATGTTGCACAATAATCGGGTATTATGTAAAAATCAACTAGTAAAAATTTGGTACGAATCGAAGACGGCGGAACAAAATGGGGGTTTTATAAAATATTTAACAATTCGCCCTGAAAAACTGTTTAATAGATTGATTTCAAATTGTCTTCCACAACTAATTGTGGTATGATGAACTAGTAAAATTGTGATACGAATTCCAGATTGAATAAAGTAGCAGCCAAATAAAATGTGTTTAATAGTGAAAAAATTACCCTCTCTGGCTTTATATATCTTCACGTTTTACGTTCCTAGATGCCAAAAAAATATGTTTTATGAATTTCGTCGGCCCGTCTGTCAACTGCTTAGAGGATTGACTTCAATTTTTAATAAAAAATATGGGGATGATCTATTAACATAAATCCAATATGCCGAAACAAGATGGCGACCTAATGAAACATTAAAAAATTATTTATTATTATATTAATTAACCAATTTACGTCAAATTATCCAATTTAGTTCACATTTTTGTACAAAATTAAATATTGCATAGAAATGAACTGTTGACATCTGGATATGAATCGAAAATGGCGGCTTAATAAAATATTCAAAAAATCATCCTGAAAAAACTACTTATTAGTTTAATTTTAACTTGTGTGTAAGCATAAGTGTGAAATAGGGATAAAATGATAAAGTTATGATACGAATTCAAGATGGCTTTGGTGAGCTTAAAAGAGCACTCAAAAAGATACAAAAATGGCTCTAGTAGGCAGAGCCACTATGCAACTGCTAATCAGCAGTTATTGGAATTCTACCTTCGAATGTTGTTGTATGTTAAAATATCGAAAACTAGAGCTTTGGGGAGTGTCCAGATCCTCGTGTCCAATGATGTTTACTCTGTATATGCACTTATAAAAGGTTTAAGAAATTACTCAAACTAACATTCTTGAATATATCGTAGAGTACGCCAATGTCAACTTAATTTCCAAATTACACAATTATTTCTTAACATTTTTAGACACTATGACTGGTTTTGTGATTCAGATTTTTGGACCGAATTTCAAACATATGCAAGTTAATCATCAAAACCTGAAAATATATATGCACATATTTTTTACTGTATCGGATGTTCACAGAATTATATAACGATTTTAAATTTTTTTGTTATCGAGGCAGTCAGTAAATTATTATTATGGATTTAGGTAACGTTGAAAAAGTAGAACCTATATACGTAACATAGCATGCTGAGAAAATCGTATTTATTCATTTATTTCCCATGCTTAACCAATAAAAATGTAAAGTTTATATTTTTGTTGTCCATTAATTGTTGTTCCGATATCAGCCCTCTTTAGGGAGAAAATGCCACTGTAGACTGATTATAAGTTATTTTTTTGACCATACATATGTTACTACTTTGTTATTTTATTACATAAATGAAAAATCTAATAATTATTATACCAACTTTCTACACAAGTATTCAGTATTCAGATATCCATTTTTTATTACATATTTTCGAGATATTGCAAACCGAACATTGATATTTTGCGGGGCTGCAAAGTCTAAATTTCTGGCTTAGGTCAAAACAAATTGCACATTTCTATCTTAGTTGTATGCTTTTATATTGAATCAACTTTTAGTTAAAACAGAAGCAAAAGTTTTCAAGTTTAAAAAAAAAGTTAATATCATGTTGAATCGGGAAATGGTACCATTAGAAAGACGATAAAAACTAAAATAAGCATGTGCAATTTGTTTTGCTCAAAATCAAACCATTTAACTTTTACAGATTTTATAGGCTCTCGAATAAAATACGCCACACCAAAAATATTTGGGATTTTGCGCAGATTTTAAATATGTAATAAAAAATGGGGATTTTTATTTTAAAAAATATCTCTTATATCACAGCCTCTAAACGGATCACCCTGTATGTCAGGAACTAGTGCCAAAAAATTACATTTATCAAAACTAAGAGGTTAAGTTTACATTGAATTTGAGCAAAACTGCACGGTAGCTCTAGATATATTAGTTACAATTCCTCTAGCACAATTTAATATCCGGTTGACCCCAAATTTCTTATTTTAGGGAGATGTTTTTGGCAGGTTATTCTTAATCATTTCGGTACCAAGTATTTATCAATGCGATGTATATGCAAGAAAAGTGGCGGTTTAATTGGTTCTTTTCTATGATTTAACTCGTGATCTTGGAATAATATGTGTGGTCACTTGATGTGCTGCCTGTATCGAAGCAAAATACTACTTTCAAGAAAATAATCATTTTTAAATATCGTCACCTATTGCACCGCCCTGATATAGGTAAAAATGTTCTTTGTGCATAGACCATTAGGTCAATGTATTTTGCATAGACATTATGTCAATGCTTTTTTGACATTAAAATCAAAAGTAAGTTAAAAAATTTTTTTACATGAAATCTGTAAATATATTGTTAACTACATAACCCTTGCCACTCTTTTATGTTCCGTAATATATAGTAACGAAGAGGTTAATATTATTTAAAGCAAAATGTAGCCCCTTTAACAACTGAAAACGTAGATAGGTGTTGTTGTTTACTAATTTTTGTAACGATTTAGAAAAGGAAACTTAGAAAAATGAAATAAAATTTTCATAAAATAAAACTGACCTAAAAAAACAATGAATTTTAAAAAATAAGATTTTAGTCCATCCTAAAAATTTGATTTTTTGAAGTGACTTCAAAATAATAAAAACAGCAAGTAGACACTAATTGAGGTGTTAAACATTCAGACACTCAGTGATATGTCCATTTTGTGGGTACTTAAAAAGTTGATATTAGTTTGACGCCTATGTTAAAAAGTTAATTCTTATTTTTTCAGGACATGCTATTAAAAGATTACTGCAATTTATTATTATATATTTAAATAAAATTTAATCCTTTTAAAAAAGAAAGTTTATTTTACCTATGAAACTAACAATAACGTAAAATTAAATAAATGTAAATTAACAATAAAGTAGTAATAAAAATCAGTCGGAGTTTATTTATTTTTTAAGTTATTTTATAATTAGACATTAACAATATTGCAGTTAATTAAAACAGGAAAAACACTTTCTGCCACAATAAGGAAAATCTGACACCATAACGGATATCAAGATATTCTAATCCAAAAATATTATTAAACGTGATGCGTTTTTCTCACCAAGAAACATTTTTAAAAACATTGCTAATAAAGATGTGTTTAAGAAATGGTTATAGAAAATTTTACCAGCTATCTATACGAATACTATTGCTATAAATATTGCAGAGCTTTTAATCGACAACAGTAATTAAAAATAATATTTCTTAAATACAGGCATGTTAATTTAGTATTTATCTTTTAAAAACATTAAGTTAATCGAAGCAAACCATTTGGTCTTATATGTCGCCCATTGCATCATAAGATTTTGGTTTTATCTTTTCTAAACGTTAATTGTGGCCGATTTCAAACAAACAAACAAACAAACAAAAGTATGCTTTATTGCCGCAGAAAAATTTTACAATTTTATGGACAAAGCAAAATATACCTAAAATAAGACATATCAAAACATTAATCGAAAAGAATTTCGATAGGTCAATGCTTTTTAAAAATGTAAATTATCAATTTACCAAATCGTAAAACACACGTTAGAATATAACATAACATTGCCGCAAAACAGTTAATGAATCCTAATAACCTTATAAAAGTAAACAAACACACATGTACGAGGTGAATAATTTCGATGACATTGAAATCAAAATTGCAACTATGCGACCTTAAACTCTATGTTATTATAGTTATACAAATAATTGTGATGTTAAACAGAAGGTATAATGAACTAGTGTAGAATGTAGTATACAAAAAGAATTAAATTTTGTTTTTAATCCAATACCTAACAAAAATAATTAAGTTTTAAGTGAATGTTCGACAGTTCTTTTCTCTATATGATGATTTTCAAAATTCTATGCTACGAGTTAGGACATGACTCACAAAAGATTTAAGTAAACAAGCGAATTTAGTGACAATTTAAAGAGACTTACTCGCTGTAAAAATCATTAACGCTGTAAAATGGTCTCTCAATGAGGTATGCTTTGGTGTTTTTTCGAAATTGTGCAAGCATAGGGATAGATTTTAAATGTACTGGCAGATTGTTGTAAAGTTTTATGGCGTTGTAAATAATTGATTTTTCTATTAATTCTGAGGAAGGAATGGGAAGATATATATCATGCCTAGAGTTTCTGGTAGGGTATACATGTTGTGGCCTTTCTGGGAGGGTGTTTATATGTTTTCTCAGCAAACATACCGTTTCCAAAATAAATAATGCAGGAAGTGTTAATATTTCATGTTTTTTGAAATAGTATTGGCAGTGAGCTCAATTATTTAGACCGAACAAATAACGAATGGCTCTCTTTTGAAGCATAAAAATACTACCAAATTGCTCGGTGGTACAGCAGCCCCAAAAGGGAAGGCCATAGCGGAGGTGGGATTCAAATAAAGAGAAATAAGTAAGTCTGGCAGAAGGAACGTCTAGTTCTTTTGAAACTGATCGAATGGCGAAGCAGGCGGTACAAAGTTTTTTAGTTAAGGTGAAAATATGATTAGACAATTTTAGGTTGATATTTATATTTAAACCCAGTAATTTAACCGACTCTACGTATTCAATATTGCTGTTATGTACCTGAAGTGGTTGTAAAGTTCCCTTATAAGATAACGCCACCGTTTATCTACATTAAAACAAAGCATATTGGAATCAGACCAAGCCTTAATTATAACCAAGTCTTTGAAGATACTAGAGTGTAAAGACGTTGTATCAGAAACACTTCAAGTTATGCTTGTGTCGTCAGCAAAAAGGGAAATTCTTCCATTAATTTTAAGGTTCGTGATATCATTAATGTATAACAAAAAAAGAATAGGTCCCAAGACTGAACCTTGTGGGACTCCACTTGTAATAAACTTACAATCAGAATCGGAACCATTAGCCCTTACAAGTTGTTGCCTTTGCCCAAAATAAGATTTGAACCAATTTAAAGAAGTATCATTCCATAAAAATTTAGTTTGTTTATCAGAATTTCGTGACTAACACAATCAAAGGCTTTCGCATAGTCACAAAAAATTGAGGCAGTTGGGTGGTTGTTATCGAGAGATAAGTAGACGCCTCTAAACAACGTGAACATGGCGTCGCTGGTGCACTTGTTGGGTAGAAATCCGAACTGCTACGGGGATATTATCTGATGTTTCAGGAGAAATGGCATAAGACGATTCTTCAGTAGCCTTTCGATGATTTTTGAAAGTAGTAGTGCAATTGGGCGATAATTGCAAGAGTTAGTTTTTTCGCCGCCTTTATGAAGTGGAATAATTATAGCTGTTTTAAGGCAATCAGGGAATAAAGGACTCATTTATTAATGTTGTAAGGGCCTCTATGACTGGGAGTGGCAAGTTCAGGAATATTCTAATTGATAGGCCATCAGTGCTACACGAAGATTTACTTTTGATATTATTTATTACCTTCAATAGTTCAGTGTTGCTAACGGGACTTAAGAAAAAGCTATCAGCTAAATTTTTTGAAGGAGGGAGAAACGAAAGAGGGTCCAAACTTGGCGAGATACTAGAGGTAACATTTTTGCTTACATTAATAAAATAATCATTTAGATCATTAGCCCCTGGCAAGATCTGAGTCACAGGGTTTGATTTGTTTCTGAGGTTATTGATGATGGACCAGGTTTCTTTTGAAACGTTATTTGAGTTTGTTAGACGTTTTCCGTAGTGTAATTTTTTTGCTGACTTAATAAGAGTAGTGTAGATCCTCCTATAGTTAGAGATATAGTCGAGAATAAGAAAGGAGTCGATGAATTTTTTTATATATGAGAGCGAGCGCATATTTTTAGCAGAAATTCGTATTCCTTTCGTGGTCCACGGTTTATGCCGCTTAGGTTTGATATTCTTAAGCGGGAAGGCCTTGTTAAAAGCACTTAAAATTTTATTTAAAAAAGTTCTGAAGTTTGTGTTGATATTATCAGATTCAAAATTCCAATCGGTGTTAAAGCAAATATTATGAAATACTGAGAAATTTGCGGCCGCGAAAATTCTGCCCCGATGGCGAGATCTTGGTAAGGGCCTAATAGGTAAACTAAACCTGGACATTACCGCCTCGTGATCGGAAAGACCTGAGTTATAGACCTGTGAATGCACCTCTGATGGAGAAAAATCAGACGCCATGTAATCGATGATAGAAGAAGAGTTTTTTGAAATTCTAGTTGGCGAGAATACATGCATTGAAAGACCGAAAGAGTCGAATATAGAAATTAGATATTTTTGGATGGCACAAATAGTAGCATAGTCAATATTAAAGTCCCCGCATAGAATTTTTTTACCTTTAATCGGTAGACTGTCTAGCAAACTTACCAGGCTATTTAAAAATGATTGTACATCAGAGTTTGGTGATCTATAAATACAAATTACATAAAGATCAATCGGTTTTGATTATATACCATAGAGAATTCAAAAGAGCTATCCGCTAACAAATGATCATATTTAGATACCGACATGAAATCTCCATTTAGGGATAGTGTCCCGTGTGATCAGTGTTCCCCCATGAGCTGAGTTTTTTCTGTCATATCTAGCTATTGTGGTATACCTTTCAATATAAAAGAGTTCGTTTAGATTCAGCCAGTGCTCAGTAATTGCAACAAGTTGGGGGAACTCCAATTCTTCCAGAAATAGGTACAACTCGTCAGTTTTATTTCTTAGAGAAGCAATATTAATTAGAACCATATTAAGACTAGTAACAACAGGAAGTTTTGAGGAATCTAGTTCCTCAGGACACGTCGTGTTTTCTAAAAATTTTTGTTTGGAGAATTGCTGGTAAAATAGTTTTTATGGCATTCTCTGGTCCTCTGAAGATGGATCGTTCTCTCCGAAGATATATAGGATCCATAGGCTGCAAGATCCGCTTCCACTTCTGCTGCGTTAAATCCGTAAGCAGCATGAAAATCGAAATATATCTTATGTAGAGTTCTATAATCTATAGGAATGCCTTCAGAAGCCAAAAACAGCCTGGTGCTTGTATTTGTAAACCCTTCAAAGTGAATTGGCGCAGGTTGGTCGTGCAGGAAGGCTAGATATAACTTGAAGGCCTTTAAAATGGCTGGTTCTCTTAGTCTAGACATGAGGAAACGGTTATCAGAACTTTTTTCGGTTCGCGTAAGCTTCACTGTTGGGGGAGACATTAGATCAAAAATAGGTTCTTGGTCAATAGGAGCTTTCTTGGAAAGACTGTAGCAGTTGTCTCAACAAGACATTTGCTTTGCAGGCAGCAATGGCCTCTTTGTCAGAAGATATTATAGTGCCCTTTTGAGAAATTGGAGAGGAGACAACCAGTGAACTGACGGAGCTCGAGTTGGTGGGCAGTTTTTTCGGTGTGGAGGGAGGTGGGAGGTTCGGTGTAGATTTTTCAGAAAGTTCGGATACAGCTGATCGTTTTATTACTACGCCATGGGGCCATAGATTGCTGTCTAAAAGCTTTTCAGCTGACTTTTTTGACTGAGTTCCAATTTTAAAATCAATATTTGAGATATGATTGATTAGGTGGTAGCAGCGAATAAACTCTGTAGTCCCAAGCTTCTCCTTAACGTAGTGAACTATGTTGTTAGGCGTAAACTCTGCAGGAAGATTTCCTACGACTACATAGTGCCACCGTTGTGTATTATTACAAGCCAGCTTGCTGGAGCCTTCAGTAGTACTGGGAATATCCGTAGGTGTTACCTCAGTTTGTGTAGAGGCGGTGGAGCAGGTAGTTTCCATAGTTGGTGTAGGCAAGGATATGGTGGTAGGGTATGTATTTTTGATATGCTTACACTTATGTTGGTTTTCATATTTGGAGTATAACTCCTTTACCAAGTCAGTTACACAAGTTAGGTTGCTCTTAATGTTAGCAATACCTGCTTTTAATTCAATTGAAGAGGAGTCCTGTACTTGGATTTTTATCGCTTCTTCGGCATTGTTGAAGAGGATTTGGGAAATATTGAAAATATTCTGTTCCATATCCCTTAAAGACTTTAATAACATACCTGGCTTGTAAGCGGAAAACTCCCTCGAGAGATTGTGGATATCGTCAATCTTTTTCTAAAATGGCATACATTTCAGAAATTGTCGGTACACTACTTGACAATTGGGATACACGGTTTGCGACTGAATCAAAAAGTTCATGTGGAATCAAATTTTGAGATACCTTTGTGATTTTATCGTTGAGATATTTCAAACTAGGGGAGTCGCACAGGGCGCAGAAAAATCGGAGGTGGGTTGATTTTTGTAATATCAAGATTTTTGTGGTAGCCTTATCAAGGCCCGTGCAATTCATGCAAAAAGATCGTTTACATTCGCCACTACAACGAAGTTTATTGTATTTGTCTTTCTCAGAAAACTCTTTACGGCAATTGTCACACTTGTATTCAGCCATATTTAGAAAATGAAAAATTCGAAACAAAAATACACAGCGAAAACAAAACAGAACAAACACACGTACTGCGAAGTACTCAACTATCTAGCTACCGTTAGGCCATCCTTGGAGGTACTGTTGACGGTGATAGCATGAGAGACAGTGGCGACCGAATGTTATAGAGGCGGCCTTCCGTCGATCAAGCTGCTACATATTGACATTGTTGGGAATGGATAAGAAGTGAATTCAAACACACCAAAACCATATTTGTTCAACAAACAAGCCTGTTTTTACCAAATTATACAGGAGCTCCTATATTCACAAAGAAGAAGTTAAAACCCGAGTTAATAAAATGTTAGAACAAAGAATCATAAACCTGTGTATACACCGAATGTTTGCAAAATTTGAAATAAATTGGATAAATAGTTTTTCAAATTAATTAATAACATTTCGCTAGGCCGCCATTTTGTTTTGCCATACTGTATTTTTGCCAAAATATTAATATCTCATTCCCATATGACCCTTAATTTTTGACAGACAGACACACAGACAGACCGACAGACGGACCGACGAAATTAATAAAACATATGTTTTGGCATCCTGGACGCTAAAACGGAAAGATGTGTAAAACCTGACAGGGTGACTTTTTCACGATTACAAACATTTTATTTGACCGCCATTTTATTTGGCCATCTTGAATTAGTACCCCAATTTTATTAGTTGACCCCTATACCAGAATTAAATGGGTGTCAAATTTGAAATCAAACCATTAAGCAGTTTTTCAGGCTAAATTTTTAAATAATTTATTAAGCTGCCATTTTGTTCCGTCATCTTGGATTCGTACCAGTGGGTTCCAACATAATACTTGATGTTTTCGCAAAGTTTGAGATAAATTGTATCAGTAGTTTTTTAATAGTATTTTTTTAACATTTCACTAGGCCGCCATTTTGTTTCACCATATTGAATTTTTACCAAAATATTACCAAGTCATCTCCATATCACCCTTAATTTTTGACCAAAATTTGAAGGCAATCGGTTAAGTAGTCTTTAAGCTATTTCGCTAACTGACAGTCAGATAGACAGACAGACCGACAGACGGACCGACGGAGTTGATAAAACATATTTATTTGGCATCTAGGGACGCTAAAACGTAAAGATGTGTAAAACCTGACGGCCGCCATTTTGTTCGGTCATCTTAAATTAGTATCATTATTTTACTATTTGATCCCTATACCACAATTAGTTATGGCACATTATTTAAAATCATACCATTGAGCATTTTTTTTCAAGCTGAATTTTTAAATATTTTATTAAGGCGCTATTTTGTTCCGCTATCTTGGAGTCGTAACAAAATGTTACCAGCAGTTGATTCCAACATAATACATGACGTTTTTGCTAATTTTCAGATAAAATTAGATGAGAGGTTTTTTGATAATAATGTTTTTATCATTTCACGAAGCCGCTATTTTGTTTCGTCATATTGGATTTTTACCAAAATGTTACCAGTTTATCCCCATATAACCCCTAATTTTTAGCCAAAATTTGAAGTCAATCGGGTAAGTAGTTTTTTAGCTAGAGACAACAGACCGACGGAAATGAGAAAACATGTTTTTCGTCATCTAGGGTCCTTAAAACGTGAAGATCTAAAAAAATCTCGGAGAGTGACTTTTTCACGATTACTATACTTTCCTTTTACGAGGGAAGTGATATATGTAAGAAGAATCGAAAAATGTTTGAATGAAGATACATGTTATATAATCTTATAAAAGAAAATATGCCAGGTGCTAGGGCAAAAAAGGCAGTTTTGAAATAAATGTGAAAGATCAGGTCGGACAATCTTTTATTTCTGGTAAAATAATAAAACAATTTGTATACTCTTTTATATTACATATTATTTTTTACTTATTACTTCTAAATTTGGATCAAAATTTCGTATTCACTATTCAGGGACCAACCCTGAACGACCCAAATATCGGTTTTTTTTTAGAATCAAATTATAAAATGTCGAGTTTCCAATTTTCCAATAAAGTTTCATTTTATGTAAAGAAGGTTTAAACATAATTATGTTAAGAGTAGAGATAGCCCTTCGTGCTTTTAAATCTGAGATAGTCAAATTAATTTTTCGAGTTTTTTCTCACATCAAAATGGTAATGTAATTGTATGATTCACATATGCAAGTTACCAAACTAAAATTGAAAAACCAAATCCTTGCATATACTATATGACTCTTCTTATTTAATATTTTTAAGAAGCAATATGACTAACCCAAATTCAAATATTCTAATTCTGTAATCTCTATCACATTTTAGCAAGAGGTGACAATGATGTTGCTAAGGGGCTTTAGCTGGCGATGGTCTAATACGTATCTACGGTGGGGGGTTTTAAAGGATGTAAACCAATCTTAAAATTTGGCAAAATGAAAGTCAAAACAATTTCTTCATTAGATTTAAATCTTATATTGTTTAAATACTAATTCAAGTAAATACATTTACTTGAAAGCTGACTTTTGGTTTCACTCTTTCTCTGCTGCCCCGTGCCGTATTAATGGCATTTTTTAATATATTGGTGGAAATTCAGGAGAATCCACAAGTATTCTTGTTTGCAAACTCTACAAAGATGGTTGTTCAGCCAGAATCCCTGTTAGATATTGCAGTTTGTTTCTTAACATTTCCAGGTTAAGGACGTTTCCATGATGGTATCTTAGGATCGCACTAACAAATTTACAGTTATTAGTTTCATCATGTAAAGTTTTGAATGCATGGGCCTCCATTTTTTAATAATTTAATTGTCAAATATGAATGTTTATGTCGTACTTAAAAATCGTTGTCCGAGATTAGTATACATACATCGCCTTACAATGTGATATAATGACTTATTGAGGTAACCAGTTACTATCCAAAGATGCTTCTAGATGACGATTATTGTTCATACATGGACTCTTACTCCTTATTTTTCTTTCAATTTCCCAGTCAGCTATGAAAAATTACATAATGTTGAAAATATTTAAGTCTGTTTCACTCCTAAATGTCTTAAAATTCCTCTGGTAAAATCATTTTCTGAGAGCTAACATTATTCGCTCGTATAACACTTTGCATTAAAGCTAAGAATAAATGTCCATGACAAAGAATTTTTTAAAACTACTAAAAATAAATTTAAAATAATATCTCCTTACTACTAACTACTTAAACAAATTACTTTAAATTTAACAGGATTCTAAAATGTATCTTCAAAGTAAATTTAACACATAACTTTTTTATCTTGTATCAGTGTATGAATTATGTTCAAAGCAGATCTTCATAATTTCTTTGTACTTTATGTTAAATTAAAAACAGACAAACTTTTGTAATATATCAACATTGAAAATGCTTAAAGAAATATGTGGATATAGAGTGAGAAACTCTTAGAGGGCTTTAGAAATGTTATAGCTCAATTTGTAGACATCTGCAGGCTTAATAACAATAGCGATTTTACATTTATTTGACACCCGACGTTTCCCATACGAAGTTAAAATGTATTTAATTACTTAGCAGTACCTATAGCCTTTGTATGGAACAATACGTTTATATTTTCAATTTTAATTATTTGGTATTATATAACGTTATGTGTATAATAATTCCTTTTGGTTCCTGACTGTTCCTGCTAATTTTACATCCGTCAAAATATGGATATAAGGATCTTGCTATAATAAAATAACATGCATAACACCTTGTTTACATATCATTTCAAGACTATAACTTCGACTTAAAACGTCAATTGTAATCAGTTATTAAATATGCAGATTTAAATAATGGGCACTACTTTATAAGTCAGAGATAATTTATAGGCTTGAACACTGCTGATCTGAATAATAATCAGAATAAAAAAGATTTCCTAAAATTAAGTAAGTAAATGCATAAATTTATCGTCTACACTTTAAAATTCAACAATTTAAACAAACGTTAACCGAAATCCGCGAAGTTTTCAAAAAAAAAACTTTGACAACAATCCTCCGTCGACTCAAACCTCAAAATGTGAACCAGTGGGTTAACAAACCTGAAATTTCCCCTACCCACGCCATCTAAAGTCTGTCGGTCTCCTCTCATCTAATTCCACACTGTTCAAAATGTATTTCTGGCTCCTCAGCCCGTTCCCTGCGCCTAAAAAGGGAGACAGGCGAACATGAAACGCTATTGGCCATTGGCTGCCTGCACTAACCAATCGAAAACGGTGTTACATTTCTGGATCTGGTATCAGACATTTATATTTCTTGTAACCACCGAAAATTCGTCCAGACTGCCTTTTCGAACGTAAGTGTCAAGTGTGTCCGCATCACGGTGTTCTTCTAACACACATATACATACAAAATTACGCACAAAAAGGGAGTGATTATAAGGGACTGTGCTATTACCAACCCCCTGGTGCCTTTTATTGTGATAAGTGAAGAAAGTGATCATTAAAAAGTGTCATACTAGCAGCCACCGATGTGATATATGTGCTATTTTTGGATTATTTTTGGTCAACCAGTGGTCTGTGATCCGCTTCGATGTAGAATATATAAATTAGAGTTCATCTTAACTTTTTTTTAACCTACAATTAACTAAATAAATATATTATAGATATATTTGTAATTCTAATATGCATGGTAGCACAACTGACTGCATTGTTATATAATAGCTTGAAAATTGAAATGACAGTAAAATATTATTTATAACTAATCTTGTCAATACAATAAAAAAAAATAAAAAAAGTCTTCATGCATATTCAAATTTAATACAATTTTATTGTTTCTAAATTTTAAATAATGTAATGTAACTAAAGTATTTTTCTTTAGAGCGTTTCGTAACAAAAAAAGTTGCGAAGACCTAAATACTGTATGGTATAAGAATAACAAGTGATCAGGTTATAAAACTTGATAAAATAAGCTAGTATGACACTTGAGAATGGTGTCAAATTCTAGTAGTTTAATGTGAATCATGATAAAGATACCAAGTGTCATCTTGACCAAATGTGACTGTGACATAATATGTGGAAAACGAAATGGCGATTCCAAAATATCAAATTTCATTGTGAACTAAAATGTATTTTAATAAAAAAAAAAAGAAAATCGTAAAAATAGAAATACAACTTAATTTATAAAATACTGACTGTTAAAGTTGAAGTATACTTTTAATAGAAGTCTATAAATAAAACAATTATTGAGGGAATCTGAAGATAGTTTTTTATAGAAGACTTTGTTGCAATTAAAAGAAATCTATAAGAGTGGGTAACATCTTTACACAAATATACAGTTTTTATGATAGTAAAGATGCACCTAGTTCTGATAATTTAAAATATCGTATTAATTAAACTTAGGGGATAGGGGAAAAAGCCATTATAGTATTAAATAGGACTTAAAAAGAAAATTTAATTTCCTGCCAATGTTTTAAACATGTTGGTGAAAATTATTTATAAATGATTTAATCTATATTTGATTGTGCATAAAAGTTATGTAAAAATTAAAATACCCCAGAATGCATTTTTTAGAAAAAATTTACATGGTAAAAACATTCTTATTTCATTATAATTTAAGATAATATATTGATACAAAAATTTCATGTTGCTTTTTTCTGTCTAATCTGATATCTGAGATGTTAATTTAAGATTTTAATTGAAAAACCACTTAAAGTATTCTTAATATTTTACTAAATATATTATTTTAATATTTTTATTATTTTTATAACTAAACGGGCTTTTATAGATTCAGATAAATTCACAATTAACAAAATGTCCACGTTTCATTGACTGGCAGAATATGTAATTTTATTTTTTTATTTAAATAGTTAAGGTTCAAGTTCCGTTTGTAAACAGGCATTAAATTATTTTTATCTTTTTTTTTAATGTTAAATAAAAAAATGCATTCATACATGAGCGATTGATTTCAGTAATAGTTTACAAAATTTAATCGTTGTTACAACTGACGAGTCCAAATAACACTTTAAAGTTATGTCTAATTAAAATAATTAGTTTTTTTATAACAAATAATATAATATATCTGTGTCAGAATGAGTGTAAGTAATTAGATGACAACGAGTTAAGTCCATGTTATTCAAAATTCAAATACCAGGTTTCATTAAAGGATTAAATAAGCTTAGTTACTCCATCTTGTTTTGACCAAAACCCTGGATCTTTGAGAATTACAAAACTCTTAAATTCCCACACAACACAATTGCGTAACGCCTCATCTAAAAATACACTGATTCTTAAATAGAACACACGGTGTTCGATATACATGCAGAAGTGAAAAGTTTGCACGACCATTTTGAATTTTTCAGATGTTCATGTCGCACCATATAAGGATGACAAGGAGGATGATATGTTCTGTTGTAATTCTACTTTTCTGGAATTAGCCGGCCATTTTGCAGCCATATATTAAGTTGTTTAGAAAAGAAGCTTAATTAACATTAATGTTTTTTAATTAAAATTTTTTATCGAACAGAATTAACCGTTAGGTACTTAGTAAATAAAAAAAGGTGTTTATATTTTCTTGTATTACTTTTTCATTTAAGTAAGTTTTTTCACGTGACGAAGCCACAGTGTTGGCGAATCAATAATTATCAAGTTTATAACTTGCCTAGTTAAAAAAAATTTATATATTTTGAAAAATCGCTAAGAACTTTCCTCATTAAAAATACTTTCTTTTATTAGGAATAATCAAGAGTACCCAATTTAGCTCAGTACATAGTCATTTAGTAATACATATACTGCCTTTTCAAAAAATTTTATTGGGCCGCATTTTGTTTCACCGTATTGGATCAACATTTTACCAATTTCTACCTATGCCACACTTGATTTGATTTTGAAAATGTTGAATTCGTACCAGTTTATTCCTATATTACCTTTTTCTGCAAAATTGAATGCAATTTTTTACGATTTTTTTATGTTGATTTTAAAAAAATGATATTTGCCTCCATTTTGTTCTGCCATCTTGAATTCATAACGCCATTTTACCAGTTTATATCTGTATCACACTTAATGCTTGAATACAATTTGAAATTAATCTAATAGGTAGTTTTTTTCAGGAATATTTTATTAGGCCACAATTTTGTTTTGCTATCTTATATTCATACCAAAATGTTACCAGTTCATTCCTATATAACACTTGATTTTTGTGCAAAATTTGAGGTAAATTGGTGAATATTTAGATTTTTAGTAGTATTTTTTTATCAGTAGTATTGAATAATAATTAATTTTTTTAGCCATGCCGCGAAATGACAGATTGACAAACCGACAGACATATTTTTTTGCATTCAGGGACATCAAAAGATGATATGTAGAATCTGAGAGGGTAATTTTGTTCACGATTACAAATATTTTATTTAGCCGCCATTTTGATGCGCCATCTAGAATTAGTACCACAATTTTATTAATTCATTTCTCTACACAATTATTTATGGCACACGATTTAAAATCAGTCCATTAAGTATTTTTTAAGCTGAATTTTTACATATTTTATTAAGCCGCCCTTTTGGATTTGTACCAACTGATTCCTGATTTTTATGCAAAATTTGAGGTAAATTGGATAAGCAGGCTTTTAGTAATAATTTTTTTAACATTCACCTAGGCCGCCATTTTTTTACTCGATTTTTACCAAAATGTTACCTTTAATTGTAGACTAAAATTTGAAGTCAATCAGGTAAGTAGTTTTTTAACTATGCCGCGAACAGACAGACCGACGGACATGCAAAGAGACCGATAGAATTTAGAAAATATGTTTTTCTAAATCTAGGGACCCCGAAACGTGAAGATGTGAAAAAATCTCGGAGGGTAATTTTTCAAGATTACAATACTTCCCTTTTACGAGGGAAGTATTGTAATCTTTTACCCTTCACCGTGAATATTAGGAAAAAAACAACATTTTTAACTGAATGTACCTAACTATTTTAGAAAAAAACAAGAAAACGCTGTCAACGAATTGCATTTTGGCGATTTAGTACACTAATAAAGTCAGGGGTAATTATCTTTAAATAATATGTTATTACTAAAGTACTATTATCCGAGGTAATGATGTAAAACATCATTTAAAAAATGCATTCTGATGTAGTAAAGACAAAGATTCCAATTGAGCAACCAGTGACCCATTAACCTTCTAGCGGCCTATACGAAATATTCATTCATAAAGATAACAAACATTTTTTGGGTCCCTTAGATTTTTTAAAATTTTGTACAGTTTGGAAGGTATTTAGCAAAATGCAGAGCTAATTTAATTGTCATTTATGCATGTTGGAAATGAAAAAAATGTAACATTTTGCTAAACAACTTCTAGACTTTCCAAAACATTGAAAAATCTATAGTACCAAAATTTACAGGACAGACGAAGAATTTAATTTTGTTTCGCAATGGCGTAGTAATGAAAAGTTCGAGAGGATTGAAAGGGCCGTCAGAAAAAAATATCATCCTTTCTAAGAAATAAGGATTTATTTCTTATAAATTTGTATTGGCTTGTACCAAATTTGGTTTAAAAATGTCTAAATATGTACGATGCATATAAAAACAAACAACATTTTTTTAACAACCTGTATCTTAAAAACGAAGCATTTTGGGGCCTTTAATTTACACCCTACATAAAATGTTATAATCATTATGTTTCTAAACCTTAAATGGTTTGCAGTTTTTTAAAATCTGTAATTGACAATTTAATCGTTTATAGTGCTCTGTGTTTTCTAGTTTCTACATAAAGTTGTATACTAATATCACAACACATTTATCTTTGCCTTTGCCTGAAATTGTATTATATAGTTGTTATTAAGTGGCAATATTTTACTATGTAGCATGCGGAATACCAGCACAGGCGTAAGTCTCTCTAAATCATTACGTATATTAGATATATGGAGTTCTTTTAAAATAAAATTTGTAAAGTTTAATAACAAGGCACCAGAAGATCCTCCGGTAAATATTACCGTTCTTGATATTTTAAGTAAATGTTTTTTTTTTCATTTATTTATTAAATTTATTAAAATATTCTACTTATTTTCCTGTATAATTTAACTATTCTTTCAATATTAGAGAGTAAAAATATCAAGTTTTCAAATTTTCTACATTTCGCAGATTTATGAGACAACAAAATTTGTCACCTAAATTGGTACTATACATAAGATTTTTTAAAACATAAATCAATTATTGGCATCCAATTTAAAAATACAACTTCTGCTTAGAAATGTGTTCATACATCTGCCTATTATCTAGTATGAGTTTTTACTAAATGTATGCGTTTTTATTTCAGGAAGGCTCTAGGGCTGTTTATACGTGTCTCGATAGCCCCTTCGTAACCGTCCGCCAAAATGCCTAAACCACCAGCGAACCAAGAGGATGAAGATCCCACCCCATATCTCTTCGTCTCCTTGGAGCAGAAACGTATAGACCAGACCAAGCCCTACGATGCCAAAAAATCATGCTGGGTGCCGGACGAGAAGGAGGGATTCGTACTTGGTGAAATCAGAGGTACCAAAGGTGACCTTGTCACCGTAGGTATACCTGGAGGAGAGGTAAGAAGCTAAAAAATAAACAGAATGAAATTCTATTAAAACTAAATTAATTAACTAAAAACTGTCTACTGATTTAGTCGGTACATGTGGAACTATGTAGACTTCATTATCTGGGTTTTCTGTACACAGGAGAATCATGATATTAGCTCCTTTCAATTATCCCTCGAAATGTAGATCTTGATATCCCTATTAAGTCAGCTACATCGCTTAACTTAAGCTCTCACTCCCGCAGTCTGGTTGCATTTAACATGCATTTAAAATGTATTCGTTTAGTTGAATGTGCATTTGAATAAGTTACAACCTTTTTCGTTAGTTAATTAGTTCTTAAAAATGTCGTTAAATGAAACACTATGCGGTAAGTTTTCTGTTGTAATTTAAAATGGTCATTGAGGCATACGTTTCAACGATATTGCTGACTTAGTAGCAATATAAAGATCTACTATTCAAGTGACGATAGAAAGAAGCCAAAGCCATGGCACTGTTATATATAAAAGATTTCGGCAATGCGGTCGCAAAAGACCTGCAGAGAAGATCGTCTGATACATCTATCTTTCAGACGGAGAACAAATCTAAATGCGACACAAGTAAAAGCGAGACTACAGGAGACAATAGTGATGATGATAGTGTACTACCACCAGAAAGTGTTTATATGAGCGAGATTTAAATGCTAGAATCTTACCACCGGTTTCTAGAAGGATATGGGCTTAAACACATTTGAATTCGCTTTGAATCCGATGGGCGATTGTTAGTATGGAGAGAAAGAAAGTAATGAAATTATCATTTTC
This sequence comes from Kuschelorhynchus macadamiae, assembly GCA_030620095.1. Lineage (NCBI taxonomy): Eukaryota > Metazoa > Arthropoda > Insecta > Coleoptera > Curculionidae > Kuschelorhynchus > Kuschelorhynchus macadamiae. The sequence continues at coordinate 425,458 of JAUTXW010004977.1, read as the reverse complement.
TTTGTGCATAGTTTTGGCGAAGGTTTTATTCTGTTGGGTTATAATGCTCACCACAAAAGGTTCGAACTGTTCAAGAAGTTCTGAGAGGGAGAAAGGCGTGGAGCGAATGAACTGGCCTGCTAGATTGCTGGATATGAGTGTAATAGAGCACGTAGGAAGCAGAATGAAACTAAAACTGAACCAAAAAGAACAAGAATTCAAAATAATTGCAGTTAGGGAGTATGGGGTGTTATTCCTCAAGAGTTTGTTAAGAACTTGATGGAGAGTGTCCCAAGAAGGACAACAGATCTTTTGTGGGTATGAGGTAGGCCTACCAAATTCTCTAATTGTCAAAATTATTATTGCAACAGATGCAGAGTGTTAAAATTTTACCTTTTTTCCATTGCGTTTTTCTATACCCTGTAAAACACTAAAAACATTTTTTTTAATCACTCTGAGTAATTGGTTCAACAAATAACGAACTTTCAAACTCTTCTTCTTATTTAAAAAAGTCTCCTATAAATGACGATAAAATTAGCTGTACCGACTAGCTCTGTAGGCAGTATAAATTAATTTTTTCTCCAAAGCATCTTTAAAGTAAGATTTATTAGAGGCGAAGCGTAGTCACCGAATTTAGTTAAAAGTAGTATTTGGATAGGTTTTGATTGATAACTTTAACAGTTTAAATTACATTTCAAACTTTTTACAAAATTGTGAAATGTTATTATAAACGTTCAGACTACATTAGTACTTTTTTTCGGACAAAACCTTTACTAGTCATAAAAAACAAGGTCCAAATAACTCTAAATATTAATAATAATTAGTACGAGTCATTTTACAGTCGATTTTATTATATGATACAGTACCGGTGTTTTTATTTACAGTAATACATGCACCGGGTGATTCCAATGTCAGAAAAATGCGTTATATCTCCGTTGATATTAAAAAAGTGTTACATATAAAATTAACTGCGATTTTCATGAAGAATTCGAATTTATTTTCAAACATACAAGATCAAATAAAATATATATATGATGAAACTATCGCAATGTTTCTTATTTTAAATATAATGATCTATTTTTAATATTTTTTTAGAATACATACGGAAAAAACTAGGCAAATTTTATATGATATGTTTTCCGTAGAAATATAACCGTTTTCGGGATATTTGAAGACGAAGTGTTCCATTTTTCTTACCTTTAAATTCGTGTTAAGAAAATCCAATAGCTAAGATTAACAAATGAAACCCCTATTATACCATTTTATAATATTTCCAAAAATGATAAAAACATATTTTATACCCAAATGTTAATATGCACATTTATTTAATAACATTACTCTTTCTTTCTTTTGAAGAGGTAACAAAAACAAATAAATCGTATCGATTTTTTTATAATGCGGATTTGAAGTTAAAAAAACTGAATTTTTTACCTTGAATATCGCGAAAACGGTTATATTTTTACATAGAACACGTTTTATAAAATATTTGGTTTTTTCCGCAGATTCTAAAAAATTATAAAATATAGGTTATTTTAAATTAAAAAAAATGTAGATATATATATCTTTTTAATTTGATGTTCAACTTTTTTTCGAAAATAAATTTGAATTATCTTATAAAATCTCAGTTACTTTTATAATATTTAACAACGGAGGTGTTAAGCATTTTCGCTCTGTCCTCATCATCATAATTTGTAACTCCTTATATAGACACATTTAAAAACCTATTTATTAGAACTAATTAGGTTCTGAGACAGTCGAGAAACTGTTAAAATAGCTTATTTCCACAAATAATCGATACTTTTTGAGTTTAGGAAAAACAATTTAGGAAAGACCAAGTATTCCAAGTGAATCCCCCCAAATACGAAAAAGTCGAAGACATGGCCGACTTAACCTATTTAAACGACGCCGCCGTTTTACATAACCTTAAACAACGATACTACGCAAAACTAATCTACGTAAGTACCAATTTCACTTTTACTAATTCAGTTTTTTTACGAATATAGGAAAAGAACTTCAAGAAAGAACAAGTATCTCAAGTAAACCCTCCAAAGTACGAAAAAGCCGAGGATATGTCTAACTTGACATATCTTAATGACGCTTCCGTATTGCACAACTTGAAACAACGTTATTATGCTAAACTTATTTACGTAAGTCTCCATCTGTCAGGAGTATTCAGGACCCAGGCCCTCTTGGAAATATCGGCAATACACCGACCAAGACGTTTTATGTTTGGATGTTTGAACTTTTGTACAGTTCTGCTCACTTTAATATTTGTGGCATCAATTTGAATTTAACGTATTATTCTTAAAAAACAACCGAGTTAATAATCCTTAGATCAAACTATGTTATCTGATACCACAAATAATAAATATAGAGCAAAATATGTACCCTCTTGTGCTAACCAGTTCTCGACACACCATCTCGACACGACATACTTCGAAGAAATGGTGTGCGGTTTGATTTCATGTCTTTGTCGTTTTTCTCTTTGACAGTAGCTAACCGTTATTAAATCGGAGTAAATCCGATCTTATGTATAACAAATTATTCTTTTGTGTTTTTTATAGTCTGAAAAAAAAATTTGGAATCATTTTTGCGATGTTCTGAAGGAATCTGACTTCCACTTTTTTTTAATAAAATCACAATCACATTACATTTACAGACCAATAAATCACTCATTTGAAATTTCAAGTGTACTATTACTTTAAACGTAATGGGTACCAGTTTTGAAACTTTTGCTTATGTTTTTAAACCTTAAGGTGATATTTTTTTTTGTAATTGTGAGGGATCGATAAATTCGAAAAAGTAAGAGCTTATTGTAATTTTTAGACTTATTCTGGACTCTTCTGCGTCGCTATTAACCCTTATAAGCGTTTCCCGGTATATACCAACCGTTGTGCCAAATTGTACCGTGGTAAGAGGCGTAATGAAGTACCACCCCACATTTTCGCCATTTCTGATGGCGCCTACGTAAACATGTTGACCAGTAAGTATTACATTATATTATTTCTAAAAATAAATTCTACCTTTATTATCTAGTTTAATACAACACGTCTTTTAGGACAGATTTTTAAGCTTAGCTCATTTAAATAATTTTCTATACTTTACAAATTGTATAGGTCCATGACTAAATTACATTATGATTATCTATAACTGTTTTCTAATATAACAAAAACAAATTCTCAGTCACAGTAACATCATATAGTTTTAACTGAAATTTTACTATTGTACCAATTTTAATTTTTATTTCTTTCCAGATCATGAAAACCAGTCTATGTTGATTACGTAAGTATTTTTAACAACAGAAAGAATTAAAACTTTTGAAGTTGATTACAACTGTTTTTAAAATTTTTGTTTAAAAGGGTACACATCTTACAGAATTTTGGTGACAGATGAAATGATCACGCACACGCTTAAGGGGTTTTAGTGAACTCTCAAATTTCATAAAGTTTTAGTATGGACAGAAGTCAATCCTATGACTAGTTTGCGATATTTTAAAAATATCCCTTTAATTACCTTTGTTTTACTTTAAATAAATAAAACTCTTACTTTCACATTTTTGGGTGAATTGTGATATATATGAATATATATATATATATATATATATATATATATATATATATATATATATATATATATATATATATATATATATATATATATATATATATATATATATATATATATATATATATATATATATATATATATATATATATATATATATATATATATATATATATATATATATATATATATATATATATATATATATATATATATATATATATATATATGTTAGTCTTTATTATCGTGGATTAGATTAACAGAACACAACATTTTTCACTTTAAGTCAACGATTCGCTCATTGTGTTGAGCTTTATCAAGATTTAATTTAGTCCTGATTCCTTGGAAAAGCAATTTGGTGTCTATCAAGTTGTTTGTCCAGTAGCGTGTATGGGGCTCTCCGTCAACTTCATTATGGCTACTAGATAAAAGAATTGGTAAATTTCCTTTACCCAGAACTTTCCTTATTATGAATCTAATAAGAAGTTCCTTTCAGGCTGAAAAAATGTTACCATTTCATTCCTATGTAACACTTGATTCTTGTGCAAAATTTAAGGTAAATTGGATAATTAATTTTTTTTAGGCCGCATCATGTCCAGGTATATTGGATTTTTAATATTACCAGAACCAAAATTTGAAGTCAGTCTGGTAAGCAGTTTTAAGGCTGAACTGAACTGACAGATAGACAGACCGACGAAATTGATAAAACATATCTTTTTGAATCTAGGGACGCAAAAACGTGAAGATATTTAAAACCTGAGCGGTTGCTTTTTTTCACCATTGCTACCATTTTATTTGGCCTCTATTATATTCTGCCATCTTGAATTCGTACCACTATTTTACCAGTTCACCTCTATACCACATGTAGTAATGGCACAAAGCTTGAAAATAATCAATTAGGTAGTGTTTTCAGGTTTAATTTTTAAATATTTTATTAATCCGTCATCTTGGGATTGGACCAAAATTTTACCAGTTGATCCGTACTTACTTGATTTTTGTTTAAAACTTGAGATAAATTGGATAAGTTAGTTTTTTAGCAATAATTTTAACATTTTACTCGGCCTCCATATCGGACTTTTACCAAAATGTTACCAGGTCATCACCATATTGCCCTTATTTTTTGACCAAAATTTGAAGTCAATAGGGTAAGTAGTTTTTAGCTATGCCACGAACAGACAGACCGAAAAACATACAGACAGACGGACAAACAGACAGATATAGCGACGGAATTGAGAAAATATGTTTTTCAGCATCTAGGAGCCCTAAAACGTAAAGATCACAGTTACAATCCTTCTAAAAGGGAAGTACAAATTGGAAAATTATTTACAAACGTGAACTTACCTGTGTAAAAATAAATAAACATTTTTTAATGTTTACTGATTTTACTAATTTACCTAATATACTTTTAAAAAAATTCGACTTAATTTCCAATTAAACAGGTCGTTAATAATTAATTTAATCACACTTTTTAATGGTTCACAATTATGAGTTATTCAGTAAACTGTACGTAAGAGAATGTTTACAAATACAGGAGTAGAAAAAATGTGTAGAACACAATTTGAAGAGTAATTAGCTTATCATATATCATATACTTCAAAAATTAGTCTTAGGATTAACTTGTACATAAGGGTATTTTTACCAAATATACAAATATCTACAACAATCCAAATCTTTTAAAAATACTTTTTAGCAACATTTCACTTTAATTTCATAAGCAGATTAAAAAATTATTTGTATTTTTTTAAATTTGTGTAGAATAATATTTTGGACTATGTATCCATTACTTATATCTAAATACAACGTTGTACATTTTGGCATTTCTAAATTCTAAATACAATCCTAGACAGAGTTGGTCTAATATACTTTATTTCGAAAGTTACTTCATCTACGGACAAAAAATAAATAGAACTTTTGTTCATTTTGAATTGGTATAGAGAAAGAATGGTTTGAGATAGGAATTATCTTTTCAGGTATTAACTTTTAGAGATCTGTTGGAACGTTTCTGTTGGGTGGTACATACACAGAGTACCAATGGTATCTATGGCCTAATACCGACCCAACAGTGTTATGTGAGTTTATAAATTTAGTAAAATCTCTAGCTGTTTTTATTTCTTATTGATTCAAAGTGTCCAAAAGGTTGATTTTCATTTATTCATAACTATAAAAATGTAACAACTATAAATAAGAATATCACACAGAGATATGTTAAACTAAGTACGCATACAGAATCTTGCATAATTATAAAAAATAGTTAATCGAGTCAATTCGTATTTGAAATAATATCTTTTGTACTACAGTGGTGAGTCTGGTGCCGGAAAAACTGAAAACACGAAAAAGGTAATTGCCTACTTTGCCACCGTTGGTGCTTCAAGCAAAAAACCCACCGAAGAACAACAGAAGAAGGGTACCCTTGAAGATCAAGTCGTACAAACTAACCCTGTACTTGAAGCCTTCGGTAACGCCAAGACTGTGCGTAATGACAATTCCTCTCGTTTCGTAAGTAATTTTCGAATTTGGTTATAAAGTTATTTACTAATATATTTTATTTTATCATGAATAGGGTAAATTCATTCGTATTCACTTTGGTCCTACTGGCAAATTGGCTGGTGCTGACATTGAAACTTGTAAGTATTTTTGTCACTCTAAACTTAATACTTATTCAGAATCGACGTATATTTTTTGTAAAATAACAAATATATATTATTTTCTGCTTAGATCTGCTTGAGAAGGCCCGTGTAATTTCCCAACAATCTTTGGAAAGGTCTTACCATATTTTCTACCAGATAATGTCTGGTGCTGTTCCCGGACTTAAGGGTAGGTAACTAAATAGATACAACAAAATTATTACTGAAACTAAGAATAAAAGTTTAATAAGAGGTAAATTACACATCAATCAAATTTAAAAGTGACGTTTTAAAAATGATTAACTATATCTTTTCTTTGTCAAAAAAATAATTATATTCATCTTCATAGAAATGTGCGTATTGTCGAACGACATTAAGGAATACAATTACGTAGCCCAGGGTAAACTCACCATTCCCAACATCGATGATGGGGAAGAATGCACCTTGACAGATGTAAGTGGGCTGAAACAGCCCACAGAGTGGTACATTAATAATCTAGATAGAACTTTATACGAGACATGAAAATCGAAATGGGACAAATACTTGACATGTTTTGTCGCTTTTTGAAGTTTACAGTTCCAAATATATGTATATATGTACAAAGTATATAAAGTTATATATTTTAACTGGTGTTGGGACATTCTGTTTTATTATTTTTTTATATCGTATCATTCGAATGTGACGTGTATTTACCTGTGTCCTTAGATCCACTATTTGAAAATAGTTTTACCATATAAACCAGCATGAACTAATTGTTTTTAGACATGTGCCTTTTATCAAATAATGTTATGGATTATAACTTTGTGGCTCAAGGAAAAACTACAATCCCCAATGTAGATGATGGAGAAGAATGTAGACTTACTGATGTAAGCGGGTCTAAGACTCTTTTCGTCGATTCTTCTCGTAGATAATAACGCTTAGAGTTTAATGTTTAAGCTTGTTGCAACCCAAGCCCGAAAAGTTCAGCTTTAGAGTATTTTTTTTGCTTTTTCCCAATATATTTAAATCAAAGTCGTATTGGATCAACGACTCCCTTACAACAGATGCACATATATTTACACAACATACGGTTATTACATATGTTTCTTTACATGCAAAGAATACACAATCTCGGCCGCAGTGTTTCTGGCAATTTGTTTATAAATAATTTAAGAAAGTCGAATTAATTTTTGCGATTCCTAGAAAAATCCTACATATATGATATCCAAAGTAACATAACCTTGTTCTTCTCTTTTAGAACTAAAAACAGCTTCTTCAACTTTCCCATATAGAATTTGATCAGTAATTAATTTTTCTTGGTTTTTTTTATTCCTTTACTAATTATAACCTATTTATTCCAAGTAAATAGGTTTATGAATGTATTTGTTTTTAATAAGAACCAAGTAATTTTAAAACGTATTTCCCTATCTATTCTTACTACGTTGAAGTCGCTGTCATAATACAGATCCCATAGTAGATTTAATCTGGTCCACTCTACTACCCATCATGTTATTTCCAAATTAATCAGTATATAAAAATGTATTTCTGATGACTAAACCTGAAGTCAATCAAAATTTAATAACTAGATCATAGTGTAGATTTAATCTGACTTACAGTTCCCCATGGTTTTGAATCCAAGTTAGTCAGCAATTTTAAAAGTAAAAATATACTTTTATAATGAATAACCTAAAGTTAATCCAATTTTCCTAAAACAACCGATTCCAGAACTCTAAAAACTCCTGGTGGTTCAGTAAAATTGATTTATACCGTCGAGCCCCTAAACTTAACTTTGACACTTTTGTTTTAGAACAATGTTCTTTGTCCAATAACATAGCGGATTACCACTTTGTCGCGCAAGGTAAAACTACTATTCCCAACGTAGATGATGGCGAGGAATGTAGATTAACTGATGTAAGTGGGTGACACATGGATCATTATCACCCACTATTTTAGATTTTTTTTTAGTTTTCAGCACTGTTTCAATAAATTATACGCACCTATTTACTGAAAAATGTTTGATGAAAATATTGCTTTGTAAAATTTAATAATTGTTATTATAACGTATTTCAATAATTACCGTAAAAATCACAAAATGTGTCTTAATTACAAACTCAATAAAAGCAATAATTTTTATCAATATTTTTATGACACAATAGATATAAAAATATGGTAGTCGTTCTGTCTACCACTACAGCCCCTATCTCCTTTACAGCAACAGTTTTTTCAGACAAAACTGCTAATGTACCTATTTTAACAAACCTTTGTCAATGGTGTTATTTTTCTGTCCTATAGTATAGTAAGACAAGTATTTCATACTTCAGTACTTGTCTTTAATGCATACATTGATTCTAGAAATGTGTTTGTTATCTAACAACATCATGGATTACAACTTCGTGTCACAAGGAAAGACCAAAATCCCATCTGTAGACGATAACGAAGAAGGTTTACTTACAGATGTAAGTCCTTAACTAACACAGTCTCGACGATGCAATTTTTGTATACATATGTCTTTATTTACCTTTAGTGATTTTTAGTTTTTTATATTATTTGCAGCTTTAACTAGCAAAAGCATTATGCTTAGTGAAGAGAAATCACTACTTTTTGAATTTCTTAGCGGTCATGTGTAGCCCTCAAGTGCGATACCATTACATTTACAGGACTTCAAATATCTTAATTTAAAAATTGTAGCGTCTAGTAATTTATTTATTTTTAGAATACTTTACAGGCGACACAATAACTTTTGCAAAAGTATAGTTAAATGTATCTGATTTCTTTACACGCTCGGTAAACTCCTGAATTACTTTGCTTTGCTAAATATTACATTTGCTCTGAGAAAAGGATTTACAGTAATCTATAGTATCATTATGCTTATTAAATACAATATGATTTTGATTTATTTTCTTTTTGGCAGATATTTGCTTGTTGACCAACAATATCTATGACTATAACAACGTTTCTCAGGGTAAAGTACAAATTGCTGGGGTAGACGATGGTGAGGAAATGACTTTGACAGATGTAAGTTTAAGACCGAGTAGTGAACGTGATACATTTCCTCTGTATGTTTCGTTTCTGTTTCATGTAGTCAGTTTTGAGATTGAAACATAATATATGTAATTATTTTCGTCAGGTTTGTCAATCCAATTTGTTCACTTGTAAATCCCCAGTCTCTCTATAGACTGCTAATGCTTCCTTTGGTTTAATTATTTTAACTGCTCGTAACTGTTTCAAAGGTGCATTTAGGCTGATCTATTTTATTTTGACTATAAAAATTTATCTTTGATAGAACTACGATTACTTGGCCTAAATGTGTCTCTTGGCAAAATATATTTAAATTTAAGACAAATAACGACTTTTCTACCTATATAGCAAGCCTTTGATATCCTTGGTTTCACTCAAGAAGAAAAGAATGATATTTACAAGATCACCGCTGCCGTAATGCACATGGGTACTATGAAGTTCAAACAAAGAGGTCGTGAAGAACAAGCTGAAGCTGATGGCACTGAAGTACGTAGCTTCTTAATTCTAAAAAATCACTAGTAGATGACAATATCTGGATTAAATAAACCTTTTTAAACCCGTTTCTCTATATAGGAAGGTGAAAGAGTTGCCAAACTGCTGGGAGTTGAAGCCCAAGGATTATACACTGCTCTGGTTAAACCCAGAATCAAAGTCGGTAATGAGTTCGTCACCCAGGGTAGAAATGTTAACCAAGTATCATATTCTGTTGGTGCCATGTCTAAGGCCATGTTCGACAGACTGTTCAAATACTTGGTCAAGAAATGTAACGAAACTTTGGACACCAAACAAAAGAGACAGCACTTCATTGGTGTACTGGATATCGCTGGTTTTGAAATCTTCGACGTAAGTTTGGAAAAATTTCTGAAGGTGGAATTAATCTTTAAATATAAAATATATTTTCAAACCTGTACATGGTGGAAATACTTCATAACATGTACTTATTACCATTTACTACATAATTACAATTTAAAATTTAATAATGAAGTTTTTAATTTGATAATTAGGTAGTTTCGACTAATTCAATTTTTTAAAACGGGACATTTTATTTTATCTAGATCCAAATATAAATAGTACATAAAAACAAGTATTTAATGAGTACCTAATTTAGTTTTAAATATTTTGATCTAGACAGCAATTTTACTACTACATTTATAGTTTAAATTTATAATTTCCTTCCTAGGCATCTTGAAAGGGACCTCATATAAAGAAATATGATAGTTGAATATATGATTGAATGAGTGGTACTTGAGACATAAAATTAACCACCTCTTAGTGCTTGTTGCTTAGAGCTATATATTTAAACACTTTTTTTTATTTTCATAAAACAACATAGTATAACGGCTTCGAGCAGCTTTGCATTAACTTTACTAATGAAAAGTTACAACAATTTTTCAACCATCACATGTTTGTGCTGGAACAAGAAGAATATACCAGAGAAGGTATCGTATGGCAGTTTATTGACTTCGGAATGGACTTGGCTGCTTGTATTGAACTGATTGAAAAGGTTAGCTTTCGCAATTAACATAGTTTAAAAGGTTTTGTATATGAATAATTCCTTAGTGCTAATCAGCTCCGATAAATTTTTTGATGGAAGACTTTATTTAGTTCATGAAGGTGTTCTATACCTAGTTAATTTAATAATGTTGTCATATACAAAGTCACGAGCTTCGCAAATTTCAGGTAAGCTGTTCTGCATGCTTTAACAAGTTTTTAAATACTTTTTTATACATATATTTTTAAATAGTACAATGGCTTCGAGCAGTTATGCATTAACTTCACCAATGAGAAATTGCAGCAGTTCTTTAACCATCATATGTTCGTTCTGGAACAAGAAGAATACAAAATTGAGGGTATTGATTGGGTATTTATAGATTTCGGTATGGATCTTGCAGCTTGTATTGAACTTATCGAGAAGGTATTGAACCACACAAAATATGCTTATGCTTTTGCTCAGTATTCGTCAGTATGCGTGAATGTATTCATGTGAGTCCCAAAGCCTAAATAATGTGGGCAGTGTTTGTGTTTAATATATTTTGTACATAGTTCAACGGCTTTGAGCAACTGTGTATCAACTTCACAAATGAGAAGCTTCAACAATTTTTCAACCATCATATGTTTGTGCTTGAACAAGAAGAATACAAAACAGAAGGCATTGACTGGGTGTTTATTGATTTTGGCATGGATTTAGCAGCTTGTATAGAGTTAATTGAAAAGGTAATTGCCCTTACAGGCAAAAATATATGCCCGGTTTTTCAAGTAGATCAATTTTCACTTTAATGGGACTATTAAGGAAGATTATGCTATTGGTCTTGCAGGATACTTTGACCAAAAGTTCGAAAAATTATTTGTATATAATTAATGTGGTTTCGTGTAGTTAAATTCCAGATTCCACCAATGTAACAGGTCAAGAATCTAGGAGTATGTGTTCATTTTATTTCTTTCCTCAGTTCAACAGCTTTGAACAGCTCTGTATCAACTTTACAAACGAAAAGTTGCAACAATTCTTTAACCATCACATGTTTGTTCTTGAACAAGAAGAATATAAATCTGAAGGTATCGAATGGACCTTTATTGATTTCGGTATGGATTTGGCCGCTTGTATTGAGTTGATTGAAAAGGTAAATGAGACAACTGCATACCAGCAAGCGCAAACAGCAACTCAATGTTCAGTGGCTAACTCCAATTCTGAGGATATTGAAGATGTCCAAGACATTTCGTTTCATTCTAACCTTTTGTTTTATATGTATATAATATAAGTGTATAGGTCTCTTAGTTGACTCCACCCACTGTACAGGGCACTGGATCACTATTGAGCACTGTAGTTATATGTTTGTTTGTTTACATGTATAGTTCAACAGCTTTGAGCAACTTTGCATCAACTTTACCAACGAAAAGTTGCAACAATTCTTTAACCATCACATGTTTGTGCTTGAACAAGAAGAATACCAACGCGAAGGTATAGAGTGGGCTTTCATTGATTTTGGTATGGACTTGGCTGCCTGTATTGAACTTATTGAGAAGGTATAATAGCACTTGTAGTGCTTCCTCTCATACAATTATAAGACAAACAATTAAAATAGTAATAATAATAACAATAAAAACTTTGCCTTTATTAACTTTCCTTTAAAGTTATCAAAAAAATTATGGCAGTCTTCTTTTTTCTTTAACAACTATTTAATTTAGACATATTCCTCTAACTGTTTGAACGTGTATTTTTAACATTTTTCATTTTTGATGAGCTTCTTCTTTATTTTTCTTAGTTTAATTTCTCGGTCATTTCAATAGTTCGATTATTAAAGTCCAAGCATGGAATATACTTGCGAACTATAAGAACAGTCGACAAGTAATACTTTCAAGGCTTTTGTAACTAACTCAAAAATAACTGTAACTAATTGCAAAAAAACTAAATGATTTCTACAAAGGCAAGAAGAATGTTACAACAAATTTTCCATCATCTTTGATAGAGAACATGTTAGAGTAACACAAACTTCTTGCACTTTTTTGAATTATTAAAACTTGTGCTAACCAAAACTCCAATTACCATTTCAGTATAATGGCTTTAACCAACTGTGTATAAACTATTCCAATGAAAAGCTTCAACAATTCTATAATCATCACATGTTCATTTTGGAACAAGAACAGTATAAAATAGAAGGTGTTCCCTGGAAGTTTATAGATTTTGGCTTAGATCTACAACCATGTATTGATTTAATTGAGAAGGTATAAAAGTAAATTATATAGGATCATGTGTGTCGTTTTATTTTTTATTTGTTAAACTGTCCAGTACAAATAGAATCGATATCATTTAAAGACAAATGCAAAATATTAATATTAAATTATTACTCATTTGGTTTTTGTAGTATCTTTGAGATATATTGAAAACAAAAGAAAACATTAATTTATATAAATACCTAAATATGTTAATTTAATAACATCCACAAATTCTTTAATTCAAATATAATTATCATCAAGTTAAATAGTAAGAGTTATAATTTTTGTATCTGTCATTACATATTATTACTACAGTTAATAATATGGTTATATTGCTGTATATATGATTCCTAATATCAGCTAAATAAACCTTCCAGCACTATCAAGTAGTAGTCTATGCACAGTATTATAAGCAATCCCCGCTGCTTGGTGCTCAACTGCTTCAGTAAGGTACTGTAAAAATAATTTTTAATTGCTAGCTTTTGCTGTATGGAAGATTATCGTAGGTTGGAGGGATCCAAATGCATATCCAGCAAATCGTTTTGCAATTGTTATTCTTGTGCAACCTACCATAACCTTTCCTTATCGAACCCAGATGTATCAAACATGAATAACCCTTTTGAATAATGTAGCCTATGGGTATCTTGTCCATCCTTGAAGAAGAATCTATGTTCCCCAAAGCTACTGACCAAACATTTGTTGAAAAACTGAATACCAACCATTTAGGCAAATCTCCCAACTACCAGAAACCAAAACCACCAAAGCCTGGTCAACAAGCTGCTCATTTCACCTTGGGTCATTATGCTGGTAATGTAAGTATATAGTTGTACAGTGTACTAATTTCTTATTTTTTCGCCTTTGACTTATTACGAACTTCTGATTCCTTCTCAAGGTACCATATAATATCACCGGTTGGTTGGAAAAGAACAAGGACCCTTTGAACGACACTGTTGTCGATCTCTTCAAAAAGGGTAGCAACAAACTTGTATGCGAAATTTTCGCTGACCATCCTGGTCAATCTGGTGGTGCAGATGCTGGTGCTAAAGGTAAAATGAGTTTCGTTTTTTTTTACTTAACAACTTATCTTTTATAGCCAACCTCGAATATCACAAAAACAATTTAAATACAAATATATAAAGGCACCTAATATATAAATTTATAATATATATTTAAATAATGTCAATTTTTATATAATATTCACTCAGGGCGTTTTTTTATTCCGATATAGTGACTGTTCTTTGAATTGAATTATAGTCTAGTTTATAAGATTTTAAAAATATTGTTTAGTTTTTGCAAATAACACACAATTTTTTTAAATGTTGTTACACATAACATTCAAAAAAATTAATAAAAGTACTCTTAAAAAGGAAGACATTTCCAATAAAACAAAGTCTGGATGTCCGGAACTCTATATCTATTATTAATCATTTTATTTAATGTTGAAAATTAAGCTCCGCGCGGCAAACGCTAAGCCATTACGATGCCCCAAAACCGACCTACACAAGTAAAACATTTTTTGTTCTACCGAATATTAATTTAATTACCTTTAGATCTCTACGCCATTGCTCTAAACAATTGCGCTATCGTACCATTGATAAGCAATTCGTTAGAACTTATAGATATTCCAACCCACTAGTATCATAACCATTGTCGATCATCTCAAATATTCTGACCTTATGGCGCGGAGTTCCTGATTGAAGGTTAAATCTGATCGCTATTAGGTTCCGTCCATATTAGTAAATTTATAATTTTTACGTTATGCCCGTATTGGCCAAATTTTCACTAGAAGTATTTTATTCGTTTTTCGGGAATATTTTTTTTAGAAATATTTGATCAACTGTAAAAGTTATGAGAAGAGATCCAGGGATACGGGTTCGATCCCCGCTCGTACCATAACTTTTATTGTTGATCAAATATTTCTAAAGAAAATATTTCACAGTTAAGAAGAAACTGATAAAATACTTCTATTATAGATAATATGAGATTATGATAATGCGATGTTTTTAGTTCTTATAATTTAATAGTTAATTTGTTATTGATGCTAACAAAAAATAATTTTTTATTAGCTTAAATAATTAATAACTAAAATCTAGTATAGTTGTAATAGTCTTCACGAAGCGAAATCATTTTAGTGGGTTTTGTTTAATAATTAACCGACTCCAAATATAACCGAAAACTCTAAAGAAATTTGTTATTTAATAATAGGCTCATTTTATGAAAAGTCAGTGAAGTTTTTTTCAGTGACAAGTATTCGTTAAGATAATACTATCATTTTTTTAAATTTTAAACTAATTTTATTTAATAGTATAAATTTTTTTTTACTTGTTGCTGTTAGTTTTTGGGCATAGTAATGCGGCTCTATTTTCTTCCTCTAAGATTTTTTTAGATTTTCTTAAATGTTAATAGTTTCCGAGTTACTTGCAAAAACTAAACTCTTTTTTTTAATAAGCCCTTATCCATATTTTTACTAGCAGTAGCAAAAATTAACACCATTTTGAATTTGTGAACTAGACTATTAATGAGATCATAAAAACCAAGCATTGCGTTTAAATAGAATTGTCAAGCGTCTTTTACTTCAGAAATGTTTTTTTAGTTAACAAAAAAAGTAATCGATTTTGGATGTAAGGTTAATAAGTAACTATAATAAAAGTGGCTATAGTAATTAAGAACAACACATTTTGTAAATAGCAAACCGGAAAGAAATAATATAATAGTTTTTATGTAGGTAATTAATAACAAATGAATTTGTTGTGCATCAATAATTAAAAATAATGTTTGCTACTTTTTTAATCAAACTATAGATGATACCAGATTAGCTAATAGATTTAGTCTCTAAACTAATGAAAACGTGATTTTGACGATACTGTATTTTAAATAAAACAAAATAAAACATCCTAGAATTGGGAAGTTATTTTATAAATGACGACAACTGTATATAGTACCAATAAAGAAAAAAATAGCATTTTGAAGATATATAACAGTGAAAAAAAATAGAAATACATATTGAAGGTATTTTTTGTTATTACGATTTGTATATTTTGAAGGATTGTTTAGGTTCGCATTTTAGTACAAATTTTTAAAATTTGATTTTTACGTTTTTTGTTTTAAGCTAGCAACACAAGTTTCATTCATTATTGTGCATAAACCGAATATTTTAAATTGATCATAGGTGCCAAGAGAACCAAGGGTTCTGCCTTCCAGACTGTCTCAGCTATGTACAGGGTAACTACTCTGATATCTCGCACGAGACGCTGAGCTCAGAGCTATTACCTATTTAACTTTCCTCTTTAGGCTCCAAATGGCGCAAGCTTCATTGCTTTAACTGCTCTTGCCAAACATATATATTTATTATGCCGTGTATATATATATATATATATATATATATATATATATATATATATATATACAGGTGCCGCCAAAAGAGTAATTTTTTTGCTATGACTAAAATTGGCTAGAGAGATTTTGGTGTAACAAATCTGCTTCCAAAGACCTGAATTTTTTTCGAATTTACGAATAAAATGTGTATATGCTCAACAGAGAAATTTCAAAATATCTCGAAAACGGTTAGTTTTAACTTATTAAGCCAAGAATACCTTTCTTATGTAAAAATATTACAAGATGTAAATAGTATCCTTAAAAATATTCTTTTTTACAAACTAGTCTTTGGTCATCGCGATTTTTCTCTTATAATATCAAGTATCATTATGCAAAAGGAGAAGTTATAATTAATTAATTAATATAATATTAAGAAAACTATTTTTTAAGCCAATAAAAATAACTTTTGGAGGTTCATTTGCAGGGCTATGCCTTAAAAACTGGACTTTTGCGGACTCATGTTTACACAAAATTTCCTTCATGTTTTTTACAAAAATTGAATATGTATCATTGTTGGCAAGCGCATTATCCTTTATTTACTCATTTAATATGCTTTATTATATTTTTTGTTAATATTTGCATGTGTTATAGGTGGCCGTGGAAAGAAGGGTGGTGGTTTTGCCACTGTATCTTCCGCTTACAAAGTACGTTCAAATTGTTTTTCAACACAAACTATCCATGTATCGTCCTAAACATTGTACATTAACAAATCATGTTTTCCAGATGTCTGTCCATAAGTTGTCTTCGAATTTATACTCAAAGAAGCAACGCGTGTTCAGAGGATTTTGAGTTTCTAATAATTGTTTATACCAAACCAAAAACAATACGTTTGTACTGATTTCTAGTCAGTTTCTATCATTTTATTCGTATATACAGATACGAATTTTTATCATTTATGTATTTTTTGTATTAATCCATTTAAATCGTTAATCAGTCCACTTAAAATACCTTAAAAGCTTTTAAGGCTAATGCCATCGTACCAAGAGGCAAGTTTTAAGTAAGTAACGATTGTACGAAATCTACAACTGAACCATTTTCTACAGAAATGGCCACATCGTTTGTATCTAACTATACTACCAATATTATTTTACTTTCCTAGTGCAGTCCTGGGTTCAAGGTTGTCTTCCCGGATAACTAAAGCTACTGCATAAGCAGCAATGTGTGACAAAATAAACTTACAAAATAACATATCTTAACACTTATTAAAACGTATTAAGTTTAATTGGAGTATCTAATTTCAAACTCCTAGAAATGTTTAACAAATATCCAGTATACTCCAATAAAACTTGCCTCCTTCGTTAAATAATTTTTATTGACTTAAAATTGTCGCTCGACAGGAACAATTAAACAACTTGATGGCCACTCTGAGAGCAACCCAACCTCACTTCGTCCGTTGTATCATTCCTAATGAATTGAAACAGCCCGGTCTTATTGACTCTCACTTGGTTATGCATCAATTGACCTGTAACGGTGTACTTGAAGGTATCCGTATCTGTAGAAAAGGCTTCCCCAATAGGATGGTATATCCTGATTTCAAACTCCGGTAAGTGTACTTTTTGTTTTGAATTTTTTTTCTTATGTAGATATTATATATTTATGTTTATATTATGTCCAAAATATAAGGTAGAGGTAGAACAGTCAACATTGTTTAAAACGTTCCAGTTAAAAACATTTTGATAATTAAATTATCATATTATTATAATCAAGTTGATAAAACAGTATTTAATACCATTTAGCTACATGATTCTTGCACCAGCTACGATGGCGGCCGAGAAAGATGCCAAAGAAGCGGCTAGAAAATGTCTAGAAGAAATTGGTCTAGATTCAGAGAGCTACAGAGTTGGACATACGAAGGCAAGATATTCTTGTCTCTTCACGTTTTTTTTATTATGTTTAAGTGATCACTTGTCGGAAACTGTCAAATGTTATGTCCAAGTTTTTTAGTTAGCACGAACTACCAGTATCACGTGTTATCAAAAAATAACCAAAGTTAAAGAACGATTCTTATTTGAATGCACATGTCCCGTTATTTTAACTGTAGTATTGTATATCTGTATCTGTGTTGATGTTGGTTTTTGTTTCCTTTAGTTACAAAATTTTAAACCCCAGCGGTGCCGCCAAAGAAACTGATCCTAAGAAATGTGCTGATGTCATTCTGTCTGCCACTGGTCTTGATACTGAATTGTATCGTCTTGGTCATACTAAGGTCTCGTCGTTTGTCAACTGTTTTGTTATATGTTTTTTTTTATGTTTTATGTTATCACTGGGCTACAGAGCACCCATTTTATATTATGTAATATGTAGCCTTTTAGACCAGCTACATGCTTTTGTTTGAAATATTCACAAAAAAAAACAGATTACATAGCTATTATAAGACAAGCTATGCTCGGTTTGATTTTAGTGAATTTTATACCCTATTCTCAATATATTAATCACTACATCTTTATGTTTACGGTTAATTCATGATATTAATTAAATTATGACTCTTTTATAACTTAAAAAAATGTAGAGAAATATATCGAGAAATTTTTTTTCCATTTCCACTTCACAAAAACTATACAATGAGCAGCGAATGTCCCTTATAGAATAGATACCTTTAATGTGTTGTTTTCATGTTTTAATATGCATCTTGCGTAACTCAGATACAAAATTCTGGCAGCAAGTATAATCAAGGATACCTACACTCCCGAGAAAGCAGCTGAAGTTATATTGGATCATATAGCCTTAGACAAAGAGCAATATCGTTTGGGAAAAACCAAGGTATATCCCAGATACTTCAACGATTTTGCTTCTCACATTTCTTTAATCGCTAAATAACCTCTAACAGCTTATGACTATATATATCTTTTCGCTAACTTCTCTTAACAGTCAGTTTCTAAGATGCGCTTTTAATAAACGGTGCATATTTTGAAAGTTTTATTTTAAAGATTTTGATGATTTGTTTTACCTCAATTAAGGGTAACGGCTGATACGCTGTGAATTTGCTTTCATATAATTTAACATATAATTTTTTATTTTCCAAAACATAAATTACATTATATAAATAACAAAACAAACTAAAATGCGATTCACGCTTTGAGTTAACTTATTGCTTTAATGTAAGTAAGTAATTTAATATAAAGAATCATGATAAAAACAGTATGCTGCGAATATGCTATTCAATCAAACTACAATGCAAATTACTTTAATTACAAAATTGTCTACAGGCGCTTATAAACGTCGCACTAGATTTTCCATTAAGATGTATCTCCTTTCCGAAAAATAGGTATTCTTCCGTGCCGGTGTCTTGGGTCAGATGGAAGAATTGCGTGATGAACGTTTGAGCAAGATTGTCACCTGGATGCAATCCTGGGTCAGAGGTTATCTGTCCAGAAAGGAATTCAAGAGGTTGCAAGAGCAACGTTTGGCTCTCCAAGTCTGCCAGAGGAACTTGAGAAAGTACCTTAAACTGAGAACCTGGCCATGGTACAAATTGTGGCAGAAGGTCAGGCCCCTCCTCAACGTCACCCGTATTGAGGATGAAATCGCCGTAAGTATATGATATCTAACCTCTTGCTCTCCAAGAACATTAGCTACAACATGTTTTAATTGATTTGTCCGCATATACAATTTTCTATTACCTAGAAGAATAAAAGAACATTTATTCCCAGTTTACTACCTCTAAATATAGTGTATATAAGTCCAAAAAATTCCTATTTACTTCAGAACCTTTATCAAATTTATAAGGGTAAAACCGATGTAGTTATAAAAGTGCAGTATCAAGAGAGTACTCAATACTTTTTTGCTATATATTTTTTCAACTAATTCGCTTACATTCATATAAATTTAATTATTGCACCTTGGTTTTAAAAATAAATCATTTTCATAACAATATTTGTTTTCATTGTTTTTCGTAATTTTGATATCTATGTTCTCCTATCTTCTTAATGACATAGTTTGTTTTTCAAATATATTTTGCAAAATAACAAAAAAAATCACTGCTCCCTTTCTTACTTCAGTTCTTTTATAAAGAAAATGACCTCGAAAAACTCCGAAAATATTTATTTATACGATCAATTTTCAGTTTCTGGCTAGATTACTGTCCATCTCCTACACATTTATTTTTTTACGTCTGAATCACTACGATTATAATGAGCCAAAATAACTCACTTGATATAAATTATTTTTCATATGCATATTTTTTCTGCGTTGATGAACACATATGACTAAGTTTTTTTTTAGGATTTCTAAAAATAGTTTGGCAAATATTATTTTTATTTCTCGATTTTTTGAAATCGCAATTTAGAAGATTAAATCAAGCAAAAAAACTTAAATAAAAAATTAATCTAATACTAAGCATTTATTTTGAGTGGTATGCCATGCTTGCAACTATTCGGCGATCGATTGAAAAAACATTGGTAACTAAAAATCTGCACAGCTTGATAATGTTGCAAATTATCAAAATTTAATTAAATCCAAGTTTGCAAGGTGTGAAAAAATAATTTAGAACATAAATCGCATCGAAAAAAGCGTTAGGAAAAATGCTGTTGTTCTTAAAAGCAAATATTTAAATCCACAAGGAATGAGGTTCAAATAACAAAATTATTCTAAAATCGTAAAACTGAGATATCCTAGCAAAATCAGTTAGATTTATCATATAAAATTATTCTTAGTACATATTTGATCCTCTTTTCTAAAAATAAAAGTTTTGCACGCGCGCATGGACATACTACTTATCCGCGAACATGAGAAAATGCTTTTCCAGATTTTCGCGTCCTTCCTCGATCGGATATCGAAGTGTTTACGATATTTTAAACACGATTTTTATAGTCCCGATTAAATCACCTGTCCTATATTAAATCCTTCTAAATTTAAAATTGATTGCCCCTACCTTCTATTTCTGTCAACTATGTCGGTCATATCGCATATTTTTATAATCTATCATCTAGAGCGTAGGCGCGGGTGATGATAACTTTCCATAAGACTAAGGATATTGCGCGTAGCTGATTCAGTCTTCGATCACTTCGCGTTCTGTATCCTACTTCTTCCTCCGGTCGGTTGCGTGCTCAGTCTTGAGTACCTACGAATAGTTTTTAACGAACCTTATAGTTTTAATCCGATACGATGGCTTCTGTAGCCGTGAACGAAAAGGAATTGCAGGAATATCCTGAATCCAAAGAATCTGAAACCAAACTTCACAAAAAATCTAAAAAATCTAAAGAGTCTAAAGATACTAAGCCTCCTAGTGCCGACAGTATACCTACGGAAAATATATCAGAACCCTTACAGCCTCAACCCGAAGAACCTTTACTCAAAATTGAACCTGACATCGAAAAAGAACTTTCAGAAATTCCCACTCCAAAAAAATCCCGATCATCCCCTGAAATTGATCCTAGAATCGTAGCACTGGAAAGGCAAATTCTTGAAAAAGAAATTTTTTTCCAGAAATTGGAAGAAAAAGCAGCCAAGGCCCAGGAAGCATTCGAACGTGAAGAGAAAGCCAAAAAAGAATTGGAAGTCTTGTATGCAAAACTTTTGGCAGAAAAGACCGAACTTTTGGCTAACCTTGAAGGAGAGAAAGGCAGTCTTTCGGAAACCCAAGACCGCGCCAACAAATTGCAAGCCCAGAAGAACGATCTTGAATCCCAATTACAGGTAATCTTTCATTTATAGTAATTACAATAAAACCTACATAGAAATTTCATGATATCATAATTTGATAATCAAGTAACAATATTTTCATTTCAGAGAGTTTTTTTATAGGTTTTATAAGTCGGATATAAATTTGTTTATAGCAAAATCAAAGCAAAATTTGAGTCGAAAAAATTAACGAAGTGTTTATTCAAGCTAGATAAACCTATAAAATTTTTCAAACCTAAACAAAATGTCCAGACATACTAATTTTTATATTTAGACTCTTTTTAAACTTGTTTGTACAGTTGGTATCTGCATGCTTTCTTTGTATATTTATAAAGATCTAAATTAAAGCAGTGATATAAACAGCTTAGTTTACGTGGCTTCAAAACGTAACTATGTAATTTATATATATATATATATATATATATATATATATATATATATATATATATATATATATATATATATATATATATATATATATATATATATATATATATATATATATATATATATATATATATATATATAAATTTTGGGGCATGAAAATAGAACTTTTGATTAAAACACTTTGTTGATTTGCCTAGCATTCTGCAGCTGTTAATTGTCTTCCATTAGACAGTCTAGAAGATGTTTATTGTTTTGAAGAAACAATATTTTTTATAACATATTTGTCGACTATTTGTTAACTATGTGGTTTTACTCTTAAAGAAGTAGCACTATTAACCCTTAAGTAATTCATAAATCTATACACATTATTAACTACAAGTATAACTAACTTTCTTTGTAGTTTTTTGATACTTTTCTTGAATATTTCAGATATATTTTCTGTTTTCGATAACTTCTGGAATGCAGATCTTGTCGGTCATTTTCGGCAATTTTAAATACAACTATTTTCTGCTATTTTAAATGGTCGAGACCGTCTGCACGCCAGAAGTTATTGAAAAAAAGTTCCGAAAATATAGGTCCAAAAAAACTTATTAAGCAACTGTAAAGAAAACTAGTTATTACTGTGAGTACTTAAAAAAAAATATAGTTTTATGCAGTACTTAGGAATTAACTGTGACGGTTTTTCAGGAGTAAATTAAAAAGTAAAAGTTGCTGCAAGATTGAATTTTATTTATAGTCAATCAGGACTACGCTCGCTCTCCATTATCATTTGCATTGGAGTCTTAAATGGTATAAAATCAATAAAATTACACATCATTATAATAATAAAAGTAAAACATAACTTTAAAAAATACCCTTGGTGGTTATTTAATAACATAAAATAATACTATGTTACATTTGGTAAATCAAATGTCTAGAGTCGATAAAATCAATCACATTGATAGACACAAATTTAAAGCACATATCTATTATTATATAGCTTATAGTGCGTGCCGTAAAATTAAGATATATAATGGATATGTGTGTTTTAAATTTGTGCCTATGAATGTGTTTGTTTTTGTTGAATCTAGACATTTTATTTACCAAATTTAGTATGGTATCATTTTATGTAATAAAATTACCACCAAGGGTGATTTTTCAAATAAAATAAATCGGGTCCCCACATATTTTTTTTCGTAAAAAGTTTTGCTTATCTGAAAAATGTACTTAATTTAAAAAAAGAGTGTCATTTTATATAAAGGGCACGAAATAAATACAAAAATAGAAGTTTGCAAAGCAAAAAACATATAAAATTCCAACTTTTGAGAGAGCTATGATTCTGAAAATACAAGTCAAAAAGCTTTTAGACATTTTTTGATAATACACTTAATTTTTGAGAAAGTTAATGGTGAATATGTAAAAATGACGAATTTTTTACATATTCACCATCTCAAAAGTAATAGGTTTATTATCAAATAACTTGCTGGCACGCTAGCTAGTTGGTTCAGCTAGTGTCATTAAACTTATACACACACTCAAATACTTGCATTTGAAGGATCTTTTATTTAGTTGTCTCAAAAGTTGCGGTTTCAAATTTTTTTTGTTTTGGAAATTTTCATTTTTGTATTTATTTCGTACCCTGTATATAAATTGACATTCTTTTTAAATTAATTTTCTTTTTCAGGTAAGCAAAACTTTTAATGAAAAATAACTTTTTCTCCAAAAATACCAAATAAAAAAGTTGTCCATATATTACACATTTTCGACTTGCAGCCAAGATTATATTTTTAATAAACAAAATTTTTAATGCCGAATAACTTTTTCGCCTAAAATATAACCACAAATAAAAAAGTTGTTCATATGTTACCCCAATAAACGCACATGCTGTATATATTCAGTTCCACTATAATTAAAAATGAAACTCAATTCAACTAACTGAAAATATCAGGTATATGATAAAAATTAGAACAAAATAATGCATTGTTATTTATTATTACTGAAAGACTTATGTATGTATAAACTTTAATTCGCGAGATCTTGTCTTCACTTGAGCACCTGTCAATGATGTCTTTCATTAAGTAAATCAGTTATTTACGTTATTAAATTTTTAATAATTTTTGGCCATGGTTCAAAGCTTGGTGTTGGTGATTAGCAGTCATTAAAAATACTTCAAAACACTTTATTGGATGTTTGCCAATAAAAGTGCATTTAATTAAGAAAAACATTCCTCGTACTACATAAGGTGACCTAAATATTAGATAGTCTTTTAAAGTTTCTATTTTTGAAATGTAAATTATTTTTATTTGATAATTTATTCTCATTTACCTGAACTCATATATTTTTTAAAGGAAACCCAAGACCGCTTGAGCCAAGAAGAGGATGCTCGTAACCAACTTATGCAGCAAAAGAAGAAACTCGAACAAGAAATATCAGGGTATAAGAAAGACATTGAAGATCTTGAACTCAATCTCCAAAAATCTGAACAAGACAAGGCTACCAAGGACCACCAAATTAGAAACTTGAACGACGAAATTGCTCATCAAGACGAACTCATCAATAAGCTTAACAAAGAAAAGAAACTTGGAGGTGAAAACAACCAGAAGATTTCTGAGGAACTCCAAGCTGCCGAAGATAAGGTCAATCATTTGAACAAAGTTAAAGCTAAATTGGAACAAACTCTGGATGAATTGGAAGACTCTTTGGAACGCGAAAAGAAATTACGAGGTGATGTTGAGAAATCTAAGAGGAAGGTTGAAGGTGACTTGAAACTTACCCAGGAAGCCGTCGCTGATTTGGAAAGGAACAAGAAAGAACTCGAACAAACCATTCAACGCAAAGACAAGGAAATTTCTTCTCTCACTGCTAAACTCGAAGACGAACAGTCCGTTGTTGGTAAAACGCAAAAGCAGATTAAGGAACTCCAAGCCCGTATTGAAGGTAAGAGTCTCATTAACGTAATCAAATATACAAACGTTATTGTATACAGGAGCTTAAGATCGTCTTATTTCAATTTAGAACTCGAGGAAGAAGTAGAAGCCGAACGTCAAGCTCGTGCTAAAGCTGAAAAACAACGTGCCGACCTTGCCCGCGAACTGGAAGAATTAGGAGAACGTCTTGAAGAAGCCGGCGGTGCCACTTCTGCTCAAATTGAACTCAACAAGAAGAGGGAAGCTGAACTCGCCAAACTTCGGCGTGACCTGGAAGAGGCTAACATTCAACATGAAGGCACCTTGGCTAATTTGCGCAAGAAGCACAATGATGCCGTATCTGAAATGGGTGAACAAATCGACCAGCTCAACAAACTCAAGGCTAAGTAAGTAATATTTTCGGTCATTGAAAGGTTTTTATTTAATTTTTTTTCGGATCTTTAAACAAATTTGAAAATATTTTTTACAAAAATGAACCATTGCAATAGCTATTAAAAATATTTTTCAGAACCTATAAACATAAATAACAAAATTTTCACTTGAATATTAAAAGCTTTTTACTTAACGAAACACACATTTAGGGCTGAAAGAGACCGCGCCAGTATTTACCAAGAATTGCAACAAACTCGCGGAGCAGTGGACCAAATCGGACGCGAGAAGGTATTCTTAATAAAAACCTCTTTTGGTTCTCTTTTTACCTACCTAGTGTATCATCCCTGCACGCGATCCAATGTATATTTTTTGTTGACTTGTCTGGTCCAACGTAAAATGCATCTTTTAAATCGAATACTCAAATATAACAATTAAGGCATCACGAAGTAAAACTTTAAATAGACATTAATACTGGTTTATGTGAATATTCGATTATTTAAAATGTTACACGACCCAAAGTGTTCGTTCTAATTATATATGTATAGATAAATGTTGTTTCTGTCTTATCCTTCAGGGCTGAGAAAGAAAAGGCTCAATACTTCGGCGAACTTAATGACCTTCGTGCTTCCGTCGACCACTTGGCTAACGAAAAGGTATTGAAGGGACAACAGTTTTAGTCACCAGTATAATTCACATTTTCTAGGTTTTTTTTTGCGCAGCATAACATCGACGAAATGCTCTTGAGGCTTTTTGTGTTTCTCAACCATTCCTATTTCATTTATCTTGTCCTGATTTTTAACTGTATGTCACTGCAAACTAATATATTTTTTTCCAGAGCTAATCGATGTAATCATGCCCTTTTGCTTTAGTTTCAATGTGCTTTATAACCAGATCCAATTTTAAAAAAATTTATAAATAATTTCTGTTCTTAGGCTGCAATCGAAAAGGTCTCTAAACAACTGCAACAACAACTGAATGACGTTCAAGGCAAACTCGATGAAACCAATCGTACCCTTAACGATTTCGACGCTGCTAAGAAGAAGCTGTCCATTGAGAATTCTGACCTTCTCAGGCAACTGGAAGAAGCTGAATCTCAAGTCTCCCAACTGAGCAAGATCAAAGTATCCCTTACCACCCAACTGGAAGACACCAAGAGGTTAGCTGATGAAGAAAGCCGCGAACGCGCCACACTATTGGGCAAATTCCGCAACTTAGAACACGATTTGGATAATATCCGAGAACAAGTTGAAGAGGAAGCTGAAGCCAAAGCTGACATCCAACGTCAACTCAGTAAAGCTAACGCTGAAGCTCAACTTTGGCGCCAGAAATACGAATCAGAAGGAGTTGCTCGCTCTGAAGAACTCGAAGAAGCCAAGAGGAAACTCCAAGCCCGTCTCGCTGAGGCTGAAGAAACCATCGAATCTCTTAACCAGAAGGTTGTAGCCCTAGAAAAAACTAAACAACGTCTCGCCACCGAAGTTGAAGACTTGCAACTCGAAGTTGATCGTGCTAATGCTATTGCTAATGCCGCCGAAAAGAAACAAAAGGCCTTCGATAAGATCATTGGAGAATGGAAACTCAAAGTTGACGACCTAGCAGCAGAACTCGACGCCAGCCAAAAAGAATGCCGTAACTACTCCACCGAGTTGTTTAGGCTTAAGGGAGCTTACGAAGAAGGGCAAGAACAATTGGAAGCCGTACGCCGTGAAAATAAGAATCTCGCTGATGAAGTCAAAGATCTTCTCGATCAAATTGGTGAAGGTGGCCGCAACATTCACGAAATTGAAAAAGCAAGAAAACGCTTGGAAGCTGAGAAGGATGAATTGCAAGCCGCCCTCGAAGAAGCTGAGGCTGCTTTGGAACAAGAAGAAAATAAAGTACTCAGGAGCCAATTGGAATTGTCACAAGTACGTCAAGAAATTGACAGGCGTATTCAAGAGAAAGAAGAGGAATTCGAAAATACTAGGAAGAATCACCAACGTGCCCTCGACTCCATGCAAGCATCTCTTGAGGCAGAAGCCAAGGGAAAAGCGGAGGCCCTACGCATGAAGAAGAAGTTGGAAGCTGACATCAATGAACTGGAAATTGCATTGGACCACGCCAATAAGGTAACTTTCTCTCTCTTCTTATATTTTTAAAATCTAAGCTCGTGGTTTATTTAAGTATAATTTACAATAATACCAAACTTCTTTACAGGCTAATGCCGAGGCCCAAAAGACCATTAAACGCTACCAACAACAACTTAAGGACACCCAACAAGCCCTTGAAGAAGAACAACGCGCCCGTGACGAAGCTCGCGAACAACTGGGTATTTCTGAACGTCGTGCTAACGCTCTTCAGAACGAACTTGAGGAATCACGTACATTATTGGAACAAGCCGATCGTGCTCGCCGCCAGGCCGAACAAGAATTGGGAGATGCTCATGAGCAACTTAACGACCTTGCTGCCCAGAACGCTTCCATGTCCGCTGCTAAGAGGAAATTGGAGACTGAACTCCAGACACTGCATTCCGATCTTGACGAGCTCTTGAATGAAGCCAAGAACTCCGAAGAAAAAGCCAAGAAAGCCATGGTCGACGCTGCTCGTCTTGCTGACGAGCTTCGCGCCGAACAAGACCACGCTCAAACCCAAGAAAAACTTCGCAAAGCCCTCGAGACCCAAATCAAAGACTTACAAGTACGTCTCGATGAAGCCGAGGCAAATGCTCTTAAGGGAGGCAAGAAAGCCATTGCCAAGCTTGAACAGAGAGTAAGAGAACTTGAGAATGAACTCGACGGAGAACAAAGAAGACACGCTGATGCACAAAAGAATCTTAGAAAATCAGAACGTCGCATTAAGGAATTAAGCTTCCAAGCCGAAGAAGACAGGAAGAACCATGAACGTATGCAAGACTTGGTCGACAAACTCCAACAAAAGATCAAAACATACAAGAGGCAGATCGAAGAAGCCGAAGAAATTGCTGCTCTCAATTTGGCTAAGTTCCGTAAAGCACAACAAGAATTAGAAGAAGCTGAAGAACGTGCCGACCTTGCCGAACAAGCAATTGCTAAATTCCGTGCGAAGGGACGTGCTGGATCTAGCGCCAGAGGACAGAGCCCAGCGGTAAGTTAAAAAAAGTAATAATTTACAATTTACACGAAGTTACGCACAAAAAAACATACGCCAAAATTAATACACATCACTATTGAAGGCTGCCCAAAACATTAAAAACATAATTAAAATGTGAACATAAAATGTTTCTTGACTATTCCAGAAAAAAAACAATTTCTTTTTACTTACATAATAAAACTTTATTAAACAGAAAATGTCAAACTACAGTTACAAACAAAATCCTGATATTTTACGCATAATTTAAAGTTTCTATTTATTTTGTCTTATTTAAGCCGCAAGCAAACAAACCACGTTTACCAGCCATTGTACTTGAATAAGCGACTAGTCAGTGTAAGTGGGATTTTATCCTCACTTGTTTGTTTTTCGTCCTAGTATTTCCTGTAAAAATAGTATCAACTTGTGTTAAAACTGTTCTGTTGCTTATTTTTCTGTCTTTGTTTTATAAAAACTACACCAGTGTATATATTGTACCTGCATATACACCTACATACAGGATGGTGATTAGTGAAACAAACGTAGAGTAACTTTGTAGACTCCAGACTAGAAAATAATGCGGTCTAAACAACTCTTAGTAAAGCGTTCCTCGTTATAGTGATTACAGTATGTTAAAGTTTTATTTTAGGGCCTTTATTTCATTAAATTAAGATATTTTGAGGAATTGGCATGAAAAGCTTTCTGAGGTAGATTCATCTTTAGTGCTTCTTTATTTTTTAGATTGTACGTGGAAAATGTTATTGCGCCCCATTGGTAATTAAATTTTAATATACTGCATCCTATTACCGAGCAACATTTTACTAAAACAAATGTTTGTTTTTTGTCTTAGAGTATTCATCATATGTATTTTGTTTTTACCCCGATGTAATGTGATTTAAAATAAAAGATATCACTGATCTAACTTATTATCTTCAAAATATCAACATACTAATTGAGAGAAGTCTTTCCTTGCATTAAAATATAAATGTTGTTTAATAATACATCTAATTTAACGGTTCCTCATTTTAAAGTTGGGATGATATCTAAATAATCAACATTTTTGCGTGCAAAATCACATAAGTGGCCTTTATGTATTTACGAGGATATCGAAGTAACTTCAAAACGCGTTTTCTTCTCAAGTTCTTAGAAAAAAATGTTCCGAGTAAAATATATTGGTTATTTGTATAGCTTATCGAAAAGTTTTGACAGAATATTCAACTCGTTCACTAGACAAGAGAGGTTTCAGCTAGCGTCTCATAGCAACCTCTCATACATTACAGGCATCATGTGTTTTATGTATAGCCGCAGAATCGATAATTTTAATACACTCCGATTTCCTCTTAACAGAACAAAATAAGTTTTTTGCAGAAGCTTCTCTCATTTAATACCTATTTTACGCTCTAAATGAATTACTAATAACATTTCTCCTTCCTTAGCCAAGACAGCGTCCACAAATGGGAGACAGTGGTCTTTTCCCCCCAAGGTTTGACCTCGCTCCAGAAGGTGACTTTTAAAAATTGTGCGCTGTGTTAGATTTAAATAAAGCATATGAACTTTAGAGGCGGTGTTACCATTCCAGCCGCGAATGTTATTTATAATTTAATTAATAATTTTTAATTGTTATTTACAATTATTTTTTATTTCTTTATTTTAGTTTCGTTCGTCTTTTTTTTTCAATTAAAAGTATGATTCCGTTGTTTCATTAAATAGTGTTTTTATATGCGAGAAAGCGGAGAAGGAAGGCGAAAAGAGACACGTATTTCCATCGCAGAAGCCTTTGGTCTCCGGATTTCTCAGTGACAAATGAAATCCATGTATTTTGTAAAAAGTCCAGGTTATTTTAATTTATTGTATGTGTGGATATGTTGTATGATATAAGGCACCAAATAAACAAGTTATATCGTTCTATTAGTTAGTCTTTCATTTTTTGTAATGTTCACTGGTAATAATTAAAATTACTTGTTATTCGAAAGTTGGCCATGAACCATATTTGCACTATTAAATACTATTCAGATTATCAAGTTGCTGCAAATTTTAAAATTCTGAAATCTTCGATTAAATACATTTTATTAATGTACCATATTTTTCTGTATTTTTGTTGTTCATTGTTCATGTATTGTAAAATAAATAGATATATAGATTTATTATAAAAGAGTTTTACTTTCTACACCTATAGAACTTACAGATAAGCTGGCGAATTTACATTTTGATATTTAAATCGTAAGTTACATGTATTATATGTACTTGCAGTTTCTGGGAATTAGATTTAATATGCTTTGTAATTCTGCCTATGTGTAAAGAATTGTATTTTTTTAAGTGCCTTAATTTTGCGTCATTTCCGATCATCATGGTATTATAAAAAGTTAAATGAAGGCCTTTATTAAACAAAAAACAGGCGTGGTATATTTTAGATATGTCCTTTCGAGCCTTGTGATTAAAATTCCATAAATTCTCCAAAAATAAAAAATGTGCTCAAGCCGCCATCGTAAAAATACCTTATTTTTCGTATACATACATATTTCATTTGGACTTCAAAGACGGGCTATCAGGATGCTTTGGTTAAAGTGGTAAAAACTTTCTTTACATTTATTTTATTACTTACCTAATATTCTCGACATCGACTTTTCTTACCTACCTTTAGGACTGACCTTTCATTTTATATTTACTTTATTTTATTTATTAAATTTACAGGATACCCCATTTTATAATAACAATTCATATCTATAATATACTATAGATGGCAGGAACAATACAAAATCGGAATAAATATGACTTATCATATATAACAATATCACATTTAAAACTCTTTTTTTGAAACCAACTAGTGTGCACCCAAATGGATCGAGATACTCACCATACTCATTCAGTAACCGAAGAATCCTATCAATGGGAGAATGTTTACCATACTTGGTAGCATGAAATGGAATAATAAAGAGATCGAAGTTCCTCGAACGACGGTTGGAAACATTTAAACAGATTCCCGAGAGAAGTTGGAGACAATCAATCAGACCATTAACGAGTTTAAAGATAAGGCACAAATCGAACATCAAGCGTCGCTTCTCAAGAACAATCAAACCCATTCTTTGGAGCATATCTGATCGATGATAATCATTAAAGCTTACACCAATTTTAAATCGTACATAACGCAAAAACATCTCCTGAACCTTTTCAATTCAATAGAATTCAAATATTGAGGAAACCGTACTACTAGAGTACTCAAGGCAAGATCTAACCAATCAAGTATATAGAGTCCTAATTACACCCACAGACAGATTCATGCTATTTCTATATACAAAACCCAACATTTTCTGACCTTTATGAGAAGTTCTTGTAATATGCTCGTTGAAGCACAGCTTTTCATCGAACCAAGCCCCTAAATCCTTCACAATATCAACATACTCAAGATGATGACGTATGTGGATTCAAAGCTCTTAAAACCCTTATGGAAAGTTATGTAACCACATTTACTAACATTCAGTAGTAAATTATTAATTATTGTGCATTTATACAAAACATCTAGGTCATTTTGTAGGGCCCCTGAATCCCCCCACAGATCAATCGGTCTGTACAACTTTAAGTCATCTGTGAACATACTTATTGGTGAAAATTTGATAACCTTCATTATATCATTGACAAACAGATTGAACAGTCGGGGGGCACAGTGGGATTCCTGGGGAACACCCGAGAGAACATCAATTGATCTGGTGATAAAGTTGTTAATTCTTACACTTTGCACCCTCCCAGTCAGAAAACTCCTCAACCATGCCACCAGATGAGCGTGAAAGCCCATAGCGCCTAGCTTTGCCAACAATAGATCGAATCGAATGGTCGAAGGCCTTGGAGAAGTCGGTGTAAGTGGCATCAGCTTGGGATCCCCCCTCAAAAGTCTCCAACAACTCAACCTTATACTTTATCAAATTACTTGTGGTGGATCTGCCATTAGTGAATCCAGACTGACCATCGCCAATCAAGCCCCTGCCCTTCCAAGAGAGTTGATCGAACACCAAACTATCAAATAACTTAGCAATAGAACATTGGTTACATACTCCCCTGTAATTTTCATAAATTGCCACTTTTGAAAACAGGAATAATAAACCTTCGCTTCCATAAATCAGGAAATGAAGAGGACTTTATGGATAAGTTAAACAACAGTTGAAAATGCTTATTTATTGTGAATATACACTGCTTAAGAAGGGTATTCTGCACATGGTCAAGGCCGGGGGACAACTTATAGGTGAGTTCATCAGTTTTAGAAAACATATCTGAAAGAGTAAAACCTTGAATTGAAATATCAAGTGTTGGCTCAAAAGCATAATTAGGCACTAAAACGACCGAATCATCGTAAACGCTTCCAAAAAAAATTGCAAATAGATTAGCAATCTCTTGACCACATTTTGCCAATTCTTCATCAAGGAACATTGTATTAGGGTAGTTTCCGGAATTGTTTTTATGACCCACATACCTCCAAAAATTTATTTTATATTATTTATTATGTTGCAAAGACTGCTCAACCCTCTGAATATCATCTGCATGACACCCCTCGTATTCAATTTGGCAGGCTGATCTAAGACTGGAAAATTCTAAGTAATCATAAACTGCTCTAGACTATATATATTTCCTGTGAGCAGCCTTTTTCCTACAGATAAGATCTTTCGAAATTGGACTAAACCATTTGGGAAATGGTGAGTATTTTAAGGTACATATAGAACAAGATACTCCTGTAACACATACGGAAATCTATCAGCCCCTGTACATACATTTACACTCTGAAAAAGAAAATCCCAATCTACAGAGGCCAGACGATCATTTATGGCAACAATTTGCCATCCTAAAATCATAGAAACATTCATCGAATGAAAAGGGCCTATAATCAACAGAAATATTAAAGCAATATGCAATATAGTGCACACTATTAGGAAAAATATTATCACATGCGGCAAGTGCATTAACATTTAACTTATTAGAGAAAACTAAATCTAAAAATACTTTGCGGTTATTAGGAACTTTGTTTATTTAACACATATTTAAAAAAGAATAAGTCTCAGCCAGCAAATGGACAGGATAATCTTCTCTACATGTTACATTAATTCCATCGGTGTCCATTGACCATCTATAAGCACACCACCCCCTCTAAGTTTATCGCTAGTTTAACTACAGCGATCACAGCGATATATGTTGTAACCTGGAATATTCACCTCATTGATCAAGAAACTCTCATTAAGCCATGTTTCAACTAAAACTATGATTGTGTAGTCACTGAGTCTCACCCCCTTCAATAATTCATTGAGTTTGGTGCCCGTGCCACCAACATTTTGGCGGTAAACATTAAATTTATTTAATCGTTTTTTGACGAAAGTGATTCATCTGGAACCTCACCAGTTAAGTTCCACACTCTTCATGTTAGTAATAAATGGAACTTCATTTCTGGATGGAATATATAAATTAGCTTCACCCTGTATTTTCCTCTTGTCCAAGTCCTCATATAAGCTTTTGATCTGATTCCTTTGAATTTGGGTAACATCCGACCTTATCTTTATATCACAGGATTTCAGTTTATATTTGTTTTTAAAACATTGGTTAGTCAAATCTACCTCAGAGAAAACCACTTTCATTAGTCTAGGTCGTGATCCTGGGTGACCAATTCTCAGCACCTTAAAATCACTTGCAGCTTCCACTTCCAATTTAATTAATAAATCTAGCACATGTGTCTTATCGTGGTCTACTCGTTCGCTGGTTATTTTAGGCTGACTCTTTACGACATTGAATACTAAAATTTTCTTTGCACGGAGGTTTCGTTCCTGCATTTCTAAAAACATATCATGATATATATCTACACTTTCCCCAGCGATGGTGTCAAGGCAAATTTGCGTTGCAGGACTGTTGGGAGATAGCATTTTGAAGCTCCATAACTTTGGCTTCAAGAATTTCAAGTTTTCCATTATTTGCACTCTGGCTTTCTGTAATACTGCTAAGAGCCATCTGTAGATCATTCTTCTGGTCCAGCGACAGGTCCACATTACGTGAAATAACAAAAATAACATCCTTATTCCTAGTATTTGCTTTTTTCATTAAATTTGTGATTTATTTTTTAAGCTTAACTTCACTTTCGTCCGTGGCTCCTGATACGGCCACCGTATTTTTCTCGATTGCCTTCGATTTCTTATCATGATCCCACTGTTTACCATTGACGGCTATTAAGCTCAATGACGAGTTATTATGTCTGGGGAAATGGAGTCACCACTAATACCAAACGATAATTTTCTGACCTAAGCCTAACACAAATTTTATCATATTTCGATTTGGAAACACCACTGCAGCCCTTGTGTACCCACGAATAGCATACACAGCAGTCGATAGAGGGTTGATTGCGTTTTACATCGCGAATAAGATACTCGCAAGAAAACACGTTCGCCATAGAGATATTGGTCACAGTTTCAATGTAGCAACACCAGTTTGTTCAAAATACAAGAGTTCTAACCACACTACACCACAACTTGTTACGTTCTGGACGCGCGTTTCGCTAACCAAGTTAGCATCATCAGCAGATGATATAAACTAAAGTAACTTATCCTAACCGAGACTATTTATAGGTAAATGTGGTCACACTTGGTTGCACCCGACTGCACCGTTGTCAAGTAAACAATAGAGGGAACTATAGGGAATAGGCCCTCTGTCTTTATTTAGTGCTTTCTTACCACATTTAACTATTTCTATACTCTCAAATGCATCCAATAATCTATTATTAGATACATTTTTAATCAACTTAAGATTATTTATTCCTATTCGGTGATTGTTTTCCAAAGCATGTTGGGCAACGCTTGACTTTTCTGTTCTTCCGTATCTTAAATGTGCCATGTGTTCTTTAAAACGAATGTTTATGGAGCGTTTAGTTTGCCCAACATATTTTAGATCACAGTCATTACAGCTAATTTCATAGATGCCACTCCTCTCCCTCAAGTCGACTTTGTCTTTGGGGTTTCCAAGGAGATTTTTCAAACTATTCTCCGTTTTGTAGGCTACTCTAAAACCTACGTTTTTAAATACTTTTTCTAGACCTCTCGTATATCTGGGATTATATGGAATTACTATGAATTTATTGGAAGCCTCAGGTATTTGAAGAGTAGTGGCATCTTTTAACATTTTCTTATGCTTATGTCTATTTACTAGTTTATGTACAAAATTATCATTATATCCATTACTTTTAGCTATATTTTTAATCCGATTCATTTCATTGTTAAAACGTTCTTTACTTAGTGGAAAATTGACTAACCTGTGAGTTAAGAAATGGAATGCTGCCATTTTGTGTTGACGGCAATGAAATGAGTCGGATGTTATATATCTATCAGTATTAGTAAATTTCCTAAAAATATCAAATTCTAATTTATCGTTATTTCTAATAACTAATGTGTCGAGAAAAGGTAATTGCCCATTGTTCTCCTTTTCGTATGTAAAATTAATGGAAGGATGTTTATTGTTTAATGTTTCTAAGAAAGTGTCCAAATTTTCTGTTTTAGTATCAAAAATAGCAAATATATCGTCTACGTATCTATACCACACCCTTGGGAAATACTTGAGTTCTTTTTTGAATTGGGTTTCTAATCTGCCCATAAACAAATTTGCAAGGAACGGAAATAAGCAATTGCCCATCGCAGTTCCCTCTAGTTCTACTGAAAAAAATTTTGATTCATACATAATTTTGTGAGAAGTAAATACTCATCAACAATTTCTTTCTTCAAATTATTGATTTCAAGTAGTTCCTTTAGGTACTCTAAAGCTAGTGGTATGGGTACACTAGGAAACAATGAGCTTACATCAAAAGATATTAAAATTTCACCTTCTTTTAAGTGAACATTCTTAATTTTATCTAAGAATTCTAACGAGTTAGTAACCTCAAAGTTATAATACGAGATATTTAATTTGCCGAATTCTTCTACTAACCATTTTGAAATATTGTACGTTGGTGATCCAACAGCTGAAACAATAGGTCTCATGGACTTCCCAGGTTTATGAATTTTGGGAACGCAATACAGTTTAGATAACTGTGGGTTACTATGTGTTAGTTTGAATTTTAGTTTATCGGACACAAGGTTTTTACACTGTTTTAAAGTATTTTTTACTTCTGTTATCATTTTTGATAACGGGTTTTTCTCAATTAAATCATAAGGACCAGTGTGAATCAAATTGTCTACTCTTTCAAAATAATCTGTTTTGTCTAGTATAACAACCTTATTTCCTTTGTCAGCTTTTAAATAAAAACATTCCTTTTTCTTCAGTCCCTGGATAACTTCAGTGTTTTTACGAGAAACATATTTTGACTTATTGTTAACAACGTTTTTTGAGATTTGATTTCTGCAAGCCTCTCTAATGAATCCCTTAGTTGACTCTGGCACGTATTGAATGGAACTTTCGATATTCCCTATAATAGTTGGTAAACTATTTTTTACTGGAGGCTCTGCAAAATTCAAACCTTTATTCAAAAGGGATTCATTAGAGAGGCTTGTAGAAATCAAATCTCAAAAAACTTTGTTAACAATAAGTCAAAATATGTTTCTCGTAAAAACACTGAAGTTATCCAGGGACTGAAGAAAAAGGAATGTTTTTATTTAAAAGCTGACAAAGAAAATAAGGTTGTTATCCTAGACAAAACAGATTATTTTGAAAGAGTAGACAATTTGATTCAAACTGGTCCTTATGATTTAATTGAGAAAAACCCGTTATCAAAAATGATAACAGAAGTAAAAAATACTTTAAAACAGTGTAAAAACCTTGTGTCCGATAAACTAAAATTCAAACTAACACATAGTAACCCACAGTTATCTAAACTGCATTGCCTTCCCAAAATTCATAAACCTGGGAAGTCCATGAGACCTATTGTTTCAGCTGTTGGATCACCAACGTACAATATTTCAAAATGGTTAGTAGAAGAATTCGGCAAATTAAATATCTCGTATGATAACTTTGAGGTAACTAACTCGTTAGAATTCTTAGATAAAATGAAGAATGTTCACTTAAAAGAAGGTGAAATTTTAATATCTTTTGATGTAAGCTCATTGTTTCCTAGTGTACCCATACCACTAGCTTTAGAGTACCTAAAGGAACTACTTGAAATCAATAATTTGAACAAAGAAATTGTTGATGAGTATTTACTTCTCACAAAATTATGTATGGATCAAAATTTTTTTCAGTACAACAATAAATATTATAAACAACTAGAGGGAACTGCGATGGGCAATTGCTTATCTCCGTTCCTTGCAAATTTGTTTATGGGCAGATTAGAAACCCAATTCAAAAAAGAACTCAAGTATTTCCCAAGGGTGTGGTATAGATACGTAGACGATATATTTGCTATTTTTGATACTAAAACAGAAAATTTGGACACTTTCTTCGAAACATTAAACAATAAACATCCTTCCATTAATTTTACGTACGAAAAGGAGAACAATGGGCAATTACCTTTTCTCGACACGTTAGTTATTAGAAATAACGATAAATTAGAATTTGATATTTATAGGAAATTTACTAATACTGATAGATATATAACATCCGACTCATTTCATTGCCGTCAACACAAAATGGCAGCATTCCATTTCTTAACTCACAGGTTAGTCAATTTTCCACTAAGTAAAGAACGTTTTAACAATGAAATGAATCGGATTAAAAATATAGCTAAAAGTAATGGATATAATGATAATTTTGTACATAAACTAGTAAATAGATATAAGCATAAGAAAATGTTAAAAGATGCCACTACTCTTCAAATACCTGAGGCTTCCAATAAATTCATAGTAATCCCATATGATCCCAGATATACGAGAGGTCTAGAAAAAGTATTTAAAAACGTAGGTTTTAGAGTAGCCTACAAAACGGAGAATAGTTTGAAAAATCTCCTTGGAAACCCCAAAGACAAAGTCGACTTGAGGGAGAGGAGTGGCATCTATGAAATTAGCTGTAATGACTGTGATCTAAAATATGTTAGGCAAACTAAACGCTCCATAAACATTCGTTTTAAAGAACACATGGCACATTTAAGATACGGAAGAACAGAAAAGTCAAGCGTTGCCCAACATGCTTTGGAAAACAATCACCGAATAGTAAAATAAAATAATCTTAAGTTGATTAAAAATGTATCTAATAATAGATTATTGGATGCATTTGAGAGTATAGAAATAGTTAAATGTGGTAAGAAAGCACTAAATAAAGACAGAGGGCCTATTCCCTATAGTCCCCTCTATTGTTTACTTGACAACGGTGCAGTCGGGTGCAACCAAGTGTGACCACATTTACCTATAAATAGTCTCGGTTAGGATAAGTTACTTTAGTTTATATCATCTGCTGATGATGCTAACTTGGTTAGCGAAACGCGCGTCCAGAACGTAACAAGTTGTGGTGTAGTGTGGTTAGAACTCTTGTATTTTGAACAAACTGGTGTTGCTACATTGAAACTGTGACCAATATCTCTATGGCGAACGTGTTTTCTTGCGAGTATCTTATTCGCGATGTAAAACGCAATCAACCCTCTATCGACTGCTGTGTATGCTATTCGTGGGTACACAAGGGCTGCAGTGGTGTTTCCAAATCGAAATATGATAAAATTTGTGTTAGGCTTAGGTCAGAAAATTATCGTTTGGTATTAGTGGTGACTCCATTTCCCCAGACATAATAACTCGTCATTGAGCTTAATAGCCGTCAATGGTAAACAGTGGGATCATGATAAGAAATCGAAGGCAATCGAGAAAAATACGGTGGCCGTATCAGGAGCCACGGCCGAAAGTGAAGTTAAGCTTAAAAAATAAATCACAAATTTAATGAAAAAAGCAAATACTAGGAATAAGGATGTTATTTTTGTTATTTCACGTAATGTGGACCTGTCGCTGGACCAGAAGAATGATCTACAGATGGCTCTTAGCAGTATTACAGAAAGCCAGAGTGCAAATAATGGAAAACTTGAAATTCTTGAAGCCAAAGTTATGGAGCTTCAAAATGCTATCTCCCAACAGTCCTGCAACGCAAATTTGCCTTGACACCATCGCTGGGGAAAGTGTAGATATATATCATGATATGTTTTTAGAAATGCAGGAACGAAACCTCCGTGCAAAGAAAATTTTAGTATTCAATGTCGTAAAGAGTCAGCCTAAAATAACCAGCGAACGAGTAGACCACGATAAGGCACATGTGCTAGATTTATTAATTAAATTGGAAGTGGAAGCTGCAAGTGATTTTAAGGTGCTGAGAATTGGTCACCCAGGATCACGACCTAGACTAATGAAAGTGGTTTTCTCTGAGGTAGATTTGACTAACCAATGTTTTAAAAACAAATATAAACTGAAATCCTGTGATATAAAGATAAGGTCGGATGTTACCCAAATTCAAAGGAATCAGATCAAAAGCTTATATGAGGACTTGGACAAGAGGAAAATACAGGGACTGAAGAAAAAGGAATGTTTTTATTTAAAAGCTGACAAAGGAAATAAGGTTGTTATACTAGACAAAACAGATTATTTTGAAAGAGTAGACAATTTGATTCAAACTGGTCCTTATGATTTAATTGAGAAAAACCCGTTATCAAAAATGATAACAGAAGTAAAAAATACTTTAAAACAGTGTAAAAACCTTGTGTCCGATAAACTAAAATTCAAACTAACACATAGTAACCCACAGTTATCTAAACTGCATTGCCTTCCCAAAATTCATAAACCTGGGAAGTCCATGAGACCTATTGTTTCAGCTGTTGGATCACCAACGTACAATATTTCAAAATGGTTAGTAGAAGAATTCGGCAAATTAAATATCTCGTATGACTTTGAGGTTCCTAACTCGTTAGAATTCTTAGATAAAATTAAGAATGTTCACTTAAAAGAAGGTGAAATTTTAATATCTTTTGATGTAAGCTCATTGTTTCCTAGTGTACCCATACCACTAGCTTTAGAGTACCTAAAGGAACTACTTGAAATCAATAATTTGAACAAAGAAATTGTTGATGAGTATTTACTTCTCACAAAATTATGTATGGATCAAAATTTTTTTCAGTACAACAATAAATATTATAAACAACTAGAGGGAACTGCGATGGGCAATTGCTTATCTCCGTTCCTTGCAAATTTGTTTATGGGCAGATTAGAAACCCAATTCAAAAAAGAACTCAAGTATTTCCCAAGGGTGTGGTATAGATACGTAGACGATATATTTGCTATTTTTGATACTAAAACAGAAAATTTGGACACTTTCTTCGAAACATTAAACAATAAACATCCTTCCATTAATTTTACGTACGAAAAGGAGAACAATGGGCAATTACCTTTTCTCGACACGTTAGTTATTAGAAATAACGATAAATTAGAATTTGATATTTATAGGAAATTTACTAATACTGATAGATATATAACATCCGACTCATTTCATTGCCGTCAACACAAAATGGCAGCATTCCATTTCTTAACTCACAGGTTAGTCAATTTTCCACTAAGTAAAGAACGTTTTAACAATGAAATGAATCGGATTAAAAATATAGCTAAAAGTAATGGATATAATGATAATTTTGTACATAAACTAGTAAATAGACATAAGCATAAGAAAATGTTAAAAGATGCCACTACTCTTCAAATACCTGAGGCTTCCAATAAATTCATAGTAATTCCATATAATCCCAGATATACGAGAGGTCTAGAAAAAGTATTTAAAAACGTAGGTTTTAGAGTAGCCTACAAAACGGAGAATAGTTTGAAAAATCTCCTTGGAAACCCCAAAGACAAAGTCGACTTGAGGGAGAAGAGTGGCATCTATGAAATTAGCTGTAATGACTGTGATCTAAAATATGTTGGGCAAACTAAACGCTCCATAAACATTCGTTTTAAAGAACACATGGCACATTTAAGATACGGAAGAACAGAAAAGTCAAGCGTTGCCCAACATGCTTTGGAAAACAATCACCGAATAGTAAAATAAAATAATCTTAAGTTGATTAAAAATGTATCTAATAATAGATTATTGGATGCATTTGAGAGTATAGAAATAGTTAAATGTGGTAAGAAAGCACTAAATAAAGACAGAGGGCCTATTCCCTATAGTCCCCTCTATTGTTTACTTGACAACGGTGCAGTCGGGTGCAACCAAGTGTGACCACATTTACCTATAAATAGTCTCGGTTAGGATAAGTTACTTTAGTTTATATCATCTGCTGATGATGCTAACTTGGTTAGCGAAACGCGCGTCCAGAACGTAACAAGTTGTGGTGTAGTGTGGTTAGAACTCTTGTATTTTGATCTATCTTCCACCACAGGTTCCAGTGTTAGGACTTAACACCAGTTTGTAGCAACTCGGTAACAACACTGGCTGTAGACTTGGCAACGTCGGTACACGTTACATGCTTCGTCGATAGGTCGTTGTTTTGGACACACTTTTAACGTGAAGGGGAATAGGATGCTAGCAGTATATTATTTCCTAGGTATATGGGTGTTTCAAAGGCAATTTCTTGCGTGCAATAAGTTATTTAGGGTTTTATAAACAATTAAACCCACGGAATTTGATAATTTTTGAATATAAAATAGAAATTTTACCTTCATTTAACTGTTTTAAGAAACAAGTGAATGAACCACTTTTTCTATTAAAAACACTAAAAAGAAATTCGATATTTTCACTGCATTCCAATGCGCCATATTCCTTAATATGACAATTTGAAGAAAGGCTATCTTACATTGTTGCCAAACTTGGCTGTATGGAGCTGAAATTTTTTATGTGTGTCTCCCGAGACTTGGCCGCATTTGGCCTCCCTGTGCCGATGCCGAATAGTAGACTTCCGCCGGTGATGCACCCCCTGTTGATTAGTGTCGACCGCACTAGGTGATTGGTACCGGGTTAGCACCAGGTTATATATATATATATATATATATATATATATATATATATATATATATATATATGGTGTCCCAAAAGGTCCTACCAATAATTTGGGAATACGTAGGTTTAATTAAAATATCGCGATTTAGCTACACTTGCCTTAGTCCACAAGTTAACATTAAGAAAGATACAGGGTGATTAAGTTAAAATTTTATTTTTGATTTTTTAAAATAATATTCCTGGTTTTTAAGATATTAAAGTGCAAATTGGTGATAATGGATTTTTTATAGCCAGTAATAATAATACGCCTTTAATTTTGGTGTAATTTGTAGCTTTTAAAAATGTTGTAACTTTTATATATACAAAATTATGGGACTTTGTCTAAAGAAAATA
The DNA here is from genome assembly GCA_030620095.1 of Kuschelorhynchus macadamiae. Classification (NCBI taxonomy): domain Eukaryota; kingdom Metazoa; phylum Arthropoda; class Insecta; order Coleoptera; family Curculionidae; genus Kuschelorhynchus; species Kuschelorhynchus macadamiae. The sequence continues at coordinate 382,614 of JAUTXW010004977.1, read as the reverse complement.
GGTTCTACTATCTTATCTCCTAAAAAAAGCTATACTTTATAATATCTATGTAAAGTTCACCATTTACGAGATATTTGCTGTTTTATTACTTACTCATCATTTAGCATATTACAAGTTTTATCTTTTTTATAAATTTTAGTAAATCACTCAGAATTAAAGTTAAAATTTTAACTTAATCACCTTGTATTCCTAAATTATTGGTAGGACCTTTTGGGACACCCTGTATATATATATATATATATATATATATATATATATATATATATATACGTATTTGTTGATTCATTAGTCCTTCGCGGATAGAAAAATATAATGTGTTTTCATTTCGGGTGTACATCCGTTCACTATTAACGTTCTTAAAAGAACAGTTTTGCTGACGTTTCGCCAAAATCACATTTAGCATTTTAGAAGCTTTCTCTCTCGCGTCCGAATAGAGACTGAAGTGTGGTGACTGCGACGCTTCCTTTTATACCCCCACCCGAGGCCGAAGGTTATATCTGCTATATATATATATATATATATATATATATATATATTTATATATATTTATATATAAAACGTTTCTTTCATTTTTGTAATCAAAAGAAAAAAACCGGTAAATTTTCATTAGCCGGAACTTCCCTCATTATGAATATTTCCTTTTATTAGGAATAGTGAAGTGTGAACCAATTTAGTTCAGAACATAGTTATTTAGGAACACAATTACAATATATTGGATATCTATATTTTATCAGTTTCTACCCATGCCACACTTGATTTTGAGCATAATTTAAAATTAATTCAAAAATAAGTTTTTAGATTGACACCCATCGCAATTTTGTGATGTCATGTTGAATTCGCACCAGTTTATCGTTATATCATCTTTAATTTTTCTCCAAAATTTACAATGAATTGAATATGAAGTTTTTTTTACGTTAATTTTTTTAACATGTTCTTTGGCCGCCATTTCGTTTCGCTATCTTGAATTCGTAGCACAGCTTTACCAGCTTATCTCTATATCACACTTAATGCTTGCACAACATTTGAAATTAACCAAACAAGTAGTTTTTTCCAGAGTGGTTTTTTACATATTTTATTAGGCCGCCATTTTGTTTTGCTATCTTATATTCATTCCAAAATGTCACAAGTTATTATGTTATATATATTCTTATGCAACACTTTATTTTTTTGCAAAATTTGAGGTAATTGGATAATTAATTTTTTTAGTAATGATTTTTTAACGTTTCACTAGGCTGCCATCTTATCCCGACATTGGATTTTTACCAAAATATTACCAGCTCATTCCCATATGTGCCTTAATTTTTGACTAAAATTTGACGTCAATTTGATGAGTAAAACTACTAAGCTATGCCGCGAACTGGCAGACAGACAGAAAAAGTGACAGGTGGACCGACGGAATCGATAAAACATATTGTTTGGCATCTAGGGACGCTAAAACTCGAGAAGAGAGAAAACCTGAAAGGGTGCTTTTTTCATATTACAAAAATTTTATAAGAGGGAATTTCTATTTAGGTTCCTTTATAGATTGTTTTGAGTTGTTTATGAAGATATTAAATCTAACGAAAAGAAATATCTTTCAACGCATTATAAAAATACAAATCTTGGTTAGTGAAAGGGAGTTATGCTGATGTAGGTAGTATTAAATTTAAGTGATGTTGCTTGATTAAATAGTATATTAATACATTCTAGTTTGGTAGCTAAGTTGGGATACTCTCCTGAGTAAGTTCCCTGTAAACAAAATAAGAACGTTATAATTTTTTTTATCCCAGCCAGCGTCTTAGGTTTTATCTTTGCTGCTTGGACCGCTTTGCAAAATATATTGGAGAAAGACACGAACCTATCGAGAACCAAATAATTACTTCAACAGGAACATTCCTTCCTCCAAAAAGATCGTGGTTCGCTGCTCTAACTTTATCTCCCCTGATCTTTGTCTTAATGGTTGCCAAAGGCTTTTCTAATGTAACATTTAAAAATAAAAGTTTTCATAAAAGATTACAAATCGGCCAATATATTCTAACGCAAAGTTTTAATAATGATTTAGCGACAATTTTTGTTTACTTTGAGCGACAATCAAACAATTCTACATAATACCGAATGGAATTATTCTTTTAAGAAATATGGCAATATTTTCCATAACCACAATATTTGTCCATCTGCATATGATACGACAGAAATAACGGTCGAGATATTTTTAAGTAATTTTACTTAATCGGGTCATATAGTACAAACTGAACACAATCATGTAAACTTTTGTCCTCTAGAAGTTTTAAATTTTTAATCCGACACGTTACGGTTTTTGGTCCCATTCATTCAACATGCAATTGTAATAACTGTATATATAAGACTGAACGTTTTATTGAATAATTATTAAAAGCTTTTAATCTCAAAAAACCAATAATATTTCACATATAACAATGTAGAGATTAATGTACCACACTGGTCCGAAATTGCAGCGAAAGGACCGTGTTCGGGGATACGCATATTCTCAACCAATCAACAAAATACTTTTAGTTTCCGTAGTAAGTCAAATTCTACTTACAGGCTCACATTCATGTACCAAACTTTACATGCAGCCCTCGCTGAGTAGGTGGTCTCGATTGTCATGGTACAAGGCAACGAGAAAAACGGACACCTAATATAGGAGTGCATTCGTAGATTTGAAGGTAAAAATCTTTAACTAGTATAATTGATAATCTATTTCATTTAAAACATATTGTAATGTGACCTTAACCATGAACTTGATCAGTCTTTCAGTTCACCACTTCGTAAGGACCTATTGCTTTTTAATGTTGTACTTATAAAATTCCGATGATAATACCATGATGACCTTAATGAGCTTGATCAAGTCAAGTTAATTTTAAAGCACTTTCACTGATTGCTTTGAAATTTAAGACACGTACCACTGTAGAAGTCTGATTCAGTACATGGAAACTGCTCATTTTAATTGATGGGCATATAAGCTAGAAGCTAGATTTTAAATACATTTTTGGAACATCACAACTTTGTTTAATGATTGGTATCACTAATTTTGTATTTGATCTGGTGATTTATTTTTACGCCATATAGAATTATGAATCATATATAATTTAATTCAAATTTTAAGAATTATGTAAAGTAGATTGGTTCGCCAGCGATTTTGGAGCTCTATCATTTGGCAATACCTTCGCCAACTGTCTGTACTGCCCCTTGACTGTATCCAACTGGGAAACGAGTTTCCAGTCTACACCAAATTCTCTACAGGTTTCCAAAAAAATTCCGTAAAGGTGCTCAAGGAGTCCGTGATCAATGGTAGGGAAAAGATGATGTAAAGCATGATCGCCGAAGTTCGTGAGAACCAGGAAATGAGAACCAGTAATATCTTTTCTGTCCATAACGGCATCTAATTGGTAAATCCCCCAATCCATCTCTATTTTGGGCCTAAAATAAAAAAGAAAAAAAAGGTAAGCGCCACTATTTTTAGAATGTAATAATATGTAAAACTAAAGACTAGTTATACCCCAAATAGAACAGATGCTCCAACTAACTGATGGATCTCAACTTTGTCGTCTTTCAATAGAGTTAGGATCTATGCAGAAATTTGCATGGAGCTCAACTCATACCATGTCCGTTGGGATCACAAAAATCACATGATTTTCCCTGATTTAAATATACTTATAAAAACAGATATAATACCTAGTCGTGATGGTTGTTCAAAACTAAAGTGTCAATTTGATAGTAATTTAAGTCATTTCTATATCAATTAGAATTAGACGGCAGCCCCACCTTCTCTAAAATAAATTTCTATGGGTAAAGTAGTTATTTTTTTTAACAAGTGCCTTGTTACGGTAATGCAAATTAGTGCAAACCAGGGTTGATTTACCAAAACTCACTAACAATGACATGAAGTGGCAAGTTAGATGCCCGGATTTCTGTGATCGCAACTAGGCCTGTATAGTTTGTTGCACATAAAAGTAATATTTTATAGCTGGAAAACACAATTAGTTGCGCCTCCACCATTTCGAAATTACTGACATTTCTGTTAATATTGTTTTAGTATTTTAGTCAAAAATCACATGTTACATGCTTGGTAAGTATTATGCTGAGAGATCGGGCTAGGTCCGTAGAGTATATTTGTAATATTTAATTTTTTTTTGTTGTTCTGACTCTTATACTTTAAAATGTTGTTTTTATTAGTCATAGAATAAATATTGTATTATATATTTTAAAATAGGACTTTATCTACTGTTAAAACTTTCTTTTATTTGATTCAATATAGAAAATGGCTTTACAAAACCGTATGTATTTGATCATAAAGCTTATTTTATCTTTAAATTTAGTCAGAAAATTATAAAGTGGTTATTGGATATGTATGTACATCTCCTTAAAACCTAATATAAATCTAATTAGAATTAATTCTGAATTTGAAAGATAGGGGAAAAAGGAGCTTTGTATACGTGTTTAAATTAGATTAAGAAATCTTAAATTATATATTTAGGAAAAAAAAACATAATTTATCAAATCATAGTTAATCCATTCAGTTATTCTGTAGTACTTAACGGCCTTAATATTATGTGTTTGACCTATTTGTTTGCAACAATCTTTCATATTATAGTTATAGGTTAGCTAATTCGTAGTATTTTATATTTCTACTCTTGCATGATTAAAAATATTTCTTTATTTTATGACCTTGAAAATTATATTGGTATATCGACAAAACAATGTTCAAATCTAATATTGGTATCAAATCTTATTATTATTGTTTTCCCTATTTATTTGATTAGTCCTAATACGAGGAAGAAACATATTTAGACATATTTTTTAGGATTCTTCAAACTCTCATATTGCAGTTATAGGTTAGATAATGTTAAGATACATCTTTGTAGCAAAAGCTATACAATATACTTTGAGAAAAAAAAGAGGAAGAAAAAGTTAACCTAATTTTTTTGTCGTTTTTTTCTTAGTGTTAAACTCAGTTTTGATCCACTTTTCTTTAATTAAGTTAAATGATCTATCGTTTTATTCTTAGATTAAGTACACAGAAAGATACATAACCCCTATACCTAATACATTGAGTGTTGTGACTCAAGGATAACCTAGAAAATGCGGTAGGGGAGGGTATGTGAGTATAACGTGTTTATTTACAAATTGCTATTTATAAACATGAACCATAGGCTGAGTGAAATTATAATATTCTGAATGGATAAAAATATTTAAATATCTGGAGTAAGAGATTTTTTTACTTGGGTTTTTCGATGTGATTATAGGTAAACAGTACAATTATATCGCTTAAACATATAAGGTGTTTATTTGAAAACTTCAATTTATAGGAATCCATTTGGGGGGCATGTTTTACAAGAAAACCTAGATACACTCCTTTACATTTTAAAATGACTTTAGATTTCACATATTTTGATGACAAAATGTAACGGTATTGAAAAATTGACCTAAACTTATGATAAAATACGTACTCTACATAATATTCTTGGCACATTTTGGAAGTTCATAATGTACTTTCTATTTTTTAACATTACAATGTGCCAATTTAAGTAAAAAGGTTTTATATACAAATATGATCTACACTCTTTTAGAGTGTTCTCTCTTAAATTTTTAAAACAAGAACTAAAAGCGAGACAGTTTCCTTTTAATAACTAAATAAACATATAAATTTAATTTATTGGTATTTACTATTTAAAAAGTGTATAAAACTAAACTTTTAGAAACCCTACATTTGATACACAGATACAAGAATAAGTAAAAAATATATACTTCATAATATTTTTACATTATTTTTAATTAATTTAGGCACCAGAAAATTGATAGCTAGAAAGTGCTGCCTTTTCTTGCAAAAAAACAATGGGTTTTTGTAAACTACAAATGAATTCATAAATGGGAGAGGAAAAAAGATAATAAATAACACACTCTTTTTTATATATATATATATATATATATATATATATATATATATATATATATATATATATATATATATATATATATATATATATATATATATATATATATATATATATATATATATATATATATATATATATATATATATATATTAAATACAAACATTGTACAAGTCGTAATTATCTGTTTAATTGTGTGAACAGACCAAAATGTATTTATGAATGATTTACCCCACTTTCACAGCCAAGTTACTTCTAATGGTAGATCTACTAAAACAATAACAAGTCTATACATCTTAAAGCATGAAGTAAAACAGATAATACCTTTCTGTACAGTATATCAGACAGAAAAACGTGGGACTACAGGATCAAACTAGGTAACAACGTAAGAAAAAAAACGTTTTCTTAAATAAAAACAAGAACTAATTTTATGTTTTTCTTAAGAGTAGTGTTTTTTTTTCAATTTCCATACAAGATAAAAGTTTTCTTGCATAATAAGAATTAATAACGTTCTGTGTTACTTAGTCCGATCTTATTGTAATTGTTATATAGATTCCATAAGATATCTATTTTTTTTACGTGTGACTAAATCAGATTTTTAGGCATAAAGAAATATTTTATCTTTAAAGCCATGTATATCACTAATTAGTGACATGACTATTATGTTGTTGAAAAAGAATAAATAAAGATACGAGACGTTGCACAGAAATTAATCAGTGTGTTTTGTGTATCTTCTCCTAACCAATGAGTTTAAAATGTTTATTCGAACTGTTATTTTAAAGGTCAGGCTCAAAGTATTCTAGGTTAAAATGTCGAACGTCACTAAACGAAACAAATACCGAAGTTTATTACAATTAAAATTTTACTAAAATCATGGTTACTATACAAATCTATATCATATTTATGAAAATCATTAATACAAATTTCAAAAAAGGAAATGACTAGTAGAACTGAATTTTGTTTCTAGAATAAAGTCACATAATATGATTAACATTCATTAAAATTGACAATTTCCTATCGAAATAGCCTGGCGGGAAAAAAATGCCTAATTAAGACGAGAATGCACCTCCAGGCTTACCCATATTACTTTTTTTGGTTAATTATGATTCAACAGTTCTATAAGAAAAATATTTAAAATGACACCATCATGCCATTCCATATTTATTTAATATGCTGGCTGTGTGATGACCCTGGCAATGCTCTAAATACTTCTTAAAAAAAATCATCCAAATTGATCAAATCTTTCGAGAGTAATCGATGTATAGGGAACCATGATAAACGGTCCGTGTAGATTCAGATGTTCCAAGGATATTTCTGTATCAGCTGTAGTTGAACTATCTTTGGATCTATAACAAAATGAGATATGTTTAAGTACAAAGTGAATCCCTATAAATTAGTGAAGAGATGAGAGTATATAGTTTAAAACATCTTCGATGTAATACCTGCTGACGTAGAAGGTATAATATTTAAGTGCTTTAAACTATAGGCTCTCATAGAACCATTTTAATAATGTATATCTTTGTTATGCTGGGTAGTTAATCACTGTTAGAAATCACACGTAAATTTTAAACTATCTGAAATTTGTTTTCGTATAATGTTGATTACAAAGTTGTCATTGGTGTGTTTAAAGCTCCCTGAATGATAAATGCACATATCGTACAATTTTTCATAAAAATAGAACGTATTACTTACAAAAGTTTAAAAAAGAAATTTTCTGTATCAAAAGTTCTATTTATTAGCTGCAACTTTATTTAAATAATTTAAGATAGAATTGCCAAAAATTGCTCATTATTTGGCATGTATATGCTCTCATAGAACCATTTTAATGTTTTTTCTACAACTTTATGCTGAGTAGTTTATCACTGTTGGAAGAAAATAATATGTAAATTTTAAAATTCTTAAAAATTTGTTTTTCTATTATGTTTATTACAAAGTTCATCGGACTGCTTAAAGCTCTCTGAATGATAAATGCACATATCCAATTTGCAATTTTTAGCAAGCAAAGTTAAGTTATTTAAATAAAATTGCAATTTTTGTTTCATAAATATAGAACGTAAACGGGTTTAAAAATGCCTAATATTTCCAAAATGAAAATCAACCAGTTTGCTGTATTAGGGAGCTAAAGTATCATGCGTTCCATTTATTAGCTACTTTGTTTAAATAACTTAAGATAGGAATGCCAGAAATTGTTCATTTTTTATTAATTGATTAACAAAAACAAAAAAAAATCATTCTTTATAAAAACAACAGCTTGTTTTGAAACCCTTGAAAATATCGTTATTTTGTACAACTTTTATATAGAGTGCCTAACAAAATTATTAAACATTCGCTGGAATAAAGTGCCTTTGTTTTTGCACAAGTTGTTTAAAATAAAAAGTTGTCAAATATAAATTTTTCACCTTTGATGAAATTTCCTTTGCATTTGTTTATCAACTGTAAAACATTATTTTTTAATAACCAAAAGTTAAAAACCTATATGTTTTGAAACTTCCAAAAATTAGGTTATTAAAAAAAATTATACAAACAGTAAAAAAAAATGAAACTTAAAAAAGCCACCAATTTTACAAATTACACCGCACACTCCGCGTCGCGTCGTAGTAAAGGTTGTATTGACAATTGGTGCGCTAGCCAAATGGAAAAACGATAAAAGTTGGTTCCGCTTTGTATCGAGAAGATTCCCATCTGGCAAGTGTAATCTGTGCCATATTTTTTCAATTAGTGTAAAATGTATATTAGTCAATATCTTCTCTTAAACAACTTTTCCTTACTTATATCGTTTCGATATGATTCCAAAAACGAAGCTAGTTTACTTCTATAGTATTCTAGTAGTATATACATATACTATGAAGGTTGCATACGACTTTTTTACTAGAAACTACTCTCGGAAGCACAAGCACTATTTAATTTTAGAAAATATACATTATTGTTTTTTTTTAATTCTTTTTGCAGAAAAAAGACATAGTAAAATATTACAAAAAGAAAACAGTTATTCAATGCAAAATAGAGGTAGAAAACTAATTACTATACTACATCAAAAAAAACCAATAAAGTACTTACCTACTTAAAATTAGTTTTTTGGGAATAGCAGCAAGGTGCTCTATAAAATCCTAGCCTTACTAGTAGAGGGTCTTATAAAAAATTTGAAACAGGATTTAGTACAGCAACCTTGAAAAGAAATGTAACACATTAAATTTTAGAGATTTTCGGGAACACTTTAGTATCGTATTGGTAAATCATACACATTTAATGATCAATTTGATATTATGTAGCCCATACCCTGTTATAACAACTAACCTGGATCTTATCTGCAACAAATTCCTGGCCCAAAATAGGAACTGTATTGACTTTTAATACTTTCCGACCTGATTTCTTTATAACAAAAATCATTCGGTTGAAAATATCTCGAACATACAAAATTCCATCTTTTAACACTATCCATATTCAAAGCTCTTTACCATCACTGTTTCCTTTCCATATCTCCAGGAAATCTAAAATTGATAGGATTTAAAAGCCTTATTTACAGATACCGCAGCATACTCTTAATAAAGTTCTTACATGATTTCTCAATTTAACGCTATTTGCCGACAATGGAACTTACCTGTAGAAAGATAAACAAGCTCCAGTTTTCCGCATCTGACCACAAACAGTGCACTGTTTAGTCATTATGAGGCTATAAATAGAATTTAATTGAAAAAACGCAAAAAACTTGAGAACAACTCTAACAGATCTACGGAATCAATATGACAGACATCAGTGACATTGCCACCATGCTTTTCAATTGACTGACACCATGCATTTCAAACTAATTTAATTAGCACCGGAAGGCAATAGAATATGAAACTAATCTACAAAGGGTGATTTTATAGACAAACATATGTTTACGAGACGGTTTGGGAGAAAATGATCACTCAGTCACGTTTTATTGCGTAGTTATGTATCTTCCTGTGTACTTAATCTAAGGTTTTATTAATAAGTGATAATAGGTTATTGGCCCAGAATCACGCGAGACGTAAAAACCGAACGTAAAAGGAAACCGTAAAGCAAACGATTTGTGAAAAGTGTAAGCAAGAAGTTAAATCCCAAGAAGATGAATAGCACAGATATTTTCCCGCAGTTAACATTAGAAAATTTCAACAATTGGAAGTTCAGGGTCAGGGCATTTTTAAAAAAGAAACAAGTGGCAATTTCTTTAGAAAAGGAGATTAGTGACTTTAATAATGATAAGGAAAAGGCCGATTTCCAGTTAAAGAATTATTGTGCAATGTATTTCTGATAAGGATTTGGACACTATTAAAGACTCCAAGACTGCTAAATGTATGATGAAGATCCTAGAGGATGTTTTTGTAAGATTTGACAGCATAATCAGAGAGTTGGAAAGTATATAAAGCAAATATGAAGAGTCCGACAGGTTGCTCAACGAAGAGCTAAAACTAAAAACAAGGCATTCAAGAGTTGCGGATGATACCAGTGGCAATCAATTAGCCTTTAAAGGATACACATTGCAGTATACATGCTGTAAATGTAGGCCATAAAATAGCTCAGTGTAGAGAAGATCAAGCAAAAGGGGGTGCATTTCAAAGAAGAAGAGGAAGCAGAGGACAAAATTTTACCAGAAGCCGAGGAAGAGGTCAGTATGGGCAGGGAGCAGGTCAGTATACAAAACATAATGAGAAACAACTAGCTTTTATATCGCTAAACTGTGCAAAGTTAGTGCCATAGGATGGATGGTTTATTTTGGACTCGGAGGCAACAGAACATTTAATCAAAAGCTGGAGAGGTTTATGACACATATTGAAGAGCTGAAAGAGGAAGTGAAGATAGGAACAATAAAGACGGGCCAAGTATTGACAGCCAAGAAAAAGGACATGTTGTATGGACAATGTCAAGGCAAAGACATTACATTCGAAGCGTTGATTGTTCAAGGTTTGTCTCATAATCTTATTTCTGTTTCGAAATTGTTAATTAAATGATTTAAGGTTACTTTTTAATGTAATAAAAATAAAAAGCATGCTAAAATAAGCCTTTATATTACAAATTGACTATAATAAAGAGGAATTTTGTCATAATGTTGCTAATATTAAAAATAATAGTGTGTCGCATAAAAGATTAGGGCATTTAAATTGATTTGGTTTACAACAACTTTGTTTACCATTTGATAAAAACCCATGTAGTAGTTGTATTGAAGGTAAAAGTACTAGAAAGCTATTTAAGGAATGTAAAACGAAAACTAGTAAAATCGGTAAACCTATTCATAGAGATATTTCAGGTACAGTAATGACACCTACTAGGCTACAGATACTTTCAGGTAATGATTGATGGTTTTTCTCATTTTTTGGTGGTTAAGCTTTTAAAATCTAAAGATAAAGCAAGTAATAATGTTATTGATCTTATTAAGTTAATAAAAACACAACATGGTTTTGAAACACAAAGAATTAGATGTGATAATGAATGAAAATATTTTCAGAATTTTTGTAGACATAAGGGTATCAAAATTGAGTACACAATTCCTTATAGCCCGTAATAAAATGAAAAAAGCTCACCTAAATGAATCCTGACCTGCTCGAGGCAATATTACACTTTCAAAAATGTCTTACATTTTGCTGTTTTTACTTAGATGTGTATATTAAAATATTTTCTTATTTTATAGGTATGTATTTACGTACAATCAAAATGAGACCTGGTTTAAAAAATAAGACGAGATTTACTACAAAATTAACTCACGATAAATAAAAGTCAGGGATCTTTTTTTTTTTTAGAAGTAGGAAAATATTTTAGCCGTAATTATGTTTTTTTTTCTAGTTTATTGCTGTCGCCAAACACTACGATGTCGCTACGCTCCTGTTATTATGCAGTCAGGAGAATAAAAAACTGTAATCTATATGACATATTATTTTAAAGGTCCTTAGAATGTTTATACCCAATAGATACTTAATATACTTGTTTTTTTTCTTTACCGTGCTGCATCTCCATCGTGAAATAAATCAGGATGATGATGTCCCGCATTTATTCCTACTACGCCAAAATGAAGACTGGCAACAGTGATAATGCATAGAAACATTACAGTACAAAACCATAAAGGCTGTCCTGTTAATATCCAGGAGGACGCTGGAATAGAAAATGGAAGGAGTGCTGTCCATGGAATGGTAAATTTGTCCATCAAAAAACTTTGTATCATTCTGAAAATAAAGCAAAATTAAAAATATGGAAAAGGACATTGATCTGCTTAATGTAAGACAAAAACTATATTTTTAATATTTCTTGGCACAAAAATTAAATTTAAGGTATACTAAGAATTTTTTTCAGAATTTAACCAATACCGTTAATATGACCAAAATGCGGTAGATTCGACATGGATAATAATTTCTACAAACGTTATATATAGCGCGAAACTTTTCACAGCTGGAGTCAAATCAAGTTTCTTGGGTTTAGATAATGTCAAATTGGAATTACTTCCCGACCTTATAACTGCTATTGCATGTGGCATCTTCAGTGCACGAGATAAAAATACTAAATGAGCTCCGGTGCGCAAAGTTCCAGTATTTATACCTTTTTTAGCACGTAGCCCGTGAATTACGTTGTTTGTTGAGTAAAAACACTTTTTAAAAAATTCAATTTATTTTGTAATCGAAAATTTACAGGTTTAAACAACGAGGGCGGACTAACAAGTGATTCAACACCGTCCTTTGCCTCTATTTATAGTATATCGTTATCTCTAAATAGAAATGCAATGCTTAGCATTATGGGGGATGTAACTCCTCCACTCCTTGATAGGCATATAAACGGGAAATTTTTATGACCTAATATTAAATAACACATTATTTATTTACAGCTTTCTGTTGCCTTAATATCTTTATTGGTTGCTAAAACCCATTTTCTTTCGTGTATAAGCGAAAATTATTTTAGAATGCTTATATTAATCAACTGTCAGGGTTTTATAAAAATAAAATAGCCAGTTTACTAATTTCTATAAACTGGAATACAGACATTAGGGTATTAGAATCGCTAACACTGCTTATAGAGGTATGGGTATAAAATGGAGAACCTAAGCCTGGTCGTTTAAGTTATTATTTTATAAACAAAGTTGAGACACATGTTAAGATTAAATAGAAGACTTAGTTATTGTCTATTAAAAATGATGGGTAAATAAATCTAACATAGTTTAACTAATAAAAATGGTAAATTTTGATTTAGTAGTTTCCCCGATAAAAAATTATGTAGCTCGGAGGAAAAATCGAAATATTCTTGTAATTTAACGACAAAAGGATTAACTTGTGGCACATTATTAGAAAGGTAATTTAACGTGAAATTAAACGGATACATAAAATATACAAGGCCCAATTTAAATTTTGGCAGAAAATTTACATCTAAAGTAGACAGTTCTTATTTTTTTCAGCTTTCATGCTTTTTCTAACCTAAAAAGTTTCATTTTAATCAGGTCATCTCAGAAGTTTGACAGTGTCTTTTGTTTTATATGTTATATGGTGAATATAACGTTTTTCAGAAAACCGGTTTTAGTTCCGCCATTTTGGAAGAAAAATATAACTTGTGATATATCATTGGAAAGGGTTCCATTTAATATATTAAGGTTTAGGTCACTTCCTGATAAACCGGAGTGAATGCAATTATCTGTCAAAATATGCATCTTCATAAATTACTAAGCATACGTAAGTTTCAAAGCGATATCTGAAAAGGTAAAAAAATTAGAGCGTGTACCCTGTTCTATATTTTTGTTAGAATCATTTGAGTTCGGTAATAGTGAAAATCTGATATTTCTGGTAATTCAATTTTGTTTAGTACTTGTATAGTTTGATTTACTCTGAATTCTAAAATATTTTGATTATGAGATATATTTTTAGAGATTTCTTGGAAACTTTTTATAGAATTGCTAAGTAAGGAAATTTGTTTATTCATTGACAATTTAATATTATTTTGAATTTTGAGATATTTATTTCATTATTTATTAATATTGCATCATTTTCGTCTAGATTTCCTGTTATGCTTTTAATTATACTTCCTCGTCTATCAATTAAACCACGTTTATGTCTAGTTTGTTTAGGTGGTAATATTTCGTTTATCTGACGTAATATTTTTTGTTCTTGATTTTCAATAATTATATAAGAATTGCAATATTCCGTATTACAGTCAGTTTTATTTTTCAAATGTAATTTTAACATGTTATATTTTAAACTTAAAGATCTATACTCTTCAATTATACCTTTTAGATCAAATATTTGAATAAATGTCCAGTGATTGTTTGTTTTTTGGGCATGTTCTAGTTTGTAGGGTAAGATGACAGGGTTTTGGTTTAATTCGTGGTATTTTGGTTTGTCTCCTTGGGTGTAGGACCACCTGTAACAAGAGATCGTTTTAATTCTTTTATATGTATAATTTTAGTCTTTTTAGGATTTGTAATATTTTCAATTTTTACCCGATTATGTTCAAGGATTTCTTTTATTATGAAATTTTCACACCTGTACTTAATAGCCAATCAGATGCCTTTATTTTTCAACGTTACCATAGCAACGGGTCGGATTTCTGGAAATTTTTTGCGTCCAGGGTAAGCTGGAGATGATTACACTTGAAATCTTTTTGACAGATATCATGTGATAAGACAGAAAATTTACATTATTGCATTGTTGTTTAGATATTTTATTACAAACTTTGGGCTTTCAATAATAAAACTACTTTATATGACCGATACCATATATTACATATTTACTTTAGATAAACAACGAATCAGTGGCGTAACTACAGGGTGGCAAGTCGGCGAAATGCCACGGGTCCCAGCCGGGAAGGGGCCCCCAGTCAGAAGAGAATCTTCAACATTTATTATTACATTAATTAAAAAAAATGTTTTGTCTCTCTTTTATTTATTTATTTAGTAAACCATACAAGTGAAAAAAAATATTTAAATTTTAATGAAATCGTAAAAAAAGTTTTAATCCAGTTTTAGAAAGATCGGACATAACACAATAATTAATTATTTCGGTAATATGCGTGGACAAACATACATACTGTTATGTTTATTATGGTTTGAATTTAATTATTTGTATTTATCGAACCAATATACAATATAACCCAAGTTCAGTTCAATACTACTTTTATTTGTCAACCCGTTACAATAACTGCCGTTGTTAGGCAATACACAAAATATAATAAGAAGTGGTGGCCCCTGTTGTTAGGCAACACACAAACAAATACAATAAGAAGTGGGTTGCCTAACATTAAACCCTACATCCTACACATACATCCATACTTCCAAAAAAATGTGTGTATTGTTTTCATTTATTATTCGCTTGGCATCTCGGGGTGTCTAGCCAAAGCTTACTAATACTACTTTGGTCTAGCCGAGAGTAGGTATACTACCCATATAGCAGCAATAAAATTTATGTTGGTAATACTACATGCCGAAAGCCGATGCACGGGAGCACGGGGAATCCCCGATGCAATTTTGGATTTATTTTATTACGCAAGAACTCATTGACATTGGGCAGTTAGCTGTTTTTTGTTGTAAGTTGTGTCAGAATTGGTTGTTTGTTGCAAGTGAGGATATTATTTAATTAGTTAATTGTGAAGATAGGTTGACAATGTCTACTCGGTAAGTATTTTATTGTAAATAATTTATAAGATAATATTTTTAATTTTTAATCTAGCTATAAAAATAATCATTTACATCGTCGTTAGGTCTTGTTGTAGGTATCGTAGTAACGTTTGAAATCACAGGTTATTAAATTATAATTTAAAATAATGATTTTATCGCGCATTTGAAAATCAATTCACTATTTTGTTTTGACATTCGTAACCACTAGAGTGACCCAAAAAAGCTTTTTATTTTTTTTTTAATAAAATTAAAAAATTAGTGCTCTTAATATTAGTATTTAAAGATGAGAATTTATAAGTTTTCGTTTCACATTTAAGTAACAGGGAAAATTATATTAAATATTGGAATTTTGCTACTACATTTTTAATTGCAAACTACACTGCTCATCATTCGAAACGGTCACCCTAGGTTTTTACCCTATTTTCAAACCTGTCTATCTTAAAAAGTAATTGACGGATTTTGATGAATCTGAACTTTTTGGAAAGCTTGGTTAATTGACTTTCGATCGAGCTATCTGGTTATTACGTGGTATCTGTTAAACGAGATATACTGAGCAAAAAATGAAGTGATGTAAAATGCTCCAAAATGTTTGAGTGTCCCGTTTGAAGTAGACAAATTCGAGTTGATCCTCTGTGCGAATTTTATGATCTAGGACCAAAATACAAAAAAGTAATTTCTGCAATTTGAGAAATTTTCTTTTGTTTCGGCGATATGATTTTTTTTTCTGATTTTGGACTTTTTTTTAGACACGACCCTGTAGTTTTTTTGGTGATAATTATATCGAATTAGTATAACGCTTAGCACTTTACTATGAAATATCCCTTTAAAATTTACATATTTGCATTATACAGGATGTCCTCCAAAAATGTGGACAGCAGTTGAAAGCAAAACTTTCGTTTTTCTCATATTTTTCCAAAACCACACTTTACTTGACACACTGTGTATAAAGAACTCAGAATTTTGCATGTTTGTTATAATTTTCTGGTTAAATAAAATAGGCTTTTATCTCGGGACGGTTTTTGAATTTTGTAAATACTGCTCTTTTTAAAGAAGATACAGGGCGAGAAAAAATATGCAAAATATTGAATACTTTATACCGAATGTGATCAATAAAATTTAGTTTTGGAAAACTTGTGAAAAAATGATAGTTTTACTTTTAGTAGCTCTCCATAAACTTTGGAAATATCCTGTTTGACGCAAACATATACAGGGTGTCCCAAATTCGACTGAATACATGGGGATCTGGAAAACCGTAAGAGACACGAAGTCGAGTAAATTATGGAAAACTTGCATAATTGGCGGCTGAATTGATTCCCGCTCATAAATTTATGAAATTACGAGTACTTTCGAAAATATTCAAGAAAAGATGAAAATTAAATATTTTTATTTTATTTTTTTCTTATGTTATTTACGAAGCAACTATAAAGAAAATTATACTTTATTATTGCCACTTTTTATTCTCTATAAGATGATGTAGGTAATCAAATTTAAAAACCGACGTTTCGTCTTTGGGGAATTATCATCAACTTAATTTTTTTAAATACGGACCTGGATTTTTTATTAAATTTTTTGCAAGCTCGATCGAAAGTCAATTAACCAAGCTTTCCAAAAATTACTTTTTAAGATAGACAGATTTGAAAATAGGGTAAAAACCTAGGGTGACCGTTTCGAATAATGAGCAGTGTATTATTTCTAGAGAAAAAACTGATACGTGTTGTAAGCTTAAATTAAGTGTTTAAACCCGAAACCCGCACATCAATATCATAAATCTTTTAGACAATACCGGGCGGTTTTTATTTTTGTAACATTTTATTTAATAAAATTTTTGATTTCTTTAAAAACGCCGTTTTTAAAGAAAAACGGCACTTTTTTAAGAGGAATCAAGTGTTGAAAGCATATTGTTTTGACATTAGCTTGTATTTTTTTAAAATAAACTACCTTGTGATTTCAAAATAAAATCCTGATTTTTAATATGTATTTTACTATAGACATACTTCTATTTTCAGTTTCACTCATTTAAAGTTAAACACTTAATTCGAGTCCATAATACGTGTGCCAGTTTTATTTCTAAGTCTTCTAGAAATAGAAATGTCCTATTAAAAGTGTCAAATATGGACCACCCTGTACAAAGAAGGACTGCTTTTTTGGCATTTGTTAGCAATCAGGTTTTTCAATAAATATCAACTAGTATTATTACACACTTTTTGTGTTGTTGTTCTAGAAAATATCAGAGTGGAAGTGAAAAACGAAAGCGAAAGAAGGAGTCTGAAGAACAAAAGAAAAAGTTACCTAAAATAAGTCAGTACTTCAATCAAGATAGTATAAATGAATCAAATGAACAGCGCGACGGAAAGGCAGAAAATGATGTCGTCATAAGTGGCAATATCGCAGAGCCCGATAACAGTAAATATTTAGATTCAGAACCACAACCAGGTACAAGCAAATCTTCAAATAAATCATTTTTGAATATAGAACAATTAAAATCCTTACCGTATGTTACTGATAAAGGTAACTTTAAAGAACTCAATGATCAAATAAAACGGTTTGTGATTGAAAACGGACACTGTAAACCAAAAGGTCCCTTTTTAAGGGATGGTAACAATAGATCTTTCTTGGATAAATATTATTTCACTGTTTCTAAATCTGGCGTAAAGTTAGAACGTACATGGCTGTCCTATTCTCTATTGCTTCAAAAAGCATATTGTGAACCATGTTGGCTATTCGCAAATAGAGCATCTAAAAACATACAAAATATTTGGATGGAAGGATATGATGATTGGAAACATATTGTGGAAGCCATAGAAAGACATGAAACATCGAAAGAACATTTGCATTCATGTTTTGTACATCGACAGTGGCAGTTACATGGAACAACAAGAAAGAAAAACATTTTTGGCGCCAAGTACTCACTAGACTTCTTGATGTTACTTTGACACTTTCAACCTGTAATTTAGCTTTTCGTGGTCATAAAGAAGCGTTATATGGCAACAATTCTGATTCAAAAGGAAATTTTTTGAGCATTGTCGAATTATTAGCCAAATACGATCCTATTTTACAAGAACTGTTAAGCATACCTAAGGGCCAGATTAAATACTTAAGTCCAAAAATACAAAATGAGCTCATTGGTGTTCTGGTTCAAAAAGTGAAAAATGCTCTAATAAATGAAATAGTAAACGCACCATTTTATTCAATTTTATTTGATACTACTCAAGATATTTCCAAAACAGATCAATTGTGTGAACTTTACCGTTACTGTGTAATCGAGAAAGATGAAAATGGAACTCCAAAGGCGCTCGTAATTAAAGAGTCCTTTTTAGGATTTCATGAGGTTAAGGATCAAACTGCCTTGGCAATGTCCAAACAGATAATAAAATCCATAAATGACAAAAGTATTTCTTTAAATAAGTGTCGTGGACAAGGGTACGATGGAGCTAATACCATGAAAGGTACTTATGGCGGAGTTCAAAAACTTATAAAAGATATAGAGCCAAATGCAGTGTACGTCCATTGTGCTGCTCATAATTTAAATTTGGTAGTAAATGATGCAGTAAAAGAGGTCATAGAAATACAAACATTTTTCGAAACTGTGCAACAAATTTATAATTTTTTTGGTCGTAGCATTAAACGATGGAATATATTATCTAGTTTTATATCTGACAACAAAACAGAAGAATCACCATCAAATTCAATAACATTAAAAACAATGAATCCAACTAGATGGGCAGGACGCTTTGATGCCATATTTGCTTTAAAAGTTCGGTTTGTTGATGTTCAAAAAGCGTTAACAAAAACCATTTTAATAAATTCCAAATCAGATGAGAGAAATGAAGCCATCTTGCTAAAGAAGAAGATAGAAAACTACAATTTTATTATGTTGCTGGTTTTTCATTGCAAAGTTTTACAAACCATAGACGCGGCTTCTAAAGCGCTTCAATCTAGATCCATCGATCTTTCAAATGCTTCAAAGCGTTTGCAAGTCTGCCTAGAAGAACTTGAAAGGTATCGACATGAATTTGAAGATTTAAAAACGGAAGCAAATAGTATTGCTGTTAAATGGTCGATAAATCCGGAATTTCCCAAAACTCGTCAAAGAAAAGTGAAACGTCATTTTGATGAAATTTGTGAGGATGAACGTCTCCAAAATCCTGAAAGCTTGTTTAAAGTGAACGTATTCTATCGTGTATTAGACATCATCATTAATCAACTTAGATCGCGTTTCCTTGGGATGAATGAAATTGTTTCCAATTTCAGTGTCTTGCAACCGGCCACTTTGCAAAATTTGAATGACACTGATTTATTGGAAAAGGCTCTAGCATTTGTCCATCTGTATAAAGAAGATATATCTATCTCTTTTTCCAAGGAAATTCTCAGTTTTCGATCCTCTTTTAAACACGAAATGGAAATGTCATCTTCTATAAGAGAACTTGCTGACTTATTAATAATAAAGAATAATTTTATATCTTCAAGCTTTCCTGAAGTGTGCACTGCATTTTTGTTATTTCTCACTATTCCTGTTACTACAGCTAGTGCCGAGCGATCTTTTTCAAAATTGATTAAAACTTATTTAAGAAATTCTATGGGACAAGAAAGGTTAAGCAATTTGGCTATTCTATCCATCGAAAATTCTATGGCTCGAAGTTTAAACTTTGATGATGTCATTAACACTTTTGCTGAACAGAAAGTCCGAAGAAAGAAATTTTAATATATACCAGGTACCTTTATATTAAAGTAAATTATTAGAAAATGAATTAATTACTAATTATAATTATAAAGTTTGTATACTTGTATTATTAGTAGTAAACTCTTAAAAATAAAAGTGTATGATTATTTATGTATTAAGAAATAAAAAATAATATTATTGTTAGTCAGCTTCTTTATATTAGGTAGGGAGGAGGGGGGTGGGAAGGGGGGCCCATCAGACGAATTTGCCACGGGCCTCAGACGGTATAGTTACGCCACTGCAACGAATTATTCTAATCAAGCAACTAGGGCATCAAAATATTTCTTAAATTCTTGCATTACTTCTTTCTTTCTGAATGGAGAGTAAGGAGGTGCTTCAGGTGTATACAACTCATCAGATTATGATAAATGTTTATGTTTTAGGAAGTAAATATAATATTTGGACACTATTTTGTTCTGCTTACTTCGAAATAATCGGTCCAAGAAAGAAGATTGTTGATAAACTAATTTCTTGATATCCGCCAAGATACTTTTTTGGAAAGAGTAGACAGCGGCCTTTTATACTACTTTTGTTAGGTAAGGCAATGTTCTATGGTTTATTTTAATATCGTTAATCGTCTTTCAAAAGTTACATAAAGTGTAACTCTTTAAATTAACCATTTTAAAAAAATCTTCACATATACGTTGCATGGTGTAAGTGTCACTGCCATTCTTAATTTACTTAATTTAAATTAAAAATAATTTAAATTAAATATTTATTTAATTTGAATTAAAAATAAATTGGTGTAAAATTTTCTTACCGAATCTTCCACGTGCATGAATTAATACCGGACACTATTTCCTCGGCGACGAATTTTTTAAGAAAATTTTCAAAAAATTCATCCAATCGCAAATAATTTCCGGCAATAATTCAAGCACTAGGGAGATTACTAGTGAAAGGTCCACTAAATTTAGCTTGATTTTTATTTCTTGGGGATAGTTTTCTATATACTTTTTGGTTAAGCTTAAATTCGTAGGGTTTATCACCTTTAGGGTTAGTTTTTACAAGCATAGTTTCTTTTTGAGTTTCAATGTTCTCTGTGTATTAGGTTGTACTATGTTTTGAACTATTATACGCTATAATTGCGGAAGATAATAACGCAGAAATTGGCTTATTTTTATCTTGACTTCTTAGGAGTCTTAAATGTTCTATTAGGGTAGAATGGAACCGTTCGATGGGTGAGTTACTTTCATGATGTCCTGGGATTGTAAAGTGAATATTTATTTTTTGGGCTGTTAATAATTCTTTTACTAGCTAACAATTGTTTCTGGAAATCCAAAAAATGAAAAATAGTTTATAAGTCGTTGGCATACTGAGCATTTTTGATATATATATAGCATTGACCGTATTTCGAAAATTTATTAAATATCGTAAGACAATTTTGATTGTCAAAAATGAAAGTGTCTATATGGATTATTTAAAAGAGGTTGGAACATGTCTCGCTTTTTACTAAGGGCACATATGATTTTTGTCTACTCTATTTTAAAGTTTGACATGTTACACAGTCATTTAATTTATAAAGTAGTTCCTTGTTTCATTCTGGGCCAGAAGTAATTTTGTTTTAGCCTGTCATGAGTTTCTGTGATTCTGTTTTACTTTGATATTGATGAGTCATCAATAAAATTTTTTCATCTTCATCTTTAATATTGTTAACTAGTTTTGTGCATCTTATTATTATTTTTGGTTTCCGGAAGTTTTATATGTATACGTTTGTAGATATAGGGATAAGTTTATTAAATCGTAACACGTTTTTTCTTTGTTTATGTAATAGCGAATAAATTCTTTAATAATATCAGGGTTTTCCAGTATTTCCACGTAGTTAATATAATTCTTTTCAAATGTTTCAAAATCGACTTTTATTTTAGGATGAGGCGATTTCTTTATTAAATATTGCAAACACTTATTGTTAATTATTTCATCTAGAATATTTAGCTAGCTGTATTAAAATATCAGTTAAGATATTTATTCTTTGTTCATTGTTCTCTGCAGAAGTCGAGGACAAATTGATATCTAAGTTTCCTAATCTTTATTCGAGTTTGCATTTATTTGAGAGTCAAGGTTTGGTGTCCCGATGGCATTTTCGGAAAGATTACGCAAGTATTTAACTATATCGTTGTCAGCGTCTCCTAGGTTGTTTATTACAGAGTCATTTTCGTATAAGTTTAATCGAATTCTCGATAAGGCGTGCATTGGAATTTTGCGAACCTTTTTTATAAATTATTTTGTAATCAAATTCTTCTAAGCCTAATCTCCATCGAGTTAATTTCGAGTGTACGTCTTTTTGATTAAATAGCCATACTAAAGGTCTATGATCGACGACTGGTTTATCGTTCCTTGAGATAAGATTGCTCATAATAAATGGTCTTGTAAAATCAGGGTATTGATATTGGTGAATTTATTAATAGGGTTTTACAATGTTTAAATGCATTTATAAATTCTGGCATATGATCTACTTTAGAGTTCTTTTTTAGACATTTTGTCATTGGTTTTGTTATTTTGGCAAAATCTTGAATAAAACGGCGATAATATCCTATTAAGCCTAAAAATTATTTTATTTCTTTCTTTTTTTTTTTTTGGTATAGGAAAATGTTTTACTGCTGACATTTTTTCAGGTTTAATTCCATGTTGGGTTACTACATGTCCTCAATATTGGACTTCTTTTTTTAAAAATTCTGATTTATCTAATTGTATTTTAAATTTTGCTTCGCGTAATCTTGTAAATATTTTTCTTAGTTTTAAAATATGTTCATCTAGACTCGTACTGAAAACTATTATGTCGTCTACATATACAAAGTATATTTCGTCTTGTAAACCTCTTAATATATTGTTCATAACGCGCTGTAATGTTGCGGGTGCATTTTTTTAACCAAAGGACATTATTAAAAATGCATAATGACCAAAATATGTACTAAATGCAATTTTAGGAATATCTTCTTTACACATTTCAATTTGATGGAAACCGTTAGCAAGATCTAACGTAGAAAAATATTGTGTTTTACCTAGTTTATCTAGAATTTCAGTAATATTAGGTAATGGAAATTTATCAGCTACAGTGACGTCATTTATGCGACGTAGATGACTACACGGTATTTCGGCTTTCCTGAAGCGTCAAGCTTTTTGGGAACTATCCAACTATAAGGAAAATTTGATTCATTTATAATATTTTGAGCTAAAAGCTTCAAAATTTGATATTTTACTTCTTTTTTATAAATATCTGAATATCTATAACTTTTAGTATAAATAGGAGTATCCGTAGTTAATTTTATTTGATGTTTTATAGCATTTTGTAAATGTTAAAGGTATAAGTAAGATTATTTTTTATTACTTTTAGATATTCAGGAATTTCTATATTTCCGCATTTTTCGTAGAAAATTATACCTATTTCGTCTGTGATATTCACAGGTATTTTTATTTTCTGTATACATCTTGGTAATATTATATAAACAAAATTTTCTTTACTAATTTTCGTTGAAATTTGTTTTTCATTTTTTTGTAAATAGAGTATTGGAAGTTTAACGTACGGGGATTGTAAAATTCGTTTTTTAAAATCCAAACTAGCTTTAAGTTGAATAATAAGGTCTAGGCCTGTTCATCCGTCAAATTTGCCTGAAAAATTAAATAAATCGAATGTATGATCTTGCGTTTTAAACGTAGGGATCATTGGAATTATTGCTATTTCATTATGAAATGAAATTTCCAGTATCTAATAGAAAATTTGCGTCTAATTCAGTTAAATAAATATACCGTAATTCGGCTGTAATATTATTTAAGAATACTACCTCGTATTGTTGTTCAGGCTCATTCCCGTAAAATTTACATTGCTAGTATTTTCCGTATTTCCTCCGTTCTTAGTTTTGTTCTTGGTACATATTCATATGGTTTGGTTCATACATATTCGTATAATCGGGTTCATACATATTTGTATAGTTTTGCTCATAAATGGTTATCAAAATTTGAAAATTCCTGATTATCAGCATAATCAGTGTTTTCGTAATTAGAGAAATTAGTGTTTAAATTCTCATGACTAACAGCATAATCATTAAATTGAGATTGATTTTGAGGGGTTTGTTCTAAAACTTCTTGATTATAAAGTTGTTCAGTAACTACTTTTTTATTTTGGATATTATTATTTAATATAGTGTTACCAGAACTTATGTCCATAGATTCTACTTGTCTTGTTCTAATAGAGTTTCGCGCAAAATTAGGATTAGTTCTTATAAAAGTTCTTTGTTGGCTAAAATTTGGTCTGAAAATTTTGTTGGAAATTAGGTCTCATATTTTGACTTGTATTGAAATTATTTGTATTTTTTCCAAAATAATTTGGAATATGATTTCCATTCATAGTATTATAAAATCTTGAAAAATTAGGATTTACCATATTTGGGAAATTATTATGCGAGTAATTAGGGTTAAAATTGTGTGAATTAATTAGGGTTAAAGTTATGCGAATAAGGTGGTTTATACATTGGTTGAAATTTTTGATTTTTACTTTGTAAGTTCGTTGGTACAGGTTTACTTTGTAGTATCTGTGAATTTTTGAAATAAATAAAATTTTCTTCTTCACGCACAAAAGCCATAGCTTCTTCAAGTACTGTTGTATTTTTTAAACGTATTACTAATTGAATGTTATACGGTAAACCTCGTATAAATGTTTTTAAAACAAATTTATCATAATGATTCATTTTTATTAATTTAGTTACTGCGTCTTCGTTTGTAGCGTTTAATTTAGCAGAAAGTAAACTTCTAGAGTCCTGAATTATCATACCAAAATTTAAAGGATGTTCATTTTTAAAAGGTTTTAAATTAATTAAGCCTTGAATAAGACAGTCAATAGATCTTTGATCTACAAACATTGTTTTATTAATTTTTAACCACATCGTTAACACAATTATTGATTTTCTTATGTAAAACAATTAATAGCATGATTTTCTACAAAATGCCTACACATTTTTTCTTAGTAAAATATCTGACTAGAATGCTTGTTTAAAAACGGCAACACTGCCCACCGTAGAGAAACGAATAGGCTTCAACAAACATATCAGTTGCAGTTGTCTTGTTTTTTGGTTTTTTCACCTTAATTGTTTGCCATATGAGGCAATTCCATACCGTTTTAATTTGTAGTCGGGATTTAAAAACTCTTTAAAAATGTATACAAATTTTAAATATGCAGAGATGTTACATATTTATGGAGGTGTAAAAGGAATGCTCATTTGGCGTCCCAAACATACCGGGAAAGATATCCTGACAGAAGGTGTCCTAATGATAGAATATTTGTGGCGATTTTACAAAGAGTTCTCGATACGGGAAATGTAAACGTCCGTCAAACTAATCGGGGCCCTGAGAGTCCCATAACACCCGAAAACGAGAAACCTATTTTAGCCCTAGTGGAGGCAAACCCTGGTTTAAGCACTCGCGGAATCTCGGGACAAGCTGGATTTTCTAAATGGATCATTCATCACCTGGGCTCAAGAAAATACATACACGATTCAACAGGGCTGGTTTCAATACCGGTTTTCAATAAATATTTGGGCTGGAATAATCCACAATCGGTTAATCAGACCTTTTGAGATACCAAGGCGTTAAACAGGATTTCAAAAATTACGTATCTCTTTAAAAAAACGGGTTCTTAAGGATGGGAATGCAAAACGTGCAAAACAAGTGATGTTAGAAGAGTTTCCATAGGTGGCAGGCGCGTCTCATTGCCCGCAGATAATAATCAATCTCGTACTCAGGATAAGCCCGTCAATTATATAAAACGAAAGAAAATCGGGTAACGTAGATGCAAATACTAAAGACTCGTCCGACGTCTCATTAGACAGGCCATAGACATAGACATGGGTAAATGGTACCATTTCGGTCTTATCCGGATTAACAGACAGAGCGTGTTTTTGGCACCACTTTTCCACCATGGCCAAAGCCCTCTGCATGAGCCTTATAATGGTGTTTGGGAACTTGCCTATTACTATAATGGCAAGATCATCAGCGTAGCTTTGAGCATAAACTCCGCTCTCGAGAGCCATTGAGAGTATGAAGCAGCCCATCCACAACCAGACACCATAAGAGCGGAGAAAGAACTCCGCCCTGCGGACATCCTTTGACCACGGACGAGCATACTGTCACGCTCCCAAATTAGACAGGCCAAATTGTGAGGCTATCAAAAACGATCTTACAAAAAGGCCAATACCATTAATAAGGATGTCATTTTAGTTGTGCTTTAAATATTTAATCTTCTTACGAAACAAAAACCTGATATCCAGACTGCCTTACTTGAACTAAGCGAGCAAAAGCGATCTAAAGACGATAGAATTGCAGACTTAAAAAGGGTAGTTAGTAAAAAGTAGCTGAACTACGGAAAAATTTCAAGTCCAAAAATGATGGCCCCTCGGCCTCGACTGCCGCTGATTAAGCCTCATCTCGTATGGATTTACAGGTAGATCCATCTTAGGAGCTTCAGGAAAGAAATATGCACTCCAAGAACATTACCATGTTTAACATTGAAATAACGGATCCAAAGTTACTCAACAAGAGATTGACCCTGATAAATCAAAAGTGGTGAGCTTATTTGCATCAATAGAATTGGATGTAACCGACGAATTCAAGGTTAGCAGGGTTGGGCGCCTTAGAAATGAGCGAAGATCACTCAGAGTGTCATTTGAGGACCCGGAGATGGCCAGTCGCTGCTTACGCATGAAAGGCAAATTAAAAACCCTGAATGCGAACATAAGAATTGTCCTTACTCAGTTGCAAAGAAAGCAGTTAAAAAAAATGTTTGCTGAGTTTGACTATAGAAAGGAAAATGGAGAAAGGGACATTAAAATAAGTTAGCGTAGTAGCATTCCCTATATTACCAGGCTTAGCCCTCAATTGGTAAAGGATCTAAAAAACAACTTAGCACTTTAAAGTGCTACTATCAGAACGTTGGTGGTCTCCGCACTAAACTGTAAGACCTTACAGAAGCGTTGATTACTTGTGATTCTGACCAAAACATACAATGAAGGAGGTATAGTTATTATGCCAAACTAAAAACAAAAAAAGTGTCAGTCCTGTGCAAAGAAGTAGAACAAGTGTTTTTAGAGGTCAGATAAGATAAAAAGTTTTTATCTTTGGAGGTGTTTGCATCTCTCCAAATTCTCCATCTATCAAATATGAGCTTCATTGTGTGTCAATACAGGGAATTGGTGATAGTAATCCCGATGCTGATTTGTCCATATTTGGTGATTATAACATGCCAGGTGCTGCCTGGTATAATGAGGGGTATGGTACCTCTGTGAAGTGTGATGAAGATTCCCCTGCCCGCCTGGTGGCTGAGACATTTGCCTTTCTGAACATGTGTCGGGTGAATAGTATTCCAAATAATAGAGATGTATTTTTAGATCTGTTTTTTTTTGTCATTTATCTAGCATTGATGTTGTACCAGCATACGATTTGTTACTGCCAGAGAGCCTGCATCACAATGCATATTATTTTGATACTTCAGTCAGGGATCCTGGATTATTGAAAATTTTATTCTAGTTTGACATTAACGATAAAAATTATGTACAAATAAATAATTTGTTGGCATTTTGTGACTGGGAGAAGTTGTTTGATGGTGTGAATGTAGTTGAAAGGTTTTATGACGTTCTGAATTGCTGTCTAAACTTATACGTTCCTCAAAAGCGGATTAAAAGTACAAGTTTTCCTAAATGGTTCCATCCAGAATTGAAAGACCTTGTGTGTCAGAAAAAAACTGCACACAAGAAATACATGCAATCTGGAAGACTATGAGAGTTTCGCAGACCTTAGAGCTTTATGTAAAATTGAAACAAAATGGTGCAATAACCTGTATTTGACCGGGGTGGAAGACTCATTTAAATTTAATCCAAAGTATTTCTGGAAATTTATAAAAGATAAGAGTGAGCTAAATGGTTTACCTAGTAGTATGTATCTTGGTGATATTAGTGCACAAAATAGTGTAGGGATATCAAATTTGTTTGCGAAACACTATACCAGTGTCTATGATAATTCCAATTGATAGAAAGAATGAAATTATGATGTTCATATGAGTATATTGAGGTAAAATATAGCAAAACTTTATTTTTTAAAATAGATGTTGAAAATTGCTTTTTATTATTTTGTATATTTATCCATATTGAAATGAAGGACTGAATGCACATATAATAAAAAATTATTATTTTACTAGATTTTAAAGTAAAAAATCGAAATATATTTAAGTAAATATACTGAAGTGAATTATATTAATTGTATATAAGAACCAAGCAGTATTTTTCTGGTGGAAACTCATTTTTTGGATTTTTATATTTGTTCCCATTGAAATTAAATAATATATAATAATAAAGAATGTATTTTAAAATAAAAAGGCCTCTTTAGAGGTTAAATAAAATACAAGTATTTTTGTAATTACTTACGTTTTAAAGAAATGCACTTTAAATAACACTGCATATAGCCCTAGTGAATATATCCATGATCCATATCTGACCAGTATATTTTTTTCTCCTGGTAGGTATTGTAGAAAAGGTTCTACAGAAGATATTTCCATGTCACTTATAGTATTTGTGTACATATGATGACTCAAGACGTGACTTATTCTCCATTCTCTAGGATAGCACACCGTGTGAATTACTTTAAAATACTTACAATAAAAAATCAAATATAATAAATGAGTAGCCTGGACTTACTTGGAACTCATTAAAGATAAATCAAAGTAAAATCTCCTAAAGTTATCTCTTTGATGAAAAAAATTGTGTGCTGCTACAGTCAGTAATCCTAGACATAATCCGGAAATAATTCCAGCTAAGAAACTTTTATAATACACAGCCAGGAAAAAGGAACTAACATAAGAAACAAACATGGCATCGGTCAGCATTTTACTTCTAATTGACGGTTTCTTTGGTAGAGTTTCTAATTTTTTTACAATCTTTTTCTTCAGAGTTTTGTAAAAACCTTTTTCATGGAAAGTGAATGGGAAATTTCTGGAAGTTGAAACTTGCTTTACGAAATAATTGTTTAGAATATTTTCTGCTTTGGTAGTAAGATGGTGGGTTTCAAAAGCTTCGGTTATATCAGTTCCCTGAAAATAAAATTATTAGTTTATTATACTATATTTTCACACAATTTTATTTCTTATACGTAGAAAAATTTTATTTTTTTCTCATAACATTATAATCTTAGTAATGTAGCTCGAATGTAATTTTTACTTGCCTCGACAGAGAAAAGTACTATAAACGTGAGAAATCACGCTCCGAGATTCTTACATATCTTTGCGTTTTAGGGTCCCTGGACCCCAAAAAACATGTTCTTTAATTTCCGTTAGTCTGTCGCATAGCTTAAAAACTACTTACGCAATTGACTTTAAATTTTGGTCAAAAATGAAAAATCATATGAGAATGTTATGATTACATTTTCGTAAAAATTAAATATAGTGAAACAAAATGGCGTCTTCACAAAATGTTAAAAAAAATTAATATTAAGAAATTCTTAATCTTAAAATAAGAATAAACTGATAAAATTTTTACCAAAATTGCCGACTAATAAAATGTTTAAAATCCAGTACCAAAGAACTACTTATCTAATTAACTTAAAATTTTGCACAAAAATCAACTGTGAAACAGAGATAGATAGGTAAAATTTTAGTAGATATCCCATATGGCAAAACAAAATGGCTGCCTAATGCATTTTTTAAATAAACGGTAAAATTATAATTTCCGGTAACAAAACCTTTTTTATTTTTATAGAATATATGTAAATAAAGTTATGAGAAATAATAATAATAATAAAAATGATAATAGTTGTAAAAATAATAATTTAATAATAATTTCAAAAAATCTAAAAAAAATAATAAGCAGTTTATAGGATTTGTAATAAAAAAATTATTAAATAACTATATGCATATATTATCTGTGTTATATATTCGTAGTGGATTCCTGTATGAAGTAAATTGTGGGTAAAGCCGAATTTACCGATTCATTTAAGCAACAAAATGACTTCCCACGACTTTTCATGAGGAGTATGAGTGCAATTTTTAAAATTTCTCTTTACTATAAATTAATGAAATGCTACTAGCTCTACCCACATAATAAAAACAACCTAAATTGTAGACATAATTTCAAATGAAGCAAATTTTGTGATATAGAAACCAATTTCACAAAAACTAACTAATGCAAGTTTAGATTTTTATTTAAACACCTTTTCCAGTGTCCATGACAATTATATTTGAATATAGTATATGCTATACACAATGTACTTATAATCTGTATTAGAATTTACAAAAACCAGTAGGTAGAACATAGGACGTTTTATTAAAAAATATTTTAGACATCTTAGTTTTCGGACAACCTGTATTACAAACTGAAAATTTTAATTTAGAGTTCTATTTTTGAACATTCTTTCTTAACAATGAATACCCAGATGTCTCAGACTTCAAGATAGTGTTTTAAAATTCACCACTTTGCAGAAATTAAAATTACCTTTTTAGAGATGTAAAAATTGCTTTTAAGTACATTAAAGCTCTCAAGTACAATTTGACCAATATGTGCGTACCAGTAGGCACTTGCATATAGCACACAGGCTTATACCCTTTTTCGTACAATGTAATATTACGTGACTTATACACGGACGTACGTTTTAAATAATTTTGTCATGTGGACCCCCTTGTATACGCGCCTAATGTTCTATTAATTTAATAATTAGTAAGTGATAAAGTTATAGATTGTTTTACTTAAATTAGAAACATTTTCTTTTTGAATAGGTGTTTTTGTTTCGGCGTGAAGAAATTGTTTAGCTTTTTATTAAACTTGTAACTACCAAATAAATGCTATTCTGAGCGTCTGTTCTATAAGTAACAGGTCCTTTTGCCTCATCAGTATCACCAGAGCCGGTGCGAGGCTTGGATAGATAACATACAACTGTAATATAAGAGATATGATTTTTTGTAATCGTGAAAAAAATCACCTTCCTAGATTTTTTCAGATCTTTACGTCTCAGGGTCCCTAGATGCCGAAAAGACGTTTTGTCAATTCCGTCGGTCTATCTGTCGGTGAGTCGGTCTAGCGGCATAGCTAAAAAACTACTTACCCAATTGACTTCAAATTTTGAGCAAAAGTTAAGGGTTATATAAGGATAACTTGGTAACATTTTGGTAAAAATCCAATAAGGCAAAACAAAATAGCGGCCTAGGGAAATGTTAAAAAATTATTACCAAAAAACTACTTAAGTCTCAAATTTTGCACAAAAACCAAGTATTATGTAGGAATCAATAGGTAAAATTTTGGTATGAATCCAAGATGGAACAGAATAAAATATTTAAAAATTCAGCCTGAAAAACAACTTAATGGACTGATTTCAAATTGCGTGCTAAAAATAAATGTGGTTTACAGATCAACAAGTATAACTGTGGTACTAATTCAAGATGGCGAAATAAAATGGAGGCTAAATAAAATTTGTAATCGTGAAAAATTCAGGTTTTACATATCTTCACATTTTAGCGTCCCTAGATGCCAAAAAATACGTTTTATCCATTCGGTCGACCAACTGACGGTGTCTCTATCTGTCTGTCTGTCAGTTTATAACATAGCTTAAACTAACCTAATCTACTTATCAGAGTGACTTCAAATTTTGATCAAATGAGAATGACCCGAAAATATTTTGGTAAAAATCCAATATGCCGAAATGAGATGGCGGTCTGGTGAAAGGTTAAACAAATTATTACTGAAAATACTAATTATCCAATTTACCTCAAACTTTGCAGAAAAATCCAGTGTTATATAGGAACGAACTGGTAACATTTTGATATGAATATAAGATAACAAAATAAAATGGCGACCTAATAAAATATTTAAAAAATCAACCTGAAAACAATACTTATTACACTGATTTCAAATTTTGTGCGAACATTAAGTGTGATATAGAAATAAATTGATAAAGTTATGGTACGAATTCAAGATAGCGGAACAAAACGCACGACACACGGTAGAACGATCTCATGTAAACTGTTGGACATTTGAATTTGTTTTGGTAGTTTCTTATTGTACGATAGTTGCACTTTAAAAATTTGCATCGTTCTTTAAAAATATTACTTACTCACTTAATAACACTTTCGCAAACCTGCGTGTTTTAAAGTGCATTGAAATTTCGTTTTTCAGGATTACATTTGTTTGAATCTGTACTTAGTAAAAGAAATATTTTAAGTATATCTTTTAAATTTCTAGGGTCTTTTCCTATAACATAGGGCTAGTTTTTTGATTTCATTATTTTGCCATAAGGTAGGGTTGATGTGCACTAACAGTTTTTGGTAATAGTTCCGATGGCATTCCCAATATGTAAGGTTTTTCACAACTTTTAGCATGTTGGATGATTCCATGTGACTCGTGCTACCCACTATGCTGCTAGTGACATGGTGAAGTCTGTATTTAAAAGAAGTTCCATGGCCGCTGTCGAATCGCTCCTGTACTTGACAAGCAAGCCTGTCTATGCAGTCTCCTTAGTTTGGCTTGGGCAACATTTTGTTGTCTCTTGCTTCACCAGGCTACTTATGACCGGTGCAGCCAATATAGCTGTTTTGTCTCATACCCCACAACCTCCCGCAGATTTTACGGCAGGTCCACAGCAATGGTTAAGCTTTCTGAATTATTTTATTCAGATGAGCATTTCAGTTCAGCGTTTTATCCAGGATAATTCCTAAATATTTCACTTTAGTTGAAAATGGTCACCGTAAGGAAGGTGGTCTAAGTCTCTAGATTCCTTTTCTTTGTGAAGGGGACTAAAATAATTTTATTAGGATTGATAGACATCTCTTCCTTCTCATACCATTTTAGTGTGGTGTTCAGTACTTCCTGACGGGTTGCTGAGATTTCTTCTTCAGGCGTTCCTTTTACAATGATAACTAGATCATTGGTATATACAAGCATTGCTCGTATCCAGCCACATATAAGGGATTCTATCCCTCTTTCAGTAATTGCATCACAAAGTGATCCAGAAAGGGAATTGTTAAATGATCCCTCGATCTCTCTCTCTCTCTTTCTATATATATATATATATATATATATATATATATATATATATATATATATATACCTTAATGCAGATGATCTGATGATCTGGTCGGTATATAGTTCCATGCCAGAGTTGCTCTAAATAGTCTTGTGATGAAAGGAAGGAGTGCGTCCAACCTGTCTTGTATCAGAACTGAAAAGACTCCATCCTCGCCAGGCGATTTGAAGGGCCGAAAAGAGTTTAAGGAACTGCCCTTACTGTAATTGTTTTGTTGGCAGACAACCAATTATTTCTGTGAGATCATTTGTATCAACTTATGAAATGGTAGGCTACCTAGGAAATGATTTTGTGCTAAAAGCTCCAAAGTTTTTTTCGATCCCAGTTCCTGAACAGGCTCCCTGGACAGAATCTTGTAGATTCTGGCACTGATATACCCTCATAAAACATTTTCCACGACTCTGCTCGACGCTTTCCTGATTGCTTTGTTATAATTTGTTAGAGCAGTTCTATAGTGGTGCCATTCACTTGATATTTTTGGTCGATTGAAGAGTCTACGAACTTCTTTTCTTAATTTATTCAGGTTATTGTTCCACCATGGTGTATTTCTATTGTCTTTTTTAACCTTTAGTGGACAGTTTTCATGATATGATGAGATTACGGCGGTTGTAATTTGGTCCGTCACGAACAAGTTGTTCACTATTATTAATTAAGATCGACGCATGGCAGAGATTGGATTTTCGAGACGTTTTATTGCCATTGAAATCTATGATTCTTGCGTCGTGATATTTAATCTTAGGTCTAGGGCCTACTGTAATATCAAACCGGATGTATTTATGATCTGAGCATGATGGTTCTGGTGACACCTTCCAGTCAAAAATTTTATTGCAAATAAAACTTGTACTAAACTGAGAACCTCTCTCCTAACTCTAGAAACAAAAGTTAGTTCAGACCCCGAATTATTTAAAGCGAGTCCCCCTCCCATTGAATAGTTAAAAAGTGACTCGCCTTTAGTTGATGTCCGTACTTCCCCATGTTACATGGAGTGTGTAATACAATTACCAGCTGTAAGCTCTTCCGTTTGCAGTACGCGATTAAGTCGCGCA
Organism: Kuschelorhynchus macadamiae; assembly: GCA_030620095.1. NCBI lineage: Eukaryota > Metazoa > Arthropoda > Insecta > Coleoptera > Curculionidae > Kuschelorhynchus > Kuschelorhynchus macadamiae. The sequence goes on along the minus strand of JAUTXW010004977.1, from coordinate 348,312 downwards.
ATGCTTTCGGAGACAGTTCTTCTGCTTCCCTGTCGCCGGGGAAATAGGCAGAGCATACGATTACCTCAGTCTTACTCTCCCTGTCCGGCGGTGAGATATGTATAGCTATCACATCTCCGGTGCAAAACTCTGAGAGTAGAAAATAATTTATGTTCTTCTTAATAAGGAAACACGCTCCGGGTTTTCCCTCCGAGCTTTACTCAATTAACTTAAAAGATTTAAATAGGCCCATGACTCGGTCCGAAGTAGATGTCCAGAGTTCCTGTATAAGGGCTATGTCGATTTGCTCCTTATTAAATGCATTGCTCAAGACATGGGCAGGCTAACCTGCAGCAGTTTGTCTTTATTATTGGTCAAACTGATATAAGCAAGTTTACCTGTTTCCCTTGTAGCTTTTCCTTTTGGGGAGCCGCCACTAGTTGCAGTCTGGATAGCCTTCTTAGGTCCTGTAGCCATCTTTCTCTTGGGCGCAATGTGACCTGCCCAAACCCAAAGTATGGTCTGAAGTCCATACTTCGCAGTGGTTCCATAGAAGCGTCATCGATGGCGAAAGTCCAAGTTTGACCAGGACCCGAATCCTCGCAGTGTGTAGGACAACCCACTCGCGAGTATCCAGGTCATGGTTCATCTTCCCCAGTCAAGTCCGCCAACAACCTTATATCAGGCGAGTGGTCCGAAACATATACCACGCAGAGATGAAGGTAAGGAAGGACTTTCCCCTTCATAAACTTGACCTTTGTGCCCTCCGCTAATTGGAATTGCTTAGCCGCCCGCATCTTTCAGCTAGTTCAGGCTATTTTCGTCTGCGCAGGTAAGTTGTAGCCAATCAGGTCTTATTGTACCGGCTTGGAATCTTACCTGCGCGCCTCCTTCTGGGATCCTCCGAACGGCGCTCAGCACTTCCAGGCGCAAACAGTTCAGCTGATCCCTAGTACTACTGAAATGTTCAGGGTGAATTTCTGGACACCCCAGTAACGGCCCCATATGTGAGTTCAGATGAGCCCACCCAAGCCCTCTTGCTAGAACACTAAGGAGTGCTATCATCCGACTTCAGGTGTTTACTGCTATCCACCACCGGAATCAGTTTTTTCGGGGGTTTACCCTCTTCTTGCTGAAGTGTCTGTTTCGTCTGCAGCACCGTCTCTAAAGCGATGTGATATGGTACACCATTCTTTCGAAGATTGCATAACTCCCTTCGTAAAGAACGAGGAGTTTTCTTTTCATTTTGAGGCTCTCCTCATCCTGATCTTCGTTTCCATCTCTAACCAGGGATGGGGATTTTAAGAGTTTCCTCTTCCGGTCAGATAAAATAGCATCTGTCGATGGCGAGACATCTCTAGACATCATTGTTTGTGATGATGGAAAAACTTCCATAGCTTCCACTGTGGAAAGTTCTTGTCCAACCTCCGGTGACTCCGACGTGGTTTGTTCTCCCCCCCCCCCGAGTTTTTATGGCCCATATTCCATACGAGTCCCACGAGTAACTAAGGAAAGGTTGGTCCACCACGGCACAGCCCCGCATTACCGTGGTAAGGCTATTTTACTCTGAGAAGTCGCCCGATGTCCAAGAGACCCCGTTTGCGACTTCTGATTTGGGCTCAGATGCCATCCATCCCTTGGCACGGATGCACACACCTTGGATTAAGCCATGTGTCCTTCTTAGCTTCGATGGTCCAGATTTGGCCTCACATCAGTGAGACCCTATTGTCACCATAAGATCGCACCCATGAAAAGCCCCAGGAGACTCCTACTAAGCCCACCACTAAAGGGCAAAGTGTGGACACCGCCATAGGTGTCGCTGGCTATACTGAATTCCTCAATTTTTTTTCCAAATTAAAAAAAAACGAAAAAAGAAATTGCCCATATATTTTAAATGGAACTTTTTATTATTTAGCGGTATGTGATACATATAAAAGTAAACAAATTAGGCGTAATTTATAATCTTGAATTTAGCTAGGACAACTCCTTTACTGTTATAAATGCAAATTTACAAATTAGTTTCGATATGGATGGCTAGAATTCGACCCTCATCATTGGGATCTTGGAATTTTTTAAATGTTACGATTTCATAACATCCAACTCTGTTGTGTATTTGTACTAAAAGTATTGTTTTTTATTTATTATTATCTAATTTTTTGAACTAGCTATCCCAAAAAAATTGGGCGCAATCGGTATCATACTTAGACGTGGTCCAGGGTATCATGCGCACCTAGTAGCGAAGTGTGTTATGAAAATAATGATTTGTATAATTTTGCAAGGATTCCTTCTTTTCGTTCGTCAAATACTTCTAATAGGCCGACGAATGTGAAGCACCTTGTATATGGATCATATTTTTTATGTGGGTAGTGTTGTGTTGCGTTTGTTATTAATAATCCGTAATAATTATTATGGCTTTAACTAACTAATCATTGTTTAATTCGTCCCATGTCAAGAGGTATCTAATCTTTTGTTCATCTAATATTAATTTAATATTTAGGTACCTAATTTTTATTTTATAAGTAAATACAATCCAAAAATATCTCTACTTCTATTTCCTTTAGTTATCTGGCCCATAATTATTTTAATTACACAGATATAACCAAAATTATGAGCACAAATGTCAATGTCCAGCGGCTGCCATATAATTTTTTTTAAATCAACGTAAAAAAATCTTATTTAATTGGCTTTAAATTTTGCAGAAAAAATTAAATATGATATAGGGATAAACTGGTACGAATTCAACATGACGTAACAAAATAGGGGGTGTATGCCCAAAATCAAGTGTGACATAGAAATCCAATATGATGGAACAAAATGGCGCCGAATAAAAATGTTTTTAAAGATAGTATGTATATGTTACTAAATGACTATGTACTGAACTAATTTAGGTCACACTTCCCTGATAAAATGAAATATTCATAACGAGGGACGTTCCGGTTAAAGGAAATTTATCGATTTTTATAAAAGTTCCGTCTATTAAAACTTTAGTTAGGACTCACCTCAGCGTTTGATATTAGATTAGCAGTTTCAAAGGATTAAAATAAACCAGTACCCTGAATATCAGATCCGCAACCCACCTTGTTTCTTGCACCTCGCTCTTCCATGACTCTAGCACCCACTGGATCGTAAAAAATCTAGGAGCGATATCCAAATTTCATAATTAACCATAAATACAAATTCGTTGATTTACTTTGGATTGAGGATTCGAACGTTAGAGACGATAACACGCAGGGTAATCTATGCCCTAGTCTCTAGACTTTCCGCACTCTGACGTATAATTAATAATAATTCTTATAAAAGCACATACTTTATACTATAGGTGTTAATGTCTTTGGATGTACCTTTGTTAGTTCAAGCCAGTCTCTGCCTCCAGGATGTGATTCAATAAAATTTGATAGATCGTACAGATTGTCATGTATTCTCCAATAACCTTCTGCTCCATCATCGATGTTTTTCCCTTCGAGCCATTTTTCCCCTAAAATGGAAGTTAAGTTAAAAACACAAAAAAAAATATGCTAAATTAGTGACATATAAAAAAACTTCTCACATAATATAATCGTATAGAAAACGGCTAAATCCGATTTATAAGAACTTTTTTCCTTTAATGGTATTGCTCTGATTGTATTACTATATACCAATATACATATATATATATATATATATATATATATATATATATATATATATATATATATATATATATATATATATATATATATATATATATATATATATATATATATATATATATATATGGTGATTACTAAAAAGCCTAATTAAGAAAATAAAAAAAGAATAATTTTTAAGTAGTGTAATTTGCTTAGTGTACATACCCGAATGCAAAAGATGATCCCTAAGTGATGGATATTTTATACCTAAACTTGACTTGAACTTGCTCATATCCATGACTCTTAACTCGTGGTTGTATCTACATGTAAATAATAAACAATTAAATCATAAAAAGATGGTATACTTTCAATGGCAGAAAAAAACAAAATTACATTAATTGCGTCACGGGAAAAAAACGCGATTTGAATCATATTTTAAGTTGCCCTAACAAATTAATTTCCAATTATTAAACGCATTTGGAAAACGAGTTTTTCGTAATGTAATAAAACGTGTTTTTAAAAACCATCCTTGATTATGTAATAAAATTTTCTATTAATAAGAGACAGTCCAAACGGTAATTACCATTACATTTTTTGTATCTAATTTTACTGCATGATAAACGAATGATGAAGAGAGCTTCTTCCTAAGCCAGGTGAATTTTTATCGAATTGATTGAAATAGTTTCTATATAGAAATTTGCTTAATGAATTTATCCTAGAAGGTGTTCACTCATCTTCATAACATACTTTTTTTTTCTGCACTGGTTCCTAATTAATAAAGGTTATGAAGTGGTACGTTTCAGTTGGCGCCCCTATATGCTTTCATTATCTTAGGTATAAGATTGATGATGAATAGTTTATGGTTTACAAATAACGCACTATTATGTAATTCAAATAAATTATTTGATTTTTTTGAGCAATATTAAAGCCAAAAATGTAATTGTTATTCTGAAAAAAAATCACTCCCGTCAATATTTGATGACAAGCATTTTCAGAATTTTCTTCTTATAAAAGTAAAATAGCACAAAGAGCTAGCTGTGACAAGCGGCTTGGTATATTAATACCGTTAGCATCTGAAACTTCTGAAATACAATCAGGATTCACGAATTTAAATCATTACTACACTCGATTTTACATTTTTGAAGAAAATTACACGTAAAAATTGAAAAACTTGATTTATATAACAAAAGCGCTGTAAAATTCAGGTTACTAATTATACAAACGTTTAAGAATAATGTGCTTGGCGAACGGATCATCTAACTTGTGAAAGTAGTAACAATGATTTTACTGTGCCGAAACCGTTTCTCGGAACTGGTCCTTAAACTCCAGGATGCCACTGTCTAACAATTTCGTGAGGAATGACATGAACAAGCACAGAGGCAAGCAAATCTTTCAATATCGTGTACATCTCACCCTTAAATGCCTTTAAATACCATTAAATACGGTAACTATTTATTTTCTCATAAAATCTGCGATTATAATGATTTTTGGTCTACAGGTTCATTTTGGCGCTCTGATGATGATTCCGAAGTCAAATCTATTTCTTCACTTTTCTTTTTGTTGTTATTCATCCTTAAAATTCTTAGATATTTTAACTGCAATTTTCCCCTTTTTCTTCCTTTTTTTGCAGTGATGCACTTCGCTGTTGTTTAAGTATTGATCGCCTTTTGTGTTAGGACTTTAACGATGACGCCAACAAATTTATTTCTTCCCTTTTCTTTTTTGTTGTTATTCATCCTTAAAGTTTTTAAACATCCTAACTTCAATTTCCACCTTTTTCTTTCTTTTTTTGCAGTGTTGCATTCCATTTGTATCACTTTCTTGAAATGACTATTACTATGTATTTAAATAATAAATAGGATATTAAGCCACGCTGCCTCTTTGAGCGTCCGATCAAATATGTGTAAATACGACACAATTGACAATGTGCAACGAGTTTTCTCGTTGATGTACAGACAAACGAGCGAACCTGTCCGCACGCAAACGCATACGTTCCTCGTCGTACGGCCGTATACGTTCGCTACGTGTCCGCGTATACATACGTTATACACGTCCACACTAGACGAACGCATGCGGTTTTCACCGTGCGGCCGTATGCGTTCGGTAAGTGAGTACGAGCTTTAAAGAGATGTAAGACGTTGAGGCTTAAAATTGGAATTACTACTACTAAAATTATAGTAAAAATATGCCTGATATTTTCAGCTTTGCACGGCCACTTATGGATACTTCGAGGTTTTAAAGGAATGTCGAAATAAAGAGCGGACACAAAGTCCCAAGGAAGGGGGGGGGGGTGGTAATAAATATTACTGTTAGGAACTTCTAGAAAAATGAATCCGACTATTAAAAACCTAACGAGTAAAAAAAAAGGTCCACAGTATACACCTTGTATTTGATACTACATGAATAAAGTTGACTTGAGTTTGAATAGAACTCATGCCATTGTAGGCAGCCGATGCGTGATAATTAAACCACAGCTTATTATGTTTTTGTGTATATAAGCTGTGATTAAACCTTTTATTTTTGTAATTCTGCCCTGGTGTAATAAGGTGTACAGAAGTGAATAAAAACTAAGCTATAATTTTTTCGAAAAATAAAATCATAAACTGTTTGATAATCTGTTGTTGAAAATCAACATGATTTTGAAATTAAAAAGGAAGACATTAAAGTTAATACTTTATATCTTTTTTTGGATTCACTTATACTCGGGATTGATGAGCGTTTTAACCAGAAAACAACGAATTTAATTTTAATTATCGGTGAAATACTAAATTTAAACTGTAACGTTGATGTCGACTTTACAATCTCGGAAACAAAATTTAAGATAAAAAAAATTGACCTAATAGCAGAATGCAATATGCTTATGCCAAAATTATGTTTTAGTTTTAGCATAGATTTTAACATTACATATCTCGACCAAAACGTGGATGGTTCACAAGTTTTGAAATGTGGGAGAAGTATACTAGAATTGCCTCTTCTTTCTCGAAATTATTTAATTTATGTTTTGCACACCATTTACTAAAAGGTAAGAGTTAAACGTATAAACAAACTGACCAATGCTTTCTCTATGGTTACACGTTTATACTCTTGGTTTTGACTTCTGTAACGATCAACAAACAAGTATATAACACAAACATATTTTCACAGCAATGATACAGGTAGAAAGGCATAATTATGTGGTTTCATAAGAATTCTTGGATTTATTGGGTATTTCTCATCAATATTTTATTAAATATGTTAAATTCGGCTTTTTAAGTCCAGTTCCGGTGATGTTGATTATCACATGAAGACTAATTAAGTGGCGATATAGGTATGTGATAGTTTATGTTTGGTTTTTAGCTTGGGTACTGAAAATACTTACTTTCCGCACGCTCGCATGAAAAACATATTTTTGCATTTTTCATAAGAATTTTTTTTTCTAAAACTCACACCTTAGAATTAGGAAAAAATTAAAGTGTATTTTAAATTTTTTCAATATGTCTTCAAGTAAATGAGCTTTTAAGACGATTTATTCGTCAACAATTTTCACAAATAATTATTTGGGAATCGATGTCTGAATTGTAAACCTTCTCCTCGCACCTCTTATGGAAAATGGCTTTCGGCTAATTTTTCTAATTTTTTAGTATAATGCAGTTCTCGATGTACTGATCAAAAGTTTCTTCGACTTGTTTTTGAAATACAGGGTGTTAAACTTTACATAACTCGATATAAAATACATGAGGAAAACAGGATGATACAAAATATACTTTTGCAACATATTTAGCATTCAGTACTTCCCAAAATTAAAAAATGTTTTATATAAACATAGGTCCGCAAAAATATAAGTAATCTTTCTTCTCCCTATATCTCGGAAAAAACGTTTTCGAACTTATGTACATGCAAAACATTTTTTTCTTATTTTGAAAAACTAATTTAGTGTCATTCTGTTTCAGCAGAGTTTAACACCCTTTCTCTTAATAATCAGTCATAGGCTTGGATTGTACTTTTGAAAGCTGGAGATTAAGACATCGAAAACTGCATTATATCAAAACATAAGAAAAACTAGCCGAAAGCCCTTTTCCATTAAGCGGTGTGAAAGGTTCTTTTTTTCGACTTTTTTTACAACATACCTGCAAGTTAATGAGATTCTAGAATGATTATTTCGATCATAGCTTTCAAAAATTTTTATTTGTAAGTCGATTTCTATATTTTTGAAATTCGAACCTTAAGTAGTAAAAGGGGGAGAAATGTAGAAACTTTTTTACAGTGGTTTTCAAATATAATTATCCAAAATCAATTTCTAGATTTCTCGAAATACCACCCCCAAGGGAATGAAACATGTTTTTTTTATTTACTACTTTATTTACTATATCTCGTCTACTAAACCAGATTTTTTCATCGATATCTTTTAAAAATTATTATTTAAAAATCTATTTCCGGATATTTCGAAATTTCTCCTACAAGAAGGTGAAATAAAATGTGTTTTTTACTTTTTTTATAGTATCTCTTCAACTTAAATTTCAAACCAATTCTTTTTACAGTAGCATTCAAAAATAATTATTTAAAATGTTTATGGGTTTTTCGAAATTTCCGTCTTGAGGAGATAAAATAGTCATTTACTTTGCACATCTCAAACTTTTTTACCAAATATAAACTAAGACTTGCTGAAAACTAAAAACGTTATAGGGATGCGGTTTTCGACCTTCGACAAATATTTATGGAGTGTTATATAAAATCCTGAAAAATTTTAAAAATTAGGGCTCCAGATTTTATAATTTTTCTTTTTTTTATTTTATGCATGTCGTTCGACAACCAATTAGACATCTTTTTTAATTCTATCCCATTCCATATATTTTAAACTTTCTGTTCTTATTTCTAATGTAATTTATAGAGCCTTCAAGAAGAAATTAATTAGTTCAAAAGCATGGCGTATTAGAAACATAAATGAAATAAAGACTTTCGGACTGAATCCTCGTTATTTGTATTGCCCCAAAACCATGTCTGATACATTTTTATTTTTTTTTATCGCTGTAGCAAATTATTATCAGGTGGTTTTTTATCTTACGGTACTACAGAACAGAGGAAGTTAACTACTGTATTATTTATCATTAATATTATTAAAATTAATAATTTTCATTAGCATTAATAGGTAAACTTTCGTTTAGACTTTTATGCTATTGGGACCAATGGGCCTGCGCATTAAGTACACTTTGCACGTTTCATGTAAAGGAATTCTTGAATATTGCAAAAGCCATAAAGTTTTACATTAACCAAAATAAAGTCTTTGGAATTTCTAAGGGCAGCCCCGCAAAATTATATGCACGCGACACTGCAAAATCTCGCCCCGGCACTGCCGACCCCCCTAAATTATTCAGCCCACGGCCTTGCAAAACCTCGCGCCAGTTCTGCGTCGAGAAAAAATTCTTAATGAATTTATTCAACTGAAGTTCAATTGTCTGTGTGGATGGAATACAAAAACCGCAGAGATCGCTAAGCAAAATCTCATAATGCAGACTCTTGTTCTGGAGTTCATGAAGAAAAACAAATATGTTCTGCGATACCTTATTAACATTTGTACAAAATAAACTGAGCATATAAATAAGTCCAAATCAGCTTTTGTTATATGAATATACGACTTAAAAATATTTAAAAAACCGTTAAACCAATCAAATCTTAAATATTTATTAAAAATTTAAATCTGATAAATTGCAATTATCAAGTATAATTAAAAAATGAAAATACGATAACAATAAACTGTCGTGTTCGTAGTGTCTATTTGCGTATGACTTACCAGCTTATCAAAAATACATAAAATAATGTATTAAGTTCTACAAAATGTCTGCATATTGGGAATAACTATACTTAAGCATCAAAATTAAACAAATACAAATAAATACGCCACTTAATGTTTTACCAAAGATATGTGAGATAATGAACTTGATCTAACTAATTATTTATCTATATTTAAATTACCATTGAACAATCGATGAAAACATGATATATAAGGCGCCTTCGAAACGTTAACCGATGTGAATAAACGTGGAAATAAATATACACTGTAGCAGACTATAAACTGCTAAATGTTCATGAAGACGGTTATCAATATCATTACCATGTTTACAGAGGTCAAATTAAAAGTTGTAATCATTGCCCTTACATTGAACGCAATTCAATATATGATTTCCATTTTTTATTTCATTTATTTGAAAACAATACACATATTGGATTTTTTTCTTTTTTGGGACTCAATCGATAGATCAATCTGCTGATGCTAGGTTTCCTTTAACCATTTGCCCAAGACTTAATTTTTTTTTGGTCAGTCAAAGCTAGATCATGTAAACCAGGCGTAGACTGACGCCATATAGAAGGCCCAGGCATATATTGTGTGTCCGGATTCTTTAAAAATAAAGTTGGGGGCTGATGGCATTATTTGTTGAACAGAGGCAAAATCACTCAGAATCAAAATACCCTTGTCGAACAAGACGGGGCATGAGGACTTTTTGATGTTAACTAATGTAAGAATTGACGTTTAACTCGATAATTTCATAAATTTTATACGGTAAGAAATTAAACTGTTTTACAAAAAGTTTTGATATTTGCTTTAAACGAGGAAACAATTTGAACACCAGAGGTTAAAGGTTGCTATGCTATTCTTATGATTTCAATGACTATTTGGGAAATTGTTAAAATTGCGGATTTTCTCTATTCCAGCGTTGTCGCAGTTTTGTTGATCACCAATATTTATAACAGAAGTTCATACTCAGAAAAGTAAATTTAATGTGTTTGGTTGGGTTTCTACAGCTAATTATAGTTCTAGTCAAGAAAATAGTCTGAGGTATAGAGGATTGGAGATGGTGGAGTACAGAGGTAAGGTTTCTGCACAGTCAACAGATATTCGAACCAAAATGACATTTCGATGCTGAAGTCCCTCGAGCACTTGTCGTGTATCTCTCACCCGAAGGCAGACGTTGTGTTTATTGCTTGTCTTGGGTAAAGAATAATTTTTCCTCATATTTATTCAATAAAAACAATAATTATAAATTAAACAAGCAACTCTATCGGTCCTTAGAATGTGTATATCGAGAAGTACTTCGTTAGGCGAAGAAAAACTTCCTTTGCCAATTACACGAAAAATGCGAATATAAAAAATCATAAACTAAAGTTCAAAATCCAAAAATAAATATAACAAAATAACTATTACTCATTATCGTGAGATGACTACTATAGTTTTAAAATCACACAAGAGAAAACTTCGAAATAAAAAGTAATACTCCGTCAAGACTTGGTATGTAAATATTTATAGCAGCATTTATATAAGAATATATTTTAACTTTTAAATATTAACACACACATAATTAACTCCTAATATTAGGCTTATAACCTAGTACAATTATCAAATAAAACTAAAACCCTGTAGCACGCGTGGTCTATGATATATTTATTAGTTATTAAAACGAGCCGCCACTGCCGAAGTTCGAGACAAAAACTCCCGAAGGTCAGGTAGTCAGCTGATGCCACGCGGCGCAAGCAGGGTGGCTGTTCACCGCTCGTGACAGTAGAGTATTGGAGAACAACAGAAACGACAGCTGGGGAACGACATCCAGCCTGTCGACGGTGCGCTTTAACAAAAGATCGCACTAGGTGTGAAAGGTGGAGCCCTACTGTTGAACCGTAGTAAAGCTGGTGACTGTTTATGGCATTATGGCTGCAGCAGAATTAATCAAGCTAAACTTAAAATAAATTAAAGACCTTTTGTTTAACGATTTAATCCAATGTTTTTCAAATACTCTTTTGTATCGGGGTCGAGTTATATTTATTGTCAGTAGTTTTAGTTGTTTCGTTTACTATTAAAGTAGTTCAGAATTATCCAACTAGTTGTTTCATTGACTAAGTAGAACCCACCATTATAGGGCAATCCTTGAGATTTAACAACCCCAAAACACTAAAAAAATAAAACCATCCCATTACAACTAATGGAGAAACCAAACAGTATAAACTTACTTCACGTGTTCTCGATGTGACTAATGCAAACGAATAAACCCAAATCTAAACAACGAACAGTAGATGATCTAACCTCGATAATGTAACATCGGGACGGTCGTGTCAGACAAATGAGCACATCAGTGCTGCATCATCTTAAGGTTTATTTCCCGATTCACTTTTGAGGTACGTTAAGTACAAATTAATTGCTGACTTCAGCAAAAGTTTGAGTCCATACTATAACCCAAAATCAGCGGTTTAAATGGATATTCTGATCGCTTTAAGAGTGCAATGGTGGCTTGCTAAAAGGAACCAAGGAGCCATGGCACTACCATTAAAGTATTTTAAATTTTACAGAACTTCTGTTATTTACCTATATTTGGTGCCATATGATTAAGACTTTTCACCGATGTTTTTAAATAAAATTGTAATTTTATTTTTTTAACCATGTTTAATTGCAGTATTATCACAATAAATAAAAAAATTTCATTGCATACACTGTCAAAAATAAACTTTTAGATAAAACACTAAGAATATTTTTAGGTATATAAATTTAGGAACGGATAACGTACAAAAATAAAACAAAAGTCAGGCAATGAATGAAATTAATAACATAGAAAATATCGATGAACATGTGATAAAAAAGCGCACCATCGACATAGTCCTTCACGATCTACCACTAGGCAGGAGCGGTAAGGTTTCTAGAACCAGCGATCTAGTTCTGGAAGGTCCTTTTTACTAATCCCGGTTTCACCGACCTCACTCCACTCTTCTGCGAAGGCGGCCGGTCCCTTTAATGAAGGAGAGCATCATGCCTCAGTCATGGTGTTGTAATTCTTTCTTGGAGAGGAATCCGGCGCTGACGTTATTCCAACGTAGTTTTGCCCACCTTTCACACTTGTCAACAAAACGATAGGGATCCTCTTCCCCCGCACCACAATTAGGAAAGCAGGAGTCGTCCACTAACTCCAGCTGGTACATGTGCCTATTAAGTGCATAGTGTCCTATCAAAATGCCAATTAGGACACCAGTTTCCTGTAGGCTCCTTGACATTAACCGAGTTTTGCAGAAGTTCGTCCTTGACCAATTCTAGTATGTCTTCTCACAGGCAGATCTTGTCAGGACGAACGTATTGTTTCGTTATGTCCAGGCAGGGTTCTGGGCATTGGAGCGCCGATCCGCTTCTGGCAAACTCATCCGCTTTCTCGTTGCGTTCGGGGACTCTCACGATCTTAATATCTGATAGCTCACTTAGTCCATCACTGCATTCCTGGACTAAATCTGAGCTCAGCCACTGGTAACAATGGCTTTTAAAGCCGCTTGACTGTCTGAGTGAAGGGGTATTTTACTCTCCACGCCAATCCTGACTTCGTCCTTTATTGCAACCTGCAATATAGTATAGACCTCCGCCTGAAAAAGGCCTGTCCGACACTACTGTCCGACCGATATATTCCAGCACTGGCTGACCCTACTTTGTAGGTAAACTAATCTGGAAAATTTTTACATAGGCGGTAACACTACAAGTAGTGACGACACGTCGCGGTCGATGGGTAGAAATCTTTAATTAAAAAAAAATCCCAAATTGGTCAAGGAAAGCTGCTGGCAAAACCGTAGAAAAAATCGCGTTTTAATACATAGACGCGTAGGCCCCGTAGAAATTCAACCGCAACTTTATATAGTAGTAGCTGTCGGATTTTGTCTAGAGTCTAGAGTCTTTGAATAGTTGGGCTAAGAAGTGCGGCAGGCATAGTACAACTACAACATCACTATCTTGTTCATCTTAAGGAATTTCCCCGATTTACCTTCGAGATAGGTTAAAAAAAGGGATATTTAGTCTTTACTCTACTCTCGGTAGTAGTAGTAGTAGTAGAATTCGTACTTACTAAAATATTATTAAAATGTTCAAATTAAAAAAAAAGTACTTCTGGTGGATGGAGCTGTTTAAATTCATATGGAAATTCTACACCTTGCGTACAGGTTATGCTTTAACATTGGCGACAACTCAGCGCTGGCTGTCTACCTGCAGCATGGAAACGTGTTAAATGTTAAATTTAAGCTTAGTTTTTACATATGGAAGTAGTAAAAAAATAAGGGCTTTAATTTAGAAAAAAACGAGAAAAAATCGCTTTATGTTCAAATGTTCATATTTAATAACATCATGCAGTTTGCATACGTAGTATTTAAAAGCGCGATTCCAAAATAATCTGCATTTTTGGTGATAAAATATGTCCACTGTGCAAACCTACAGAGTCAATTGAAAAAAATAGTAGTACATATTACATACATAAGCATAGACAAAATCTGGAAAACTAATAAAATTTACGAAATTATTTTTTAAGCTTTTATTTTATGGAGTTGACTGCTTATCCTACTTAGACAAAGGACATAATAAAACTCTATCCAATATATATAACGAATCAACAAAGTATATATAAAAAACTCTAACAACATATTTTTAAAGATTAAATTAGCAAACAATGGCGTGTCACATACAATCAGAGATATTCAAATGCTAAACAATTTAGTATTAAACATTATTCAATTTGTATGGGAATAAGAGAGGAGTTCAGATTCCTAGTAATTTGATAGACCGAAAATACCTTTAAAGCATTGCTTTTCTAATCTAATAAATTACTTTGTTCCGATAGTTGTTATTTTATATATCGCCCTCGTATTTACGTTTCTCGGAAAGCACTAAGCGTTACTGTATAACTTGTTACGATAATGAATTAATATCTTGTGCAAAACGGGTAAATACGTACATTAAAATAATATTTTTAGTACTCATTCGTGACAAGATCTTTTAAGTTAGATTTACCGAATGAAAACATAATAATAACTTCTCAGTCAACCCTTTAGAAGCTATCAGAGACCGGAAAAGGTATTGAACAAGTAATTGGCTCTTTCTTGATAAAATTATTTACCCTTCAGCAATTCTGAAATACTGTGAGAAATTTCCAGCTAATGAAAAAATAATATTTTAGTAAGATAATATACTATAGAAAGCAAATTTTCAGGTTCCATCCGTTACAAGTTGTGTATGGTTTCTGGATTATGGGAGTGTTAATCTGGCGTCAGAACTAATAAGAGATATTCCCAGATACAAAGAGATATCAGTTATTATTCTCTCTGGCGTTAACAATTGAACGTATAAATACATTTTTTTAAGTGCGTGATGTTCATTAATTTTAGGCAGCAGAGCCGCGCCGCGTCGTCTTCCTAATCTAGAAAGGTCGTCCCTGTGCTAAGAATAAATTTATTCTAACCTTTACAATAACTTTAAGTAAATTTGGAATCCAAGTACTGAATAAAAATTTATTTTGGCAATTTCGCATCGCGTGTTGGAACCTTAAGAATAGTCTCGACTGTTTCAGATGCGCTGTAGTATAACCAGGAAAACAATTAAGGGGTGAAAGAGTAGAAGTAAAGAATAAGGGGTCAAGTGCCAAAAATATTAAACAGTTTTAGCTTACAAAACTTACACTTTTTCTCAAGTCTAAATCAAAAATAAATCTAGAATCTCAGACTTGGTCGTGGGTTACAGTCTACAAAAATTGAATTTTCGAGAAAAAGATGATATTCTTCATAAATCATCATCTTTCACATTGAGAAACCTTAATATTTAATACTTTATTCGAATATGTGATTTCAAATGCGGGACCATTTATTGTGTAATTCAACAAGTATGCCTTGCCTTAAAACAAAAACAGTGGGTAGAAACTCCGGGGGCAGAAAACCCTCACGCGTTTCCCCACTACTGAGTGTCAAGAAGACCAAAAAGAGGATACTGTCAGAGGGATCAGAGGGGCAGCAGAAAAAGCTGCACCCTGACAAAAACTATGACCGGCATCCACCAACTTTCAGTGGTGGGTTTAACCACAGCAGGCAGATCCTAAGGATCACTGCAAATAACCAGCTGTTGGCGGACCAGCTGAAGGGGAGGGGGCTGTCACTAGGCTTCCCTCACTTTGGGAAGGAGCTAGACTGGAAGCAATTCCAGTGAACAGACTTTCCCAGATATTTAAAGTACCAATATGGATAGCTGGCCCACCAGAAGACCTACACCTCGTTAAGCGTCAGTTCAAAGGACAAAACTCTTGGGCAAATGTAGGTAGGTGGCATCTCCAACCAAAGAAAACGTACTCGGTGTTCCAACAACTCAAGTTCAAAATAAGTGAAGCAACCCCTTGACTTAGATCACAGAGGCAGCCCCGGAAGAAGCTGGAAAGCATGGAAATGGACAACCCCACAACCAAGACCCAGGAGGAGATTCTCGACTCCGATAGTTCGAGCCTGGCGGCTACATGTATGATTCTCATCTATGATATACACTATAAGTGGTATCTAGGAGAATCTTCCACACTTCCAGCGTTGGCAAACATGCAACGCCACCATCGCTTAAACCACTATCGCTCTAATTCAAGAGCCCTAGGTGGTGCAAAATACAAAATTTGGGCTCGATGGACTAAAAGACACTGTCTACTATAAAATGAACGAAGGTAAGTCGAGGACATGTATACACATACCTAAGCATTTCCAAGCAAACAGTTCCCCAGTTCTGCGTCCGAAGCTCTGCGGGTAAAGTGAATGACAGGGTGGAAATCACCCTGGCCTCTACATATCTCCCACAAGATCCTGAAGAACCGGTCCCCTCTACTGAGGAGGTGCAAGAGTCGTGCACCAATGTGAGAGGGATCACCATATGGTGTTGGGAAACAGGTACACCAACGAAAGAGGTAAACGGCAATTTGACCAAGTCCCATTTTAATATATTGAGCAGAGGCTGTGAACCTATGTTTGTAACTTCCAGATACCAAACAATAATAGATCTCACTCTTACACATATAAATATATATGAGAAGATAACAGGCTGACATGTCTTCTCCGATATTTCTATGACGGATCACAGATGGATATACCTTGAACTGCCGGTCAAATCACCAAATAATATATCGTTCAGAAACCCGTGTAAGACTAATATCATGAGGTTCGTCAACGCTCTGACGGAAATAATAGAAAAAGGAAACACCCTGCAAACTCTGAACAGTTCAGAGGAAGTAGAGGAGTGCCTAAGCTTTCTAAACAACAGCCTTCGAGACCTCCTGCTCTCTCCTTACCCATAAAGAAAATACCAAAAACCCTGGATGGAATAAAGAAATGGGAAAACTCAGGAGAGACTCAAAAAAAGGCTTTTAATGTAGAACCCCACAACTGCAAAGATTATAAAGAACATCTGAGGATCTTTAAAAAGAAACTTAGAATAAAGTAAAAGACCGACTGGAGCAATTTCGCCTCGAGGCTCAAGAAAGTCCGCTCTAAAGACCCTGTCATGCATCCAGGAAGTCTAAGAAATAACAACTGAACATACACCGTTACCTCTGAGGGCACGGCAATAATACTACTGGAAACCCACTTTCCGGAATGTAAAATTATCGACACCACCGGAGGTCATGTGTGACCTGACGATTACTTAGACTCTATTAAAGCAAACTGGGAGATCATCAATACAGCGGTAACGAAAGACAAAATAGCTTGGGTATTAATGCCTTCAAACCGTTTAAGTCCACTGAAACTGACGGCGTTTTGCCGGCGATGCTTCAATTGTGTCTGGAGGCTGTTATCAAATACCTAGAATATGTGTTGAAGGCATGTCTAGCCCTAAGCTATACAGCCATGAAATGTAGAGAGGTCGCCTTTATATCCAAACTTAGAAAAGACGGCTCTCTCACCCACAATCTTACAAATCTATTAGCTTAACTTCATTTGTTATGAAGACTCTGGAAAGGTTCTGCAAATCTGCGCTTACTGGAAATACCTTCTTATCAACATGCTTACAAACCCTGGAATTCAACAGAAACTGTTCTGCATTGTGTGGTTCAGATAATAACGTAATCGCTTTCCGTTCCTATATAACTAGGAGCCTTCCTACATATAGAAGGTGCTTTCGAAAAGCGAACTTTAGAAGTGTAGAACTGGCTATGACCAGGCACAACGTTGATCCAACCATTATTAGCTGGATCAACTATATACTGAAGAACAGAGTATTTGAACTAAAAACAGGAGACCGATGAAAGCGCTTGTGAGCAGAGGCTGCCCCCAAGGTGACGTGCTGTCACCGCTTTTCTGGAACTTGGTAGTGAACAGCCTTATTAAGAATCTGAATGAACACTCTCTCTGATTTTACAGCTACGCAGATAATATCACAGTTCTGGTAACAGGAAAATTTGAAAATTTGAAAACGTCCTGTGTGACACCATGCAGGCCTCTTTAAGGCTAGTAGAAAGATTGAGCGCAGAAAACGCACTATCCGTGAACCCCACGAAAAACGAACTGGAACTTTTCACTTGGAAAAGAAAGCTTTTCAAAACCACTTTTTCTGTGCGGCATGCAGCTCCGTCTGTCAAAAGAGGTCAAATATATAGGAGTTATCCTAGATAGCACCCTTAACTGGAATAAGCACTTAAGGCAAAAAGCAAAACAGCTCACAAGAGCATTCTGGCTGTGCAGAGGAGCTATCGACAGACTCTGAGGTTTGTCGCCCAAAATTGTCCTCTGGCTTTACACACTATAATACGACCTATGTTCGTTTACGGAGCTATTGTGTGATGGACCAAAGCCAAACGAGTAGTAACACAAAACAAAATGCAACAGCTACATCCACACCTACGATGACAATGCAGATGCTGGTGTGCATACCGCCTTTTGATGTATTTCTGAGAGGCGAGGCAGAGAGAACGATAATCAGGCTGCATACCATTGACCTCAATGGTGTGAGAAAAATTGGGGTGCGGGACATGGCCGAGTATTCCTGGAGGCTGTCGCACGACAACCTCTTGTGGAACACCAAAGGGATGCCCTTGATCCCCGCTTCATTTTCATCCTGGAAACTAGTGTGTCCCTAGGCAATGGGATGACGGTCTTCTGTTTGGGAATTTTTAAGGCACCGTACAAGTGCAAAAAGAAAGATTAATGGGTGAAAACATTATTATTCTTACATACCGCAAACAAGTGTTCAAAATTTTGAAACATAATAAAATAACATCTAAACTAATTATTGAGTGTCACAGTATACTGGAGTCAATTTTCAAGGACATACGGTCACAATGTCCTGGATTAAGGGACACAGAGGAATCGAAGGAAATGAAATAGCATATTAGACGCGTAACGGGGCAAAGGGCAAATCATGTGGTCAAGAACACTTCGCGCCGCTGTCCTCTAAGGCGATTGATCTTAAGTTAAATGAGCAGTCAGGAAATATTCAAAGAAAGAGATCCAGGATCCAACTTGTAGGGTGTGTAACGAGGACGACGAGACTGCTGATCACTTTTTCTGCTACTGTCCAGCTCTCGTAAATATCACAGAATCCATTATTAGGGAAAGATGGCCAGAAATGGCCACAATCGGAGAATGCTCGGCCGCCACAGTGTTAGACTACATCAATGCTATTGACTGGCTCAATAAGTAAAGCTCTAAAGGAGATTACAATGGGCCTAATAGGTTGGCGCAAGTCACGCCTCTATATCTCTATCTATCGAACTTACATAAAATATCCCAAAAGCGTGGTATAACGTCCAACTTTTTTTTAAATAGAACACCCTGTATATTATATTATTATTATAAGCTATGAGTAGATACCGATTATTCTCGTCTTTTTCAACTTTTTGAAGTACATCTTTTTGAAGTAATATAATATAAGACATTTTCGACATATTTAGTATTTTTAGGCTTTGGTGAAGGCTCTTTGGAATGACATCCGTTACAAACAGCTCTATATGAATAATCTCAACTCTTTCCAAATTCCACATTCTCTTCACTTGATCGCTTAGCTCTGGGTATGCGCAAATATCTCGTTTATTGTGCTGTCTATGTTGTTGGTACCGGGAACCTTTACAAGTAAGCTTCTTTTTCCATCTTGTCTCGTCGTACAATTTCCGGTCTGTTATTGTTGATTGTCCCATCTGTTAGGATAGATCTATTGTAATATAGCGTATGCATCCAGAGCTACACGTGGCTCATTTCTATAATATTTATTTTTCCACATTACTGTAAAAAGTAAGTAAAAGTAAAGGAACCGTTTTGACGTATGCTCCAAACGTGACTTATAAACGAATTGTTACATCTAGCTTTATTTCTTACTCTCGAGAGAAATCCTTTGTTGCTTTGTAATTTGCTTTACAAATTATGTCTTTCTGGTTTTTGCTGCTCGCTAGAGGCCCCTGGTTGGAAAGCGACAAAGTAACTTATTGAAATAAAGAGGTTCTCTCTCTTCATTTCATTGGGCTAATAGGGGAGTAAACCTTTGTCTGCTTGGTCCACTTTTTCATGAAAGAGTGACGTGTTTTTTTTCCCGTGGAAATAATTTCGAAGCAGACTTATTTGTTTGCTGCACAGGTTCCTAATATCTAAACCTCTACCTCCTCCATTTCTCGGTATACTAGTTCTGGTGGTGGTGGATTTCGGATGGAGTTTTCTTTGCTTAGTCAGTTCTACTCGTGTCTTCCGCATGGTTTTATCGAGTGGGCAAGTATAAATATGGCCAAGGTGTTGATGGCTTTAAACAAGTTCTTAGTTTTTAGCTGAGTTTGACATAATTTCCGTCATGAATTCTCTTATGAGAGCACATTTAATTTCGGTATGTTAATATTTCTTGGCTGTGCGTATCCGAGGTACTTGTATACATAATTTTCTCCATTGCTTCTTTTAAACCTCTCGATTGTAATTAAACTCTGCTCGTTTCCTATTTTTTTTTTTTTTGATTGGATCAGATTTATATCTATGCCGGAATATAATTATTCAGCGCTTATTAATAGTGTTTCTAACTACTCTCACGGTTCCAAGAAACGCCGCTTTAACACATTGATCTACAGTGTTCTTTTTTACTTTAAGTTCTTTTAAGTTGTTCTGGAATTCTATAAGAAAAATTTCACAAGAGATTACAAATAGAGGTATAATTACTTATTTCAGTTGGTATATGTTTTTCAGATCGTATGCCAAGTCTTGATTTTTGAGTATTTTTTCGCTGAAGGTTTTTTTTGATGTTCTGGTTTAGTGGAACTAAACATCTATTATAATGGCTTTGCTTTTTTTTGTTGTGATCCATATGGTGTCTGGTTTATTGTGTGTCACTGGCCAATTTGTTCCCATTTGAATATCTCAATATAATTTGCAGTCCTTGACCTCAACGAGGGGTGGCGGCTGTTTTTATGATAGGGTTTGATCTCACTTATCAAATTTGCGTTTTTTGCTATGTGTGAGTGGAGAATGGACGCTACGTTATTGCGTCTCTCTGTATAATCAGTTAACGCTAGCATAGAGCATCCCAAGCTTATATGCTGTATTGATTCGTCGGTTTTCTGACGAGAGTCTGCATTTATCCGACATCAGATTTTCTTTGAGAGTATTTTTCCTGTACGCTCTAGTACTTACTACCGGTTCTTATACAGCGCAGAGAAAACCTTCCGTTTCTCCCGTTAATGCTCCTGTGTTAAGATAGCTTAAAAAGCTTCCTTATCTACACTGTTGGTTTCTAGGTCATTAAAATATCTTCTATGCAAACTCTTTCCCTTAATTTCTGTTAAAGTTTGCTGGACTGTAGATATGACTAACTTTTCAGGGTCCCTCCGCGCTGGTTTATAGATGAGTATACCAAATCAATGCTTACCACCGTTTGATAAAGTGCAGTATCTTTATTTCTTAAATAGTTTGTTTTTTTTTTGTTGCGGGTGTTCTCAATATTCATTAGTCCACGTCCTCCATTGGAATTGGGTAAGTATAATCTGAAAGAAGAAGAAGGATGGAGCATTCTGTACCGAGTAAATATTCGCCTGGTGGACCTAACCAATTCCTGTAAATCTGTATTTGACAATTTTATAACGCCATAAGGGTGTAGGTGAGGATCGGCCCAGCCCAAGCATTAATTGCTCGGATTTTGTGCTTAGCTGGTAAGTATCTCTTAGCCACGGCTCTTACGCGATTTAAATAGAGATCCCGAGTCTTCACTCTCATCGTTTTATCTTAAATCTGCTCGGTTTGATGCATTTCTAAATGTTTATAGGCAGGAGCACTTAAGGTTTCTTTTTTCGGTATTGTCTAATGATCGCAATTTTTCATTTTAACAGAAAATATTTGGCTTGTATGTGTATTAACTAAAAACTAAGATATTGACGTGCGATCCGTTTTGTCTTAAATCAAATCATAAAATTTTACAGGACCTCAATTTACATAAGCAATTGTTTTAAAAACAGTTTGTATAAAAAGAAATGTTAAAAAATATTCATAAAATCTAAATCATATATAGAATTCTCTACTTAAGGTAATTAAATTGCGCCCTATACCGATGTACCAAAAACATACTATATAAACAAAATAGTTTTGCAAAATGAACTTTTAGTAACTAAGTATACTTCATATTATTAAAGATTTCTTCTATCGGTAGTTGTTAACGAGATATCCAAGAATTATATTTTAAATAGACCTGTACTTGAGAAAGTTTTTATATATAGATTTTTTTTTCTAAAATTAAGTAAGTTTAACTAAATAGTACAAAGATTAAGATTTTTCAACATGAAAAGTATATGTTTAAGAAGAAAAATGTTTTATGAGCAATATTATTTTGTCCATTTGTCTTGATGTTAATCCCATCCGTGGACACTCTGAATATTTCAGATTAAAATTTATCGAAATATATGTTACTTACCTTAAAACAGCTGAAACAAAATCATCCTAATCAAATCTTGCTGAAATACGAGCTTAAAATTAATACTTTACCTACTTTTTACACAACTAAGCTTCGTTACACATCTGGATAGCTGTGTAGTAACACGACTAGCTCAGACGTCCTCCTGGTGACCAGGCGAATTAACTAGCAGAGCCAACTAACGTAACCAGCGAAATGGTAAATATTGCGGGTGATTTTTACTGAGCGCTGCCAACCGTACGGTAATTAACGTACATGTATTATTCTGCTGGTCAATTATGATTTATTGACTAAATTTAGATTTTAGCAAATAAGCAACAACATTAAACAAATACATAATTTTCGACCTAAAATAATTAAACACATATATTTTAGAGAAATATAACAACTTAATAATAATAATAATAATAATAATAATAAAGACTTTTATTAAGAAAATAAATATACAAAATATGAAAAATATATATTGAAAAGATATATTCACAAAAAAGCAAATCATGAAGAGAGTGGCGAAGTCTAGCCTAAATAGGCTACTCCTAACCAACAACTCGCCATGATTGGCCTTTCACAGTTTTTGAAGCCGGTAGTTTAAGAACACAATAGATGGATGACCCTAATAATAAACATATAATCCTACAAACGAAATAGTGATATTATACGAAATAGTTATATTATATCTCAACAGTTGGCCCCTACGCGATCCGATAGCCCAGGCGGCAACGCACATTATTATTTACAAGTCTTTAGTCATTGCGTATTTAGCCAATAAGAACGAAATTTAAATTTAAATTTGTTCATGTTAAATAATTTAAACTCGCTTGGTATAGAATTGTATAGTTTAACAGCGTTATAACTGAAACTTCTTTGAAACATTGCGGTTCTATGACGAGGCATTGTAAAAATATTTTTATAGCGAATATTTAAATTATGAACATTGCTTCTTGGAATGAATTTTTTATTTAAAATGTTTGATGTATTTGGTGACGTAAAGAGTTTATGTACGAAATTAACAAGATGGTGAATACACCTGTTACGCATATTAAGCCAATTACATTTCTTTATTTTATGGGATATGCGATTAGACTTTCTTACTCCATAAATTAGCCTACAACAGGAATTTTGCATTTTTTGTATCCTATTGCTCTCAAATTCCACAAGACATGGCATATAGATAAAATCGCAATAGGAGTAACGAGAAAGAACGAGACTATCACAAAGGATTTTTTTTTAAATTACGGTTGAGAAAATGACGATTATTGAAAATAAATTTTAAAGAACCAAAGGCCTTTTTGTTAATATTTTTTACGTGTTGTTTAAATCGAAGGTCTTCGTCTAAAACTACACCCAAATTCTTAACCGACTCCGCGTAAGAGAGAGTAACGTCTCCCAACAAAATCTTAGCGCTATTTTTTAAAATTTGTCTATTTACTTTATTTGAGATACACAGAAGTTTAGATTTTTCAGAGTTTAAATTGAGGTTATGTGTTTCAGACAGGGATCTTATAATTTCTAAATCGGAATTAATATGGTCTACGGCTTGTGTAGAATTTGAAACTTCAAAGCTACAATAAAGTTGAGTATCATCAGCGTACGCAATCGCCTGACAAAATTTAAGTGAGGTTATAATGTCTGACGTATATAGAATAAACAATAACGGAGATAATATGGAGCCTTGTGGTACCCCAGAAAGAATATTCATCGTATTTGAATAAACATTATCCACAACCACTTTCTGAGAGCGATTGCGCAGAAATAACGATATAAGGTTGACTGATTCGTCCGAAAATCCATAGTAATAAAATTTAGAACAAAGGAGTTTATGATCGAGCGTGTCAAATGCACTAGTAAACTTGCGTGACCCTTGTCATAGGCTCCGATCACATCATCCGTCACCGACGCCAAGGCGGTCGCAGTGCTAAAATTTTTTCGGAATCCGCACTGATTATCCGGAATAATATTATTTTCTGTAAGAAACAAAAACATTTGATCATGCAAAACCTTTTCCAGTATTTTAGAGAGTACTGGAAGTATGCTAATAATTCTAAGGTCAGGAAAAGTTTTAGGGTTATTACATTTAGCCAGTGGCTTTCCAATGCCAACTTTACATGCATCTGGAAAATATTTATCTTCAATGCAAGAGTTAATAATGTGTAGAATGTAAATATCAATGAAAGGACTGCATAATTTAATCATATTAATTGAAATATTATCAGTTCTGCAGCAATTTGTTTTTATGGACTGAATACTCGAATTTATATAATCAAGAGTAGATAGACTAAAATTAAATTGACAATTGTTATTATAAAAATTATTTTTGTAGAAGTCGGTTTTATCCTTACCTTTATCAGATATGTCTTGCAAAAAAGACCCAAAATAATTATTGATATCTTCAGGATTTGATAAATGGTGTGGCAGATTATAATTTTTATAAGTACGGATATTGAGATCTCTTAAAGTTTTCCAAGTTTTATATGAGTTATTTTCAGCACAAATAGTTTCAAGATAATGTTTTTTAGCTCGCCTAACTAATCACACTGTTTGATTACGCAAATTTTTATATGTATTTTTATTTCCTTCAGTAGGGTGTTTTTTATAGCGCTGCAAGGCTTTAGACCTATGTTTTTTCATTTGCTTTATATTTTTTATTGTGACAACAACATGGTATGTTAGATTCGTCTCAACATCGAAAGAAGCCAGATAAACATGCTTTCTTTTTTAACTCATCTAAAAAGTGCAAGAGAGTCTTATAATATCCAACGCCGCACCGGCTTGATTCTGAACGATTTTTTTACTTGGCTAGCTCCATGAATTTCAGGCTTTAAATGCATTTTCTGAACTGAATCGCGACTACCTTTGCAACACTTTATGATTAATTATTATTTTTAAAATTGAATTGTATAGTGTACTGTTACCTTATTTTATTGTAAATGTCTGATAGTGATTCGAGTTCAAGTGAACGTACCCAACCATATAAAAAGCTAAATATCGAGCGTAAGTAATTTTTTATATATTTAAGTAAAAGTAGGCATGTTATCAGACTAACGACTAAAAACATCAAACTTCGTCGAAACACTAAAATAACGTATCAATTCAAAGCAAATTCACTTCGAACATTTTAATAAAATTAGTGCAGTCTACGTCTAGTTCTTCTTCGACTCATGAACATGATATTAATACTGCTGAAATTAAACTTTGCGGTTTTTATAGCAGAGCATAATATTTCTTTTCTAACAATAGTTCACCGATGTCGGTTGCTCCCAAAAATATTTCCAGATTCAAAAATAGCAAAAGACTTAGCAGTTCGAAGAACCAAATCTAAAGCTATTGTTACCAACGTAATAGGACCAAGACACAAAACTAATTTATCAAGCATCTTGAGAACAATATTTCAGTTTCGAAATCAGCGTGTATAGTTGTGCGGTATTTTAATGAAAATTTGGGGAAAATCATTATCTTTGTGAGAATTAACTTCTGTATTTGAAGAAAAGGGAAAAAATTAAATTTCTTTGGATGATCACCATTGCTCGACTTATCCGTTAAAAAAAAACAACGATTTAGTTGCCAAATTTTATTAACAACTTTTTCTTTTAAATAGGACACCCTTTATACTATGGTTTCATTCAATATGTCTCTTCTTGCTGTTATAAATATAGCAGGTTTGATACCATCATCCTTGAAAATTGTTCTATCAGTGGGAATTTAATGTAATAGAAAGAGTACACATTTACTGCTTTACTCAGAGAAACCTCAAAAAAAATTTCTTTGGATGATCATCATTGCTCGACTTATTGAATATTTTGAAAAAACTGTTTCAGTTTTTTCCTGAAGCCCTGTATAAAATATTTTCCAAGAAATTTTGACGGATGTGGGAATTATTTGAATAATTGGCTTTAGTTGAAGATATTTGAATCAGTTTCTTGTATTTTACTGTAAGTAAGTAAGTTAAGTATTTGCTGTTAGGGAACTGAGATTGCTCTTACTGTTATTACATTTACTAATTGTATACTGATAGTTTTGTAGTAACTTCCTTTTTCTAATAAAAACAATATTCTAATAATAATTTGTTAAAAGAATTTATTACAGGTATAAGTACAAGCTACAAAATTACATTTATACACAAAATTTTGATACATAAGGTCATGCAAAAATATTTTTAAGTACCTACAAGCAAAAAGAAATATGTTGGAGTTGTCAGCTATTTACAATAATACAAATTTACAATACATAATACATAAATATACAAGATATATGTATATACCTTAATATAGAAGAATACGAATTAAAATTATTGGCACTTTTTCGATCAATGAAACTAATAAACATAAATTATATAATAAATACTAAGTACTATCGTTTTTAGAATATAATATACCCAAAAAGTATTATTAAATTTAAAAAAAATATAACAGCCTTAAATATCAACTACAAAATGTATAACTACGGAAGAAGTTCCTAAAAATTGCGAAGAAAACCTTGTTTTGATGGATTCAAAACTTATTTGGAAAAAAATGCATTCCCATAGAAAATATTCATATCAGTTAATTAAAGCAAGTATAATTATCTTATTTTCCAGATATATATTCTATAAAAACAACGAGAAAGAGAGTAATAAAAAGGTATTCTTATATTTTCTAGTTTGGTAACAAAATCTCTTCAATTCAAATTCACAATATTTTGACTTAAATGGTCTTTTTTATTTAATGATGACTTCAGCATGGGCATATTTAGGCCAGACCCTCTGGATTTCTCTATACATTAAGGAAATGCATATTACTATTATCACGAACATGAAATTGAGGAAATCGTTTTTAGTCAACAGCAAAAATTATGAGCTCGGACCCCCCTCCCCCCGTTACAAAATCCTAAATGCGCCATTAGGTGGTTTCAGCGATTTAATCCTGCAGCATGAAGTGTTCACGCGGTTTTCTATAAAGTGCTAAAAAATAACATTGTTTCGGAAAATGTTCAAACATATCATCAAAAAAAAGTTTTTTTATATACATTGAACTTTAATTTCCCAGTAAAACATCTCTTTTATTAGATCTTTTTAGCATAGATTCTTTTGACACAAAACACTTTTACACAAAAGTGTAATGCAAATTTTTTGTATTTATCATTAGGTTTTTTCGAAAACTTACTTTACTTATTCTTTTTTTACGCTAATACAATAAAATAAATATAACCCATTCCTTAAAAACACTTTTAAATCTGCTATATTGACTGTCATTGACATAAAAAAATTGAAAAAAAAAATATATGAAACTGTTTAAGTTTCAAATTTTGAAAACATTACATTGGTTTTAGTTTAGTATTTATACCTATCTTTAAAATAATGTTTTTTGAAGTTTGCTTTTAATTTTTTTAAGATATGTTTTGTCAATTTCAATTAATTTGTAAAAAATACATAGCCAAACTAAATATTTATTTTTATTTTCATTATATCAAGCTGGGTAAAACTTACATTATACATGACAAGTTTTTGGGCATTGTCCTTTTCCGTTAAAAAAAAACAACGATTTAGTTGCCAAATTTTATTAACAACTTTTTCTTTTAAATAGGACACCCTTTATACTATGGTTTCATTCAATATGTATCTTCTTGCTGTTATAAATATAGCAGGTTTGATACCATCATCCTTGAAAATTGTTCTATCAGTGAGAATTTAATGTAATAGAAAGAGAGAAAACATTCTAACTGTGGAGTTAGTACGAATGGTACTATACCTGGTCATTTATAATCAGAAAGAAGAGACTTGTTTGAAGATACAATATTATACAAGGTGTTCGTAAAAAAATGTTAATTAAAAACTAGACTCCTAAAACTGCCTATATACACAAAGATAATGCTACTAAAAGTAATTTTTCAAATCAACTTTTTGTCTTAAAAGTTTTTTTTGCATTGCTTTTATTAGTAATAAAATGTTTTATTAGCAATAACATTGTTCTTATAGGATCCAATCTAATCGGTAGAAGATTTGAGATAGACTTCCAGTTAACCAGAAGTGACATTGCATCTATAAGATTAAATGGAACACCCTGTATTTTTCAGAGTACTAAGATTCTACGATGACATTTCTATAATTTCCAAAACTTAAAATAGGAAAAATAAATTGCCGTTTCAAGGGAAACATTTTAAATATTATTGAGAATCTAAATACTAGACGTACATTTCAAATATAGGAATCAAGGTAATATTAATTTTATACATATTTACAATAAAATTACTGTATACGTCCGAATCTAACTGAAGAGCTGCTCGTTGCTCCCATAGGTCGGCGATAGTTTTAAATTTATATGGGAAACCATATTATGTAATAATTTCTTTTATTTATTTACATGCATTTTTTGGCTATGATACATGGAACCGAACTAAATACGTAAAAACATTTTGACAATGATACCAATACATAGATTTAGCTTGAAATACACTTTTTTACATCCTAACAAAAAAACACTCCTAACCTGGATAAACAAAAACCCAGTCCGATACTTAAATCGCTATAACATATGTTATACAAATACCGAAAAGTACAACATTTAAACGTAACTGTTCAGAAAAAAAAAACAAAAAAAGTAACCTACGCTGAGATTGAATCGCAGACCAGCAGCCCTGCAGATTTAAAGTCTAAAACGGTGACCATGGTACCACGGAGGATTACAGTTGAAACTAAGCAACGTCTTTACACTCCACTATTGTGGGACTAATCTACACCTACATGCTAACCTACAGATAGCATCTACGCGGCATGGTTAGAACTTTTCATTTTTTTTTTCATATAAATTTAGAAAGAGCGACGACGTGGTCATAAGATTCACAGAAACAATAGGTATTAAAAGTGGCTTTTAGGAAAACAAACAAAATGGCTATAATGAACATTGCTTTACGAATCCGAATATTTTATATTTACCTGACAGGTAGTACCGCCATTTTAAGAACATACTACATGAAATAAAAGATAATTGTGTAAATTTTCAGAAAATTTTCGTTTTACTAAATAGCCAGGAGCGGAGACATCGATATTCTTAATGAGTTAAATGAGTAACCGAGTCATCAGATACACGAGTGACATTTTTTATGGCGCCGCTGTATTTGATTTTATGTAGTTTTATGACGTCATTACTTAAAACAGAAACCGCCAATATACACTTCTTTTACGGTCTAAAGTCAACACACACATAATACATACACATACAAGACGCCAAATATTTCCTAAGAACGAATTCTTAGTGTGCGCTGGGATGGACGCACTGCCCATAACGCCTCACATGGTGTACCCTCGCCGCGCTCATGGAAATTGAACGTGATATTTTGCTTATTCTCGCATATCGGACAGCAGGGTAATGGATAAGGAAAATTAATTATTTACTAGTTTTTAGGGGAAACAATTTTTAATACAAATACGCAAATTATATTAGAATTTTCTTGAATAATTATAAAAGAAATGGCAAACTTCTATCAAACAACAGCAAAATGGAAAATATACTGACTGTAATCTATATAGTTAATATATTATGTACAGTTACCCCAATTTTGATAATCTGCATATTCTATAAAAAATACGAAAACATCTTTTAATTATTTATTTACTACGTCTTAATTATCTTTTAATTATTTATTACTACTGCTACATTAGGTTGCATTTAAAATATGCTGTAAGTAAATTTTAGTGTGTTTTTAGCATCTCTAGTACCTAAGACATGTTTGTTGTTAAATAGACACGAAAAAATTATAATTATAATTATAATTATATATATTGTATGTTTTGATGTTCTCTAATATAATCTCTAATAAGTAGATATACTCCTCTTCATATATTGAAAAAAATCAATGTGTGCATTTTCTTAAGTCGTTATAAAGCTAATGAATTTCCTCATAATAGTTTATTTAATTATTAAAAGATAACCGAATTAATAAACAAACTACATCAATGCGATGTACCGACAATCAATGTGGATATTATTATTCAAAGTGCTAAGTGCGGTGTGTCATGGACATGATAATAACTTGGAGTCTATGCAAAAACCAAAGATATGACCTATTTACGAATGGCGTAAACGATTTCGATGTCAAAAATATCTTTATTTTTATTTGAACAAATAAATTGCTATATTATTTCCGTGGGAGCCTAGGCTTCAGCCTACTCTAATGGAGCATGTTTAAGAGCAAATAAACATTTCGACATGGACTCAGATTAAATATATGCTTATTTAATTTTTATTCCCAAATATTACCTTTATAATATTTCTGTTATTATAAAAATTTTTAGCTTTTTAGACCTTTTTCAAGAGAATGACAAGTATAATTCTCTTGGAAAATACCTAAAAGGACGAAACATGTTGTGATATTAGCTCAATACATTGAAACATTTAAAACCTGATCTTTACGTTTGATTTATTTTTGGTAAAATGCTTCCCCATCTACCATTTGAAAATTTAATCGAGTTTATTTTATTTTTATTTAGTCAATTTTTTTTAACAATGCTAAATTAATTTAAGGCAATTTATTTAAAACCAGTATTGGAGCAAACAGTGCACAGTCATTTATTAAAACTTAAATGTCGAAAAAAATTATGTAAAGCCTATTTATTAACCATATTTCGATTTCATCGTGATGGAATAAGTATAATTAACAAAATATATAAAATAGCTTTTTTGAAATAACTTTAAATAAAAATAAGGGAATTCTAAGGGGAATTTCGATAAGAAAATCATATTTTATATTTTCAAACGTTGTGGTAAGGAAGATAATGACTGTGTTACCACATGCAACATAATCCATCTAGAAAACAACAAGCTGAGTCTTATTGTCTCATAAATAATTCTAATAATGTACTGATTTGTCTTTATTTGTTGTATCCCGTCTATTTATGGTATACAATTATACATACTTAAAGTTCTTTTCCTTAAGACTTGATATTAATTCTCATATTAATATTTTTCTCTTCTAATATTATCTTAAGATGCTAAATCCTATCTAAATATTTAACCTAGAAAAATATGTATCATAGAATTTTAGGACTTTCAATGAATTTTACATATTTCCATTAAATTTAAAAGGAACCAGTTATTTCGAATTTCTCCTTTTTCTAATTTCTCAAATTGCCCAGCATTAAAAGGCTTACTAAATTTTCGGCGATAACTACCTCCGCAATATTACAACTAAACTAACCAAAGATGCCAGAGAAAGGGTATTTTTAGATCCCCTTGAAGTAGGCCTTGACTTAGCGACATCCCCCCCACCTAATTTAGTAGCAATTTTATTCATAATATCAGGATCTTTAACCAACTTAGAGGCGCACGCAGTGCCCTTAATAGCGTCGCTAACTCTCGCAGACAAGATCCTAAAATTTATATCGTTAAAATCTAGCGAAGTGTACATGTACTGAGGTAGACGATCTGATAGAACCCAAACGTTTCCTTCGTTATCTACTTTCACATCATTTGGAAACACCATTGTCACATTGTTCATGTAAACTCTTCCTTGCGATTCCATGGTGTACGTTGGGTTAGTGGTTCTCCAACAAGCAACTGCATTGAGGTTCACCAAAGCGTAGAAGAGTACTCCCGTTTTCTTGTCTAAGAATGAAGCGCCACTTTGACTTTTTGGGCCTCTACTTCCTAGATATTTGAACTCATAATAGCTGCTTTTGTTTGTCGCTAAATTTCCGTCTCGAAGAACCTGAAACATACATTTTAATTTACTAAAATGATGTTATTACTTCCTTCGTAAGAGAAAGTTATTGTGATCGTGAAAAAATTACCCTCAGACATTTTTGCAAATCTTTTCGTTTCAGAGTCCTGGATTCCGGAAATGATGTTGTATCATTTCTGTCGGTCTTACTTATACTCTAACCTCTAATTTTGCTTAAAAATCGAGTGTGATATAGAAATAAACTGGTAAAATATTGTTGTGAAGATATTATGGGGAGCAAAATGGCCACCTACTAAAATGTTTATAATCAGTACCAAAAAACTACTCATCTAAATGACTTGAAAATTGAACCAAATAAAGTAAAACAAGAATAAATTGGATAAGTTTTAGTGCGTCTATAATAATAATAATAATAATAATGCTAATAATAATAATAATACATCGGTCTGACCATCTAAGTACTGCATCCAGCAGTATTGAGGACGCTACGGTAATGCGTAGTCCGTACTGTCAGAGGCGTTCAGTTGTCCGCAGTCCTAAGCACCCACCCATCATTCCTACCCTACCCACGCCACAATCTCGGTTAAGTTGCCTGGGGAGTGAC
This sequence comes from Kuschelorhynchus macadamiae, assembly GCA_030620095.1. Lineage (NCBI taxonomy): Eukaryota > Metazoa > Arthropoda > Insecta > Coleoptera > Curculionidae > Kuschelorhynchus > Kuschelorhynchus macadamiae. Next base: position 315,818 of record JAUTXW010004977.1, on the reverse strand, counting down.
GCCCCTATAGACCCGAGTTACCTGGACCTGCAGGGTCAAATGATGGCACACCCATGAAACTGGAGAGAGCATCAAGCTTCGGAAAAGCGCCGCTACCTGGGGATCGCCAGGGCATCTTTGGAGCCACTGCTGAAGGTGACAGCATGCGGGACGGTGGCGGCGAAAGGTTGAACAGGCGGGACTTTGCCGAAAGAACTGCTACAGCCGAACCTATTCCCGAGAATTTCATCAGAGCTGACATTGTTGGAGACGGAAGTTGTCTGTTCCAATCAGACAGCTTGCACGTATACGGCCATCAAAACAATCATGCCAAACCTCGAGAAGACACATAGAAGTACCTACAAAAAAACTGGGCGGAACTTCAGATATTTTCCTTATTTGATGAGTACGAAATGAAGGACTTCAACAACTATTATAAGCTCATGAGCAAAACCACTACATTCGGAACAAGCCTAGAGATATTTGCGCTCTCGGAAACTCAGAAGCACATCTTTCATATTTTCTCAAAACCAAGAACAAAACAGATTAAAGAGAGACCAACAATAATAGGCAAATAAACACACAATAAAATGATCTACCTTCTACTAACAGGCAACCCAATGTCGGGACACTTTGAGCTTCTAACACCACGAAACATCAACACAAACAACAGAGCATCATTAAAAAGAAGCATCGGGCGAGCGGCGCAACGGTCGAGGACGTCGCAGGAAAGGACAGCTCGACCGAAACGATCAGGATCAAGCAAAGGAAAATAGACCCACCAAAAGTGTGTTGCCGGCTAAGCTGGGACCCACCAAGGCGGGAAAGACAGGGCAACGCATGAGCCGCATTACAGAATCGAGCGAACCGATCATGCGCTGCCAAAATGGATACACAAATACATCTGACATGGACGCTAGCCAAACACAACAACTTGAGCCCATTATCACGGCGGATATATCGCAACAACTACCTGCAGCTACCAAGGCAGGTAAACCAAGGAAGAGGTTAAAATGGACAGACGAAATGAATCGAACGATGATGTATTCCTACTACTCCGCTACCAGACTTGAGACAATTTCATCAAAATACGGACATAAACTACATACACTTTTCAAAGCAGAATATCCAGAATACAAATCACTTTGTCACAGAAAAAAGAGTAATAGATAAAAAAAAAATCAAAATTAAGCTCACACCACTCGCATTGCAACACATCAAAACTATGGTAGCTGCTGAACTAAACATTCATCAACCAAACATTGAGGTCAGTGGGGCAGATGCCGAACCTTACTCAATTCTGGTATGAACAAAGCTTCCAGCGACCACCTACGACAGATGACAAGCACCACACAGCACACAGGACAAGTGAATCATTCACCATACACAGATGCTATACTTCGGACCGTCTCTCACATAAGCAATCAAAGTAGAAATGGGGTCACATCTAAACAAATGGTCAGGCACCGATCCTACAACAAGAGATCCTATTCCTCGTGTAATCTTCAAACGAGACACAAGATGTCCTGGAATAGATAACATTCATAACTTATGGTACAAATAGTTACCTCCACACATCAAGCTCTCACGCCAAATTAATGAAATTATTTTAAAACCTAGCACAGTCCCCAGTTCTATCACCAAGGAATAACATAATTTAAACCCAAAAACTCAGACTCTAAGAATCCGTCAATTTACCGACCTATTACGTGCCTTCCAACCCTATATAAGACCATTACAGCCACAACTACCAGAAAAATAGAAGAACATCTAACACAAAAAACATTCTAATGAAAAAGCAAAAATGGTGCAAGAAAAACAGCCGAGGATGCAAACCAGGAAAAATCATAGAAACTTTTACATTGGTACATAGATTATAAAAAAGCCTTTGATTCGATACCACACAGTTGGCTAACCAGAGTGCTAGAATTATACCAAGTCAATCAAAACCTCAGGCAGTTTCTTACGCAAATCATGAGTACGTGGATAACTAGAATCAACCTGAGCCTGCCTCTGTCTCAATCCACTCTCAAACATACACTTCGGATTTCACATTAAACACCAAAAAATAACATTCACAAAATAAACCATTTCTTGTACATGGATGACATAAAATTATACGCAAGCACAAAGGCACAGCTAAAGAAACTCCTTAAAATCACAGAAACGTTTACCCTGGACATCAACAAGGAATTTGGTATAAGTAAATGAAAGCTACTTCATATCAACAAGAAGCAATGGAAAGTCCACCCTACGACGGAAACAATCAACAATGAAACCATAGATAGCATGCCCAAAGAAGAAACGTACAGACACCTAGGCTTCCATCAAAGCACCAAAATTAACCACACCCATATCAAATCAGAGCTGAAGACGGAATTTAAAACCAGACTCACGAAAATACTAAAAACAAAACTGAACTTCAGAAATCTAACGAAAGCTGTTAACACCTTCGCCTATACCTATTCTTACGTATTCGTTTGGTATCATTAAATGGTTACACCCAGACATAGAAAACGTTCACATTCTCATACGATCTGAATTCACTAAACACAGAAAGTTACAACCCAACGCATGCAAGGAAAGATCACTATCGAGAGAAGGAGGGAGGTGACTTATAGATATACAATCGCTAATTAAAAAACAAATTTACGAACTCAGAAAATTCTTCCACGACAAACAAACTAACCTCCACAGGGCAATAGTGAAGGCAGACAAGAATTATATACAGCGCTCGACCTGTCTCAAACGGGCTACGCAGCAGACGCACACAATCACGTCCAATCACGACTAGAAAAGATGAACACCTGGTCTGAAAAAACACTTCTCGGAAGATACAGATACCACATAAATCAAGACCACATACATAAAAAGCGTTCATATACGTGGTTACAAGAAGAGCAGTTCTTCCCTGAAACAGAAGGCTTCCTGCTTGCCATCCAGGACAAAGTCATAACAACCAGAAACTACCAAAAAGCACATCATCAAGGACGAAGATGCAGGAAATGTTACCAGCAGAGAAACGATCTATCACATAACGAGTGGATGTAGAATAATGGCCGAAACTGAATACACCGCGAGACACAACTCAGCAGCGATGGTCGTTCAACAAGCATTAGCTACAATTTACAAACTAACGGAGAACACAGACCCTTATTTCCATTATACACCAACATCCATACTTGAACGAAAGCTACAAGCTCTACTGGGACATTAACATCTACCCCGTAAACAGACCCGATATCACCTTTCAATCCAAAAAAGAAAAAATCGCTGATTTAATTGACATGGCTGTCCCCAACGCGAGAAAATCCAAGCGAGATACAGTGTCATATCAGTATCATTTTGAAAACATGTCATCGTTAGATCATTTTTTAATACACAATAGTTGTTTTTTTCCTTTTCCTTTTTTTTGTACTGACTTGGTATAATCCCGTCAGTATAAAATACAACCATAGGAATACTATGAGACAACAAAGAAATAATAATACTAATAATAATATTAATATTAACAAATTTAAAAAAAAACGGCAAATTTACCTTACCCACAGTTTCCCTCTTATAGAATTCCATTACACAGAAAAAGCACAATTGTCTCAAAATTAAAAACTGCTTTTTATACAAAACGTTATATTAGACAATGAAAACAGCAGGTAAACGCACTTTTGAAAATAAAACACATTTATTTTTTAACCAAATATTGAAGAACAAGATACATATATTTTTTATTGTATTCGTAAGAAAATCACCGTTCGAGATTTTATTATGATATAGGGACAGACTTGTGAAATTTTGGTGTGAAACCATTAAGTGCGCAACACAATTGCGCCCTAATGGAACAATTAAAAATTAGCAACAAAAAGATTCTTATCCAAACCTAAAAGTTTGCATAAGAATCAAGTGAGAAACAATGGTAAATTGGTAAAATTTAGTGCGAATCCTATAAGGAGGCCTAATAAAATGTTTAGAAATACGGCAAACTTCAATTTCCTGGAGTAAAACATTTTTATGGAGGAAAATAATACGACACACTTTACTATTCATAGACTATGTACATAAAATAGTAATAATAATATCATTAAGTTAAAAAGAAATAAAAACAGAAAAAAGGTAACCTGTAGTAAGCAGTGGTTTTATTTAAATAGGTATGGTAAGTCAAAGAATGTGCATTCGCGAAAGAATGGTGATATTCGGCTTGACAAGCACAACTTAAAATGTAACAAAAATAGTAAAAAAAAATATACGAAATATATAGTCAAAGTCAAAGTCAAACATGCTTTATTGTTTAAATAGAAAGTATTTGTTAACAAAGCTATACATACTTACTAATGACAGTCAGAAAAAAATGTTCAATAAAATCAAATAGCAGATACAATACACTATACATATAACATGAAGAAACAAAATGTAGTAAAATGTAAAATAGCAAACACAGATATATATGAACAAAAAACACTGTAAAAAGAAGTAAACAGGGGAACAAAAATAAATATGTCAATAGTTAAAATAAAGAAAAAAGCAGTACCCGCTAAAAGAACGGCATATCATGGGTAAACCTAAATGCGATCGTAAAGGTATTCACACTATAATAAGCTTTATTTTTAAGATATACTGAAGCAGATTTTTTTATGAATAATATGAATCAGAAGCTTTAATGTTTTGAGGCAAATCATTAAATATTTTAATACTTCAATATATTAGAGAGTTAGTTCTTGGTAAGAGTAGTTCTTGGTAGAGGCAGTGGGAGAAGGTTAGTTTGACTCGTATTGTACGCACTTACAGAATGGTTACTATTACCATACTTTTTAAATATGAGACAGACAGTCTTCAAAATAAACAAGCACGGCAAGGTTAACATACCTTGACTCACAAACAATGGTTTGCAGTGTTCTCTAGCATTACGTTTACATATGTAGCGTGTTTTTGTATAATAAAAATTGAGGTATACCTCAAATGGCTCCCAATCAGGGAAAAACAAACAGATTTTGCCGCCGATTCGCCCAGCTCACAGCCAAGAATTCTTAATGCGTAACAGCCTCGAGCTAGTTTTTGTTGTAATGAACAAATATGTTCATGAAATTTTAATTTATCATCAATTGTAATGCCAAGAAACCTACTGAACCGCTTACTTTCAATGTTACTAGATTAACGCTAGCACAACTAAATTTAAAGCTCAGCACGCTTGTTTTGCTGACATTAAAACATAAAAAACGGAAATTGTCCTTTTCCCGAAACTTCCCTCGTAACGAATTCCACCACATATAGATAACATAGTTTATATAATTATAGTTATTTGACAAACACTTTATAGGTATCTACGTATAATACAAATTGTAATATATTTTATATTTATCTACGTATAATACAAATTGTAATATATTTCATATTTATCGGTACTTTGCTAAAGAAAATAGGTAGAGCCCCTTTAACATAACTTTTTTTCGAAATGAAACTTTAATAATTATTTATTAAAAAAATTGACATATATTAGAAAATGACTTCATATAGTTATTACCACATAACAAAATATATGCATATAGAAATTGTGTAATCTATAGCTGTGCAACTCGTAACGAGGGAACTTTAGGGTAAAGACCAATTTACCGATTTTTGTTAGTACAAATTATAAACTCCATTAATTTAAAAAGAAATGCCATGTTGCCTCCCATAAGATTCAATATTCGTACCTATTTTATTTTAATATATAAGTTCATTCAAATTAAGGTCTAAAGGAACTGTTAAAATATTTGTGGATAAGAGTACGTAACCGTGGATAATTCACCCTAGCAAGTTTTTACAGATCTGTTTCAAAGTTCTTAATTGGCGAAAAAAAACATTTTTCCACTTCCATGATATGTCGCTGTTTATTCGCCACCCAACTGAAAACTGTTTACCCAATTAATGTCATATTTGGCTCAAAAATCAAGTAGGCGGTGAGGAGCTGTTAACATTTTAATTAAAATCCAATATATCTGAATAAAATGACAGCCCAATAAACTGTTTAAGAAATCAATATTAAAAAAAAACCACTTATCAAATCGACTTCAAGTTTTGCAGAAAAGTACAAACGTGATATAAGAATAAATTGATAAAATTTGATGGGAATCCAGCATCGAAAAACAATAGGAGACCTAATAAAAAGCTTAAAAAAGGTATATATATACATAATTTGTATGTAAATACACAAATTTGTTATCTTTCACTTTCCGTAAGGAAATAACGATTTTATCACCACACTGGACGATAAAACACTAAGATTCGTTGGATTTAACCATATGCTTCATTTTACGATACTTTTTATTGTCAGCACTCACGTATATAAGGTGGTACCAAGTGGTATAGAAATAATGGCATTTTCTAAAAATCGACTTGTATTTACTCCGTGATATCAAAAACTTTACTTTGAGGTGGTAATCCAGGTACTGGCAAAGCAGACAGGGATATACACACAGCAAAACCTTAATTAAGGAAATTGATGCTGTACTTGCCGGAAATCTGTTCTTTCTGAGCAGAGATCAGTTAAGAGGAATTACAGGCATCCTTACAGAACACATGGCTGTCAAGGACCATCTGAGTAAGTTAGTGTACGCTGGTGACCTAACATGCAGATTCTGTGATAGTGAAGATGAGACAGCTCTATATATTGTGTGCTGCTGTGAGGCACTGGATCGCAAAAGGCATTTGTTCCTCGGGCAACCCAGAAGACTCTCATGTTCTAGATTTGAGCAAATTTTCCCAGAGCTTTAAGCTGAAAAGGCTAATTTAAGTGTAAAGGGCTTGGCGATAAGCGCATCAGCGTCTCGCAGATCCCTCCACACTGGCACAATAGGCTGTAAAGCGTTACATGATGAAGATTTTAAAAGGCTCTTTAACTTTTGCAACTTAATGATGATGAATATTATGATTTTGGATGAAACTATATTTAGAAACAATAAAGCCGTGAATCTGCATAATATGTATTATTATGCGATTACAATATTTAACTGGGTAAGAGAGGTACAATATCAAAACCATTGGTCATTAAATCTTTGGTGTGGAGTCATTGGAAGCTATATTATAGGTCGGTATTTTTTTAACGAACCGCTACTAATGGACAAAGATATTTCAGTTTTTTTGAGTTATGAGCTGTCTATTCTTCTCAGACTCAGCATAGAAGAAAGAAAAGGCATGTGGCTACAGCAAGACGGTGCACCTTTCTATTACCATCGGGACCTTCATGAATTTTTGGACGTCGATTTTCAACAGAAAAGGATTGGTCGCAAAGGTTTCATCGAATGGCGAACCAGATCTTCCAAGACAACTCCTTTAGTTTTTGTCTTGTGAGGTTATATTAAAGATGGTGCCATTTAGTTCCACCATATGGGAATCGTACCAATATTTTACCAATTTCTACCTATACCACATTTATTTGTTGTACATCATTTAAAATATATTTACGTTTTTACACTGATTTTTTAAGACCGCCATGTTGTATCGTCATTTTGAATTCGTACCAGTTAATTCCTTTATCACATTCAATTTTGCTGCAAGATATTAAGTCAAATGAATAAGACAATTTTTTACAATGATTTTTTTAGACATTTTGTTTCTCCATCTTGAATTTGTACCACAATTTTTCCAGTTAGTCTCTATATCTATATATAATATATGTCCAAATTCAAAATGTAATCACTCATTTTCTAGACTGATTTTTTTAAATAATTTATAAGGCCGCCATTTTGTTTTGTTTTGTTGTCTTACATTGATAATTCCAAAATATTGCAGGTCGATTCCTTGGTTTATGTGCAAAATTTCAGATAAATTGGATAATTTATTTTTTAGTAATAATTTTTTTAACATTTCACTAGTCCGCTATTTCGTTCCGTCATATTGGATTTTTACCAAAATGTTGCCGGGTCATCTCTATATAACCTTTAATTTTTTGTCAAAATTTGAAGTCAATCGGGTAAGTAGTTTTTAGCTACGGCGCGAACTGACAGACAGACAAATGGAATTAACAAAACATATTTTTTGACATCGAGGGACGATAAACGTAAATATATGTACCTAAAACTGCATTTTTTTCACGATTACAAACATTTTATTTGGTCGCCATTTAGTTGCACCATCTTGAATTCGTATCACAATTTTACCAGTTCATCTCAATACCACAGTTAATTCTTGCACACAATTTAAATTCAATCTATTAAATTGTTTTTCAAGGTTCTATATCTTTTATTAATATTTCATTATTTCATTATGCCGTCTTGTATTCGTACCCAAATTTTACTAGTTAATTTCTAACTAGCACATGATTTTTTTGCAAAACTTGAGGTAAACTATATAAATACTTTTTTAGTAACATCATTTGGTTAAGCCACCTTTTTATTTCGCCGTATTGGATTTTTATAAAAATGTCATCACAGGTCATTCCCATATGACTTTTAATTTTTGACTAAAATTTAAAGTCAATCGGGTAATAGTTTTTAAGCTGTACCGCGAAAAGGCAGACCGATAGACAGGCAGACCGATGGAATTAAGAAATCATGTTTTCCGGCATTAGAGACCCCGAAACGTAAAGATCTGAAAATATTTAGAAGGAGATTTTTTAAACAAATACAGTACCTCGCTTTCACGAAGGAAATAATAAATTCAATAAGTAGTTTTTACATTGACGCACACAGCTTTTCTGTTACGTCATTTTGCATTCGTACAAGTGTATCCCTATATGACATTTAATCTTTCCGCAAAATTTCAATTGAATAAGATTTTTAAAAAAAAATTACCGTCATTTTCTTTCGCCATCTTGAATTGGTACCACAACTTTACCAGTTTATCTCTATATCACACTTAATGTTTGCACAAAATTTGAAATTAATCTAATCAGTAGTTTTTTCAGGTTAATTTTTTAAATATTTTATTTATTTTATTTTATTCATTCCTATGTAACATTTCATTTTTGTGCAAAATTTGAGGAAAATTTGATAATTAGTTTTTTTAATAATATTTTTTTTACATTTCACTAGGAAGCCATGTTGCTCCGCCACATTGGATTTTTACCAAAATATTACCAGGTGATCCTTATATGTCCCTTTATTTTTGCCTAAAATTTAAAGTCAATCTGATAAGTAGTTTTTAAGCTATGCAGTGATGAATCCATTAGGTAGTTTCTTCAGGCTGAATTTTTAAATATTTTATCAAAATTTTACCAATTGATTTCTACAAAATACTTGATTTTTGTGTAAAATTTGAGATAGATTGGATGAGAAGTTTTTTAGTAATAATTTTTTTAACATTTCACCACGCCGCCATTTTGTTTTGCCATCCTGGATTTTTACCAAAATTACCATATAATACTTAATTTTTGATCAAAAAGTCAATCGGGTGAGTAGTTTTTTAGCTATGCCTCAAACAGACAGATAGATCGACGGAATCGAAAAAACATGTTTTTCAGCATGTAGGGACCTTGAAACGTAAAGATCTGAAAAATACTTCCCTTTTACTAGGGAAGTAAAAAAAGAGAGTATGGCTATGTCTTCCGCGATAAAACGGGTATTGGTAATAGAATTTTCCATTTTTATTATATCATGGATTTTTTCCGGATCGTCGAAAATTATGCCAAAGATTCACAGAATTGCGTGTAAGGTTCCACGATTTGCATGCATTCTATAATTAATACTTAGCTTACCTTAGTACTAACTGAAAATTCATCAAAACTAGTCATGGGGTGAAAGAAAAGTGTACTAAATCCATCTTTCTCAGGTCTCAAAGCCAATCCAAACAATCCATCAGTCCACTGAAAGTTTATTCCCGATACTGTCATGTCACCAGCTAAAGGTTTAATATGGAAAAAGTTGTGTTTGACCTTCCAACTTCTGTTCTGCTTCCAGGAATATACCACTAAACCTGGACCACCTAAATCCGCAAAATAGCCATATGTGTTCTAAAAAAAACAAAACATACATTTTCATTAATTTCTATTAATTCGGGTGAAGAAGAAAAATTTGTTTGGTTTTAAAAGGACCAAAAATGTATTAAAATAACGAAGTAGTGACAATGTATCTGCTTAATTTCATATTCGAATTTAGTTACTAAGTGTACAATCCCTATCAAAATTGCCAAGTTTTGTGTTCTTTACATTTTTTTTAATTTTAGGGAGGGTTTTCTATGCTTTGTCAATAAGATTATTCTTGGAAAATAAAGCTTTTTTTATTTGATTTCAGTATCCAGAACCCATATCACTTTTGTTGAGACGACAATATATCTAGCTTGATGTAATATAATGTCTAATCATATGTTTTTGGCGTAGGTTTATCAAACTTATAAACCTCTAACCATTACTATCTAATATGATTTATGTATTCCATGTACCTGTTGATTTTTTTGATCAATACATATTTTACGTCTATGGGGCTGTGTTCTTTCTCTGATCCTAAGGTGTTTGGTTATGGATATGTTATTTCATACTCTCAATGAGAGTAAAGTGTATGCTCAATGCTACCCTGATGATTTTGCTGTTTTAGTTATTAGCTAGTTTCCAAGTACCATACAGAGGGCTCTAACAATGGTGGAAAAGTGGTGCCAAATACACAGTCTGCCCATTAACCCAGATAAGACTGAAATGGTACCATGTACCCACAAGAGGAATGTAGGTCTTGAGGGGCTCATCCTCTTTGAGAAAGAATTGAGACGATCCAGGTCTTGCAATTACCCATTTAACTGTCAAGACCAGAATTAGGAATTGTAGTATATAAAATTTTCGTGCAGAATTGTACGAAGAAGCAGGTCTCGGAAAGTCTACGGTCTTCAGCCGTTATAAAATTAACAGTTTTCTCAAATTGATTAGAGGCCAACTTAAGATGACTGCCGAACTGGAGACTGGCTGGTGAAATACTACCTAGATAAGATTAGACTCGGAAACGAAACGGCAGGTTTTGTGCCAAGGTTGACGGAACTACCGAACTTTTGGTCTATCGATGTGACGCTTTAATCAACGCCAAAGTGCTTTGCTTGGGGGAAACCCAGGTGTAGCCCGAGCTTATAAGACATGCTAAAAGGGTCATTTCCTTTCTAAAAAGGGCGGACTCTGAGTTTGCGGTGTCCTCCCTGGAGGATAGCACAGGGAGCACCTAACCTATGTGCTTCCCTTGCCGGGCTCCCCGTTAATGTCAAATGTCTAACCATGATATTGTATAAAACGTGTAAATTCCTTAAAAATTAATAGTACTTCAATAGGTCATTACATACATACATATTTTTATACAATTTAGCATTATACAGGATGAAATTCAGAAATGGAACTTCAATTAATCATTAATTAAATGAGAGTTATTGGAGCTGACCTTAGATATATCAACATGGCTGATCCAATTACTTCTCTAAAAATGAAAATAATGGCCCCCCCCAATAACACACATATAAACGGCTTGTTAGAGGTAAAATGTTAATTATTAGGCCAAGATTAAAGCACTTTTTTGTGTCGGTTTTAAACACAGCCTAAGCACAGTTTTGCTTTGCGGATTGATAATATATGCCAACGTTAAGTGTTTCAATATATAAACTGGGACTTTTAAACTTTAGAACGTGTTTTTGCATAAGTTAACCAATTTTGTAAAATTTGATTATGTTTGCATAACATAGTTTCAGTATCCGTTGTATAAAATTCTTTGCAAACTTTTACTTAGACACAGAAAATTTAATATCTTGTTGTTAACTAAAACTACCATAAAACTAAAAAGATACACGTTTTCCCCCGGTTGTTGACAGAGAGCAATATATTCGTGGCGAAATTTTAAACTCAGTTTAAAGTATTTATAATAGCCTTAAAGCATGTCTAAAGATAAGTTTAATTACAGTTTGCGTTAAAAATTGTTTACCAATATTTTTAAAAAAATTGTTATTATACAATTGCACAAGAAATAAATAAGCTCCCAGGGAAAAACACTATGTGAGATACTTCATTATCGCTATCACTTGAAGAAGAAATTATAAGTACCTAAGTCCACATAGCAAGTTCAATCCAAAGTCATAAATATACTTTTTTAATTAAAAGTCAACACAAAAAACATATGGATGAAGCTAACCTTACCTCGCAATCCTCGTCTTCTACAGCCAAATTGGCAAAAAATGAATCTTCTGTTGTTTGATCTATAGGAATTTCAAAAGTCCTCAATAACTCATCATTATGAAGATCATAAATCATCACAGTAGTATTTTTGTAAACTTTGGGATTTTCTTCTAATAGACCCTATTATAAAATAGATTAGATTTAAAGCTGTTGTTAAAAAAATTGTATATAAAAAAACAGGCTTAAAAATACTTTTACCCTCATGATTTATAAAATATATATATATATATATATATATTAAATTTATTCTTTCCATACTTAACACGTAGCAGGGGGGGGGTGAAAACTATATAGATGTCTCGAATTTATTTATTTTTGAAAAGTAAAATCAGACAGTACCCGTTTACTACATGTTTATCAGATATAATGGAGCTTGTAAAATTAGGGTATAGACAAAAAAATTGTGGGATTTTAGTATAGTTCAACATTTCTAAACAAATTATAATTTTTTTTCAAATTAAGCTAAGTAAAATACATATACCCTACTCAGCAATCAAAGGATTTTATCACTTCTTACCACCTACAGGTCAAATACCTGTATGGATTTTCATTATTAGTCTAAAAATTTGTCTATATCCTGCAATTGTTCTTGATCATGGGCAAGAAAGCTATAATACTAGTCCTATATCGGATGAACAGTAACATAAACTGCAATAAGGACTCAATGATATAGCATGCAGATTATCCAGATATGTGCACCAACAGGCAGATGACATGGAGTTAGAAAAACTATAAGAAGATTTAACAAGAGCCTGAATCTTTGAAAAATTCTCATTATGTTGTAATTTATAGAGACTTTAATACGAAAATCAGTCAAAACAAGGTCGAAGAGACATGATAAGGAACGACCACAGAATGGCCAGGGCTAAAGTAAGATTCAATGATAAAATTGAAAGAAATAAATTCCATCATAGATCTCATTTTTCCAATAACAGCGACAATGAGAATCAAAGAAAAGCAATACCATCAAGAACTCTTAAAAAAATATAACCTACAGATGACCTAATCAAGTAAGTATTCGACTAAATATGCCGGAATTCATGTAGGAAAGGAAATCTACCAGGACATTAGATCATTTAACACAAAACTAATTAAAGGACCCATTGAACAAAATAAAAAACCTAAAAAAACAACAGCCGGCGGGTAGAAAATAATCCAGATAAAAATGATCAAGGTATTATTATCATAAACTCTAACATATTCATGCAGTAGAAAAATTCTATAACCGTAACGTCATCCATTCCTAAATCAGCGGAAAAAGAAAACACAATTTTTGATAGATACGTAATGCCCTCAAACAAATGAAAAATATTATATGCCTAGGCGAGGATAGAATTACAGGTGAAATTTTAAAGTTCGGGTCAGATGCACTATTGAGATCAGTGTGAAATATTTTCAACAGATGTTTGGAAGAAGACCATATACCCACATCATCATATTATATTGATCAAGAAAGGTAATAACATAGACATCGAGATATATTGCCCAATAGGCCTGCTACCAACAGATTTTTATATTACTCACGAAAATAATAATTAATAAACTATCAAATAAATTCGACACATTGGATCACCTTCAAATTGTTAATCGAAAAAGCGCATAAATATAAGATTCAATTACACTTGGCATTTATTGACTTTCCCAAGGCCTTCGACATTACCGTGACATGAGCATTTAGGAAAGCGAGAATCGACACCATATTCTCCAACTTACATACAAAATATATAAAGCAATAAAATTCATATTACAAAAGGTGACCATCAAACCGTCAAAATATTCCCAAAATTGTTACGATATTGTCATCACCCCCATAGATCCAACCGAGCTCGAAGCAATATTAGTAAAACTAAGTGAATCAAGTCGGCCTCAAAATAAACTTGAACAAAACAAAGATTATATTATGAGTCAGCAAGACGCTATATATATATATATATATATATATATATATATATATATATATATATATATATATATATATATAGACTGTCTCTATTCGGACGCGAGAAAGAAAGCTTCGAAAATGCCAAATGTGATTTTGGCGAAACGACAGCAATACTGTTCTTTTCAGAACGACAGTAGTGAACGGATGTAAACCCGGAATGAAAACACATTGTATTTTTCCATCCGTGAAGGAGTAAAAATCAACATATATATATATATATATATTTCGTTTTTTTTTTTAATCATATATAAATATTTTGTTAAATATTTTCTTCGGCATAGGTTAACTCATTGAGAAATAAAACTCTTTCTCAAGATATTTATTTTCTACAATAAAAACATGTATAGTTAATATTTACATTTTAAAATGGCTGGAATCATTACTAAAAAAAACACTCAAAAGCATTACATTTTAAACAAACAATGATCATAAAAACAAAAATACATTTAAAACAAAATTAATATTATACATAGTACGCACCTTGAAAACATGTTAGTTTTGCAAATATTTAAAAATTATTGCTATCTCAAAACCACATTCGTAAAACTAACATGTTTCCAAGGTGCGTACTATTTTCTACAATAAAAACATGTATAGTTAATATTTACATTTTAAAATGGCTAAAAACATTACTAAAAAAAAACACTCAAAAGCATTACATTTTAAACAAACAATGATCATAAAAACAAAAATACATCTAAAACAAAATTAATATTATACGTAGTACGCACCTTGGAAACATGTTTGTTTTACAAATATTTATAAATTATTGCTATCTCAAGACAACTTTCGTAAAACTTTCGTTCGTTTGTAATGTTTTTAACCATTTAAAATGTAAATATTAACTATACGTGTTTTTATTGTAGAAAATAAATATCTTGAGAAAGCTCAATATAATAACCGAAACGTCGATTGAATTATAGTTTTACTTCTCAATGAGTTAACCTATGCCCAAGAAAATATTTAACAGTATATACATATATATATATATATATATATATATATATATATATATATAAAAATTTATATATATATATTGGCCTGTGTACTGTCGGTAACCAACCAGAAGGTTCCGAAAAACGGACATCGAAATGAATATACTGGTGACCGAGAGAAGCAAGGAGGAAGTCGGAAGACCTCAGAAAAAATGGCTTGACGATATCAAATGACCCTGCCTGTCGGCACTCAGAAAAGAATTGCATGGAGAAAAAAAAGTGGTCTATGTCCAACAGTAGATCGATGGAGGCTGAAGAAGACCAAATGATCACGACAGGTAGTGATCAACACTGAAATAAGAGAGGTTGACTTTAATGAATATATTTTTAAAACAATATCTAAGAAATGTACATTTACATAGTCGAATTTAAGTTGGATGTTTGTTTTTACCACTCATACTACTTAACAGATTAGTATATAACTCGCAATAATAAGAAAATTCTAAGGACCAGTAGACATCAAAATATTTTGGGGCAGACCACCAAAAAGGTTATAGATAAAGCAGGCGAAATAAGAAATGTACGCAACTTTTTAAGAATAATAATAAAACTATAAACGGTAGCTAACCGCTGCTTATTGTATGTTCTTATTAGTAAAATGTGCTAAATAATATATCGAATTTGACAAACTTGTTAAAAATACTTAACCACTTTTTTGTATATGTAATACAAAAACATTTTTTTAAATTGGAAATAAATAATAAAATGAAAAGGATTCAATGGGTCTTAACGTCAAAAGGCAGTTTCTCGTTTTATTTTTTTCCAATAAATAAGTCAAAACAAAAAAAATGCCAATTTAAAATTGCAGTTTTGTGCTTGGCGGACATTATATATTCAACAAAAAATATATTATGTGGCTTTGAACATTTTTAATTTATTAATTTATATTTCATTATGGTTAATATTGCTTGGAATGATAACATTTTAAATATAAGAATTAAATTGCAGTAATTACATTTAAATACGCACCTCAAGGCCAGTATCTAAAACCCATAATCTTCCACACTGATCAGCCCTGATTCTGAATGGTGAAACAATTTCTGGGGGTGCATCTCCAAATGGCCTATGAGCGTCCCAATTGGGGTAAGGCTTTAGTACTGGGGAATCCATAGGATCTAAAATTATGTAATTTTATACTTTTTAACTAGAGTTAAAATAATAGTTGTGAAGGCACATTAAAAAATTAAATTAATATATCGAAGTATATGTTTATAATATAATAATAATAGTAATATATACCTCACAATAACAGAGTTTATTCAAATAATAAAATAAAACACATATTTTTTGTATAAGATAATAAGATAAAATTAACTCTGAGGTTTACCACAGGGAAGTTTGTCATACATGTTATCCAAAACTGAAGAAGTTTCTAACAAGTTTCAACAGAAACGTACACCTGCGCATACATTATATGTGTTGTCATGTAAGAATTTTCTCAATATGTGGTAAGTACTGTTCAGGACTGCCTTCTGAATGTCGATGAAAGTGTTAGTATGCAGTCCTATGATTCTATATATATATATATATATATATATATATATATATATATATATATATATATATATATATATATATACATATATATATATATATATATAATGTTTTCATTCCGGGTGTACATCCGTTCACTACTGTCGTTCTGAAAAGAACAGTTTTGCTGACGTTTCGCCAAAATCACATTTGGCATTTTCGAAGCTTTCTTTCTCGCGTCCGAATAGAGACTGTTCTTTTCAGAACGACAGTAGTGAACGGATGTACACCCGGAATGAAAACACATTATATTTTTCCATCCGTGAAGGAGTAAAAATCAACATATATATATATATATATATATATATATATATATATATATATATATATATATATATATATATATATATATATATATATATATATATATATATATATATATATATATATATATATATATATATATATATATATATATATATATATATATATATATATATATATATATATATATATATATATATATATAGTATTTTGGGAACTAGTCTAGTACGATGGTCGGTATCACAAGCTTATTTTACAGTACCACATCAGGCCGATTATTCGTCACCCGTTCGTCGAAGATAATTTACCCGGTCGTAATACAGTTTGAAGGTATTATTTTCAAGCACTGAACTTGGTTGGTATTATAATAGGGCACAAAGGTGTTCAGGAGCCCGTATTTATTGACAAGCTTCTGGTATATGATATTACACACCTGGTTATGTCGCTGGAGGTTGTCCCTGTTTGCTAGGTAAGTGCAGCCAGTTGTTATAGTTTCTGATCTCTCGCTTCATTTTCGAGACTTCTTTGATGATGAATTTAGTGAAATTTCGTGTGTTAATAACTTGGTCCCGTATTGCCATCACAAATCCCTTTGTTTGTGGGAATAGTTGTCCATCCTTCAGCCCCCTGTTGGATACTTCCTTATCTAAGTGTGGCAGATTCAAGTGATTGTGATGTCGGCCGTGCAGTGCCATTTGAGCCCACTGTTTTGGTTTGCCGGGGTCTGAAAGTGATTTTAGGATGATGTTGTCACTTGCGAGATTGAGTGAAGAGTATAGACAAAAAAGTTGAGTTGTCACTTAGTCACAAGTTAACAAGGGATTTTCCACCTTCTCTTCGTGGTAAGGTTATTCGGAGAGTTGATGACCTTGGGTGGTGTGACTTGTACTTGGTCATCACTACGTGAGTAGTTTTTTTTAGTCCTTCTAGCTCCGTCTTAGTCTATTTCATGATTCCGAAACTGTAACTCAGCATGGGCACAGCATAGGTCTTAATTACTGTAATGAGATTTCCGGCGTTCAATTCTGTCTTCAAAAGAGCTCTCACTCTTTGAACGTACCGATCTTTTAGCATGGTCTTTCTTTGCTTATCCTGGAGCAGTCTAGTTTGTTGGAACCCTAGGTATTTGTAGGTCTCTCCTTGCTATTTTTCTATCCTGTAGCGCTACTTCACCATTAATAACTTTGCCTTTCACGATGTTTAAGGCTTTAGATTTTTCCATTCCAAATTCCATATAGATGTCTTTCGAGAAGGTGTATGTCACGTCAATAAGCTTTTTTTATGGTTTTCCTTTTTTAGAGCTTAGTATCACCCATATACAGAAGATGGGATATGTCCTGTATTGTTGAGCAACGTGAAAGGGGGGTTCATCGCTAAGAAGAAGCAAAGTGGACTTAACGAGTCCTCTTGAAAAATTCTCCTATTGATGTGTATCTCATCGGTGGTAAGAGATTGATTGCCATTGTAAATCCTCAGGTTCGTTCTCCAATAGTGTTTGATAGCTGCCAGGAAATTGTGAATCGTAGGGTGAATTTTGTATATTAATAGTACGTCTGTGAGCCAAGAATATGGTACACTCTCAAACGCCTTTTTATAGTCTATAAAAGCAGTATGTATGTTGCGTTGTTTTTTCTGTGCCTTTTGTGGTGCTTGAATTTGATAACGTTGAGATTTCGGTTATGTTCTTTAGGTTTTTCCCAGATGTTCGACCAATACTCGGTCAAATGCTCTTTGCTCGGCAGCATTTTCTCAGTATTGGGTATTATTGATAATCCGATAGAACTTTCTTTGATTGGTGTTGAAAAGCCAGTTCTGTCGTATCGTCTTTGAGAATTCGTTGTATCGCTTTAGCTGTTAGTTTTTGCCTTAGCGAATCTTGATACTCATCTAGTTTTTGATTATGGTTGAGATCAGTGGGTTTTGAACCTGTCTTCTTAAATATATTTTTATTGCGCGTCTTAAGTCTGCTCGAGGGGTATTCATTCTTCCGAAATTCTGTGAGTCTTCCTAGTTCCTGTCTCAGATCGTCAATTGTCTTCTCAAATCTATTCTGTCATATGGGTTTTTGTTGATGTGTAGCTTTGCCTGTTTTCTTCTGAGAATGCACTTGTTGTTTATGACATCTAAGGACAGCAACGGCAGAGCAGTAGATGAGTTTGTAGAAGTTCTCAAGGGTGTCATACGTCAAACAAAGCTATGCTAGTATAGTGTTGAAAATCTTCAGGATGCTGTGAGTTCCCCGACTAGTTCTAAGTTCCGGGAGCTTAGGTTTTTGAGTTGAATCTAGGCCGTTAATTATTTTTCCATTCTCCTGTGTGTTGTTGGCTCTGTCAATGATCTCTTGTCCTGTAGATTTGTTTTCGCCTATGTTTTCTTCATTTCGTATTTCTTCCTCTGGTTCCTTTGTTGTAGGCCGAGCTATGAGTTCAACGAGTTCGTTTTTAAGTTCAAGTTGCAACTCTCCTTTAAGTTGTTCCAGGATTGGTTCAGCCAAAAGTTTATTCCGGACAATTACTCGTCGTTGGTCAGCAATGCGTTGCTCGCTGATGTTCTGAAGATCCGGGTATTTCTGAAGGAAAGCACTATGAAGGCCTTCTTTTCTCTCGATGGTGAGTCTTTCCTTGCATGCATTGGGATGTAACTTCCTGTGTTTAGTGAATTCAAAACGAATGAGAATGTGTTTGTTTTCTATGTCTGTGCGATGCCATTTAATGATACCAAACGAATACGTAAGAATAGGTATGGCGAAGGTGTTAATAGCTTTAGTTAGATTTCTGGAGTTCAGTTTTGTTTTTAGTAGGGTTGTGAGTCTGGTTTTAAATTCCGTCTTGAGCTCTGATTTGATATGAGTGTGGTTAATTTTGGTGCTTTGATTGAAGCCTAGTTATCTGTATGTTTCTTCTTTGAGCATGTTATCTATGGTTTCATTGTTGACTGTTTCCGTCGTAGGGTGGTCTTTTCACTGTCCCTTGTTGAGATGAAGTAGCTTGCATTTACTTATTCCAAATTCCATGTTGCTGTCCAGTAACGTTTTTGTGATTTTAAGGAGTTCCTTTAGCTGTGCATTTATGCTTGCGTATAATTTTATGTCATCCATGTACAAGACATGGTTTATTTTGTGTAGGTTATTTTTTGGTGTTTAGTTTCGAATCCGAAGTGTGTGCTAATCAGTGTATTTGAGAGTGGATTGAAATAGAGGCAGAACCACAAAGCGCTGTGTGAATCTCCCTGGAATATACCTCGTCTGATGTAGATCTCTTCTGTTTTGATGTGTCCTTTTTGTGTTCTCAGGTTTATTTTAGTTTTCCGCATACTCATGATTTGCGTAAGAAATTGCCTGATGTTTTTATTGACTTTGTTTAATTCTAACACTCTGGTTAGCCAACTGTGGGGTATCGGATGAAAGGCTTTTTTATAATCTATGTAACCAGTATGAAGGTTTCTATAATTTTTCCTGGTTTGTTCCATGATGACGCTGTCTATAATTAGCTGCTCCTTGCATCCTCGGCTGTTTTTGCTGCACCATTTTTACTCTTCCGTTAGGATGTTTTTGTGTGCTAGATGTTGTAATTGTGGCTGTGATGATCTTATATAGGGTTGGAAGTCACGTAATAGGTCGGTAATTTGACGGGTCCTTATTGTCTGAGTTTTTGGGTTTAATGTATGTAATTCCGTGGGTGAGAAAACTGGGGAGTGTACAAGGTTTTAAAATAATTTCTTTAAATTTGCGAGTGAGAGCTTCACGTGTGGAGGTAAACTGTTTGTACCAGAAGTTATGAATGTTATCTATTCCAGGAAATCTCCAGTTACGCGTGTATTTGATTGTTTCTGCAACTTCTTATGTTGTCACTGCAAAGTTCTCTTGTTCCTCGAAGTACTTGTGTTGGTCTTTTTCCGCTTTAATCCATGAAGCGTTATTATTGTGTAGTTTTGGTTCTGACCAAATGCTTTTCCAGTATTCTGTGATCTCTTGTTTGGTCGGTGGTTCTATTACTCGTGCCTCTTCATTGCTCATGGTTTTTTGGTAGAACTGTTTTTCGGTTCTTCGAAACAGGTTGTTAGCGTCCTTTCTTTCATTTGATTCTTTGTATCTTCGGAGTCTTGCGGCATACACGGATAATTTTTGCTTCAGAGTGTCCAGGATTTCTGTAAGCGTGTGATCAGGAGATGCAGATTTGATTTCCTCTAAACTTTGTGTGATACGTTTTGACTTGTTGCCGTTCATGAATTGTGTAAGATGTCCCTATTCTTTTCTAATTTTGTTTTCGATCCTTACCTGCCATTTGAATTTTGGTTTTATGCTGTTGGTTTTTCTGTGTCGTGGCGGGAGTTTCTGATTGTTTTGTGTTATCGTGGTTATAGCTGCTGCGTAGATCACTGTATGAATCTCCTCAATTGTGCTCGCATTCGTTATGTACTCGGGAATTATGTGTCCGTTGATGGTCTTTACGATTTTGTGTGTGTCTCGTTTGAAGATTACACGAGCTTGACCATTTGTTTAGATGTAATTAGATTATTATTTTTAATATTATTATTATTATTACTACTACAACTACTACTATTACTACTATTATGCTGCAGTTATTTTTCAAAATATTATTTACGCAGTAAACAAAAAATAAATTATGTACTTTATTATTTCTTTCATAAAAAAAAGGTTTTGCTCCAGGAATAAGAATTTTACCGAATATTTAAAAATTGTATTAGGCTACCATTTCATTTTGCCATATAGGAATCACACTAAAAATTTACCAGTCTCTATATCACACTTTATTTTTGCCCAATTTTTGAAGATCATTCAATAAGTAGTAGTTTCTTAATAATATTTTTATTTACATTTTGTGAGGACGTCATTTTGTTCCCTTATATTAGATTTTTACAAAAAATATAAACGTTTCATCCCCGTGATTTTTGACTAAAATTTGAAGTAAATCGGATATGAATTTTTGGCTATGTCGCGTACAGACAGAACCACAGACCGATAGACTGACGGAAATGGGAGATCAGCTTTTCGCAACGCAAAGATCTGCAAAAATCTCGGAAGGTGATTTTTTCACAATTTAATACTCCTCAATTAGGAGGGACGTAAGAATAAATATAACGCATTATTGGTTATCGCGCGTATTGTTCACGGTGTTTAAAAATATGTTATGTTTTGTTTCATACAAGGTTGGTTTCCTTGATATACTTTCAGTCACTTCCGAAAACCTCGATGTCTAATCTGAAACCACATAGGTTACCTAGTCCTTAACACAAATTAATCACGCAGAATTGTACACTTAGTTGCAATTTATTATAAATTTGTATTTATAATTATTAATTAAAATCGCGTTCTAGAGTAAAAATTTCACTTATCAGATTTGCCGCATTCCGCGAATGGTAATTTTTTAAAACTAATTTAATGGAATGTTATGGTGCAATGCTTTATTTGTTTCGTAAAAGAGATAAACATGATGATTTTAAAATATTAGAGATGTTAAAAAATAATTTATGTATTAGAAATTGATAGTAATGAAATCAATATAAAGGATTATTGTGTTTTGATCTCAGTAGTTGATGCCATCAACTTTAACTCTGGCAACTTTTATTATTTTGTCAAAGTCGGGGAATAATAACTGAACGGCCAAAGTATGCTTAATGATGGCATTCTACAGGCAGTAAGTTGAAACAAAATGTAAATGTAACATTTTATTTTTTATTTATAGGTGTTTATTTTTATTATTATTATTGCTATTATTGTTATCATTATTATTCGACCAATTGCATTATTGATTTGCAACATTAATTGAGTTTAATGGTGTTCTCAAAAACTTAACGTTTTTTCACAATTCGACCGGTTTCAATAACTACTTACTGACTTCGAAATTGTGTTTTTTTTTGGGTTAGAAAAATGATATCGAATTATTAAATTGCTCGTTATAAGCCCCTTGTCCGAAATCGCAATTGATATTGATGAAGTACCTTTCTTAATTTAGATAATCCCCTAATTTATTATTATTATTATTATTTTCTTTCCAAATTTTTCTTAGCAGATGCTGGTCGGGATGGCTTCTTGTTAAGGAATTCACCTTATCGAATTGCCAAGAATTTTCTTAGTCTTCGACATGTGTGCAAAATCACAGTTTTTTGCCTTGGTGCATAAAGGCCAGTGTTTAGTGACACCTTTTTTAGGAATCCCTTCCAGAGTTTTGGCACAATTCCTTCTACTGCTATCGCTAAAGGTACATTTTCTTAAAAAGCTTCCACAATCCATTAATTTTTATTAATGAATCTTGATATTTGTCAATTTTTTCATTTTCTGTTGTATTAATATTTGTATATGTCTATCAGTGGTTATAAGTCTATCCCAATATAATACAACACGTTGATTTTCTAATACAGGTCGTAGTTCATATTTGCAGTGTGGTAATATTTTCACCATTATGCCCACCTAGGTAGGCCTCCCTAGCTAGAGAAAGGCATCCACCAGCCACATGTCCTATCGTCTCACCTACTGCATGGCACTTTCGATACCTGTCTTGATCATCGGTTTTAAGTACATACCTTTCATAATTTTTAGTTCTTATTACTTTATCCTGAATGGCAAGCATAAAGCCTTCCGTACCTGGATGTAAATAACCTTTCTGAAAAAAAAGAAATTGAGAGGTTTTATCTACACTTTCGTCTAATAACTGATTGGCGAATCTGCCATGTAAAATATTTTCTTTCCATATCTGCTTATTTTCTTGGGTTGGCTGCTGAGTTGTTGGTTATGAAAATATCGCCGTAAGTTGGACACTTCATTACACATCTGCTTAATACTCCGCGCTGACTTGCTAAATACATGCATTCAATAGCTGCATTCGGGTGCAGATATCTACATTTATTGAGTATTCTTCGGGTATAACGGTCCAGTTTTGTGAGTGAGTATGTAAACGCAGGAATTAATGGTTTATGTAGGGTTTATATATTTTTGTTTAAACTTAGCCTTCATCTCTGTATGGTTTACGCTCAAATGTTGTTCTATAGAATATCTAGATATGTGTGTACACTTCTTCTAGGTAATACCTCGAGGTTGTTAATTGACTCACCATCTTGCTCTAGCTTATGTGGTTTCTACTGTTGGCGTTAGGTAGCTCAGAATAAAATATTCTGATTCCAAAATGAGGACTGTAGGTTTCGAGAGGGGCGTTAAACTATATTGTTACAACCATGTGCTATTAAATTACAAATTCAAGAAAATCAGAGTACAACGAATTTCCGATAATCCATTTTGGAGAACTTGGGAGACGGCTGCTAATTTTAACGACTTTCTAAACTGTTTCTTCACAAGGTACCTTTTGTATCAGTTGCTACACACGAGTTGTATAGTGAAATAGCAGACACACTGATCGCTGGCTATGTTTCCATATAGGAATACGCCTCAAAAAAGGTTTTTAAACACAATAAATCAGGGATAAGAGCCCGGCGAATTGGGAGGGATTAGGAAAATCTTACACCCGTTATCTCGTTAGACCATATTTTAAGCACTACTACTACTACTACTGGAAGTTCCTGAGTGGAGTCGTATTACTGTCATATATTTTCCCCCACAGGAAGATTAGAGAATTTCAGCACATGACTTGATATAGTCTAAAATCCTAAATTTAAATTTCATTTAAGTTTAATTAATCCCTTTTACCAAAACTGAACACCTACACTGTTGCTTAATTATTTGGTAGTATCAAATAGAAAGTTGTTGTTTCTTGGTTTCGACTATTAATTTAATATCGTCGACTGTATCCAAGTCGGGTGTTATCCATTAACGTGTAGGGTGATTTACCTATAAACAAAACTACGTAGGGCTAAATGAATCGCCTTGGAATATGCCGCTAGTTATTTCCTCTCCAGGATGAGATTTACCTTCCAACTGAACAGTGAATTTTTCAATACATTTTGTAAAGCTGGGTGGATCTTATATAATTCCAAGACTTTAAGCAACCAATTGTGAACAGAATCATAAGCCTTAGAAAAGCCAACATATTCGACATGTAAGTTTCTGCGTTTAGTTAGTGCCTGCTCTGTAATTACGGTATCGATAACTAAGAGTACTTTGCATCCTCTGGAACCCCTAGCACATTCTTTCTTAATGGTGATAGTATTTTGTTTCTTTCACATTCGTGTAAATGCCGTTATTGACTACTGAAGCAAAAAGTTTCTAGATAGACGAGAGACCCGTTATAGACCTATAATTACGAGTACCAGTAGGGTCTCCCTTTTTGAACGCGTTTAGTTTGTGCCTGCTCTGTAATTAATGTATCGGTAACTAAGAGTTTTTTGCACCCTCCGGAACCCCTAGCACATCCTTGTTTACTGGTGACAGTGTTTTGTTCCTTTCACATGAGTGTAATTGTAATTATTGACTACTGAGGCAAAACACTGACTTTACGTTTGTTGTAAGTGAAATTCTTTTTCCGACTTAACTTAACTTTTTAATTTGCTCTATCCATTGTGCGTTTAGATCTGATGTTTTAGGCATGTCTCATATTGACTTTCAATATTCTACAAATGCCGTTGTTAATCTTATTATAGAATACCTACCTACCTTTAGTTCTATCAATAAACGCCAACGAAGCAGCCACACCAAATTTCCATCTTGGGACCGTGATGAAAATCCTATTCTTGTAAACTTCAAGTCCTAACGGAAGATTATTCTCAGGTATAAATGACTTGTCTTTTATTGCAATGTCTCGCTTCTCTGGACTTCCATAATCGAAGTCTAGGATTTTCCATTGATAGGAGATATTTAGTTTGTTGGACGTAGTGATCGCGACAAGCAGCATTAAAAGGAAGAGGTTTGTTGCCGACATGCTAAAAAAACATCCTTAATTTTATATTTGATATAAAACATAAACTATTTTCAAATATATATATATATATATATATATATATATATATATATATATATATATATATATATATATATATATATATATATATATATATATATATATATATATATATATATATATATATATATATATATATAAATTAAATAAATAAATAAATAATAGGGATTCGGCCAAAAAATCTATAGTACATTTCTTTGCTACTAGCCAAGCTTTCGAAATAATTCATTTCTTATTCAGGGCTCTATAATAACATAATTATCAGAAAATTTAGGTCTTTTCTTGCATTCAATAAGTACCTACACTAATTAAAATGTAAAGACAATTTTGAGGGAATTTTTAAAAAATATAAAATTGGATATATTTTAACTTTTTCTACCATTATTATTTGATAGAAAAACAATTGGTTTCCGCTATTGCACAAAACTTAATTGCTGTTTAGAATATTTAATCGAGCTTTCGGATTTGACAAGTTGCTTACAGAAATCTGGGAAGTCGCTGTCAAATTTGATATTCCGTTAAACATTCTAAACTTTAATTGAGCTTTCTGCAACCGGTCGATATTTCATATTTTCTGAAAATTCCCGCAAAATTGTCTTTGTACTTTAATTAGTGTAAGGACTTTTTAATTTAAAAAAGTCCCAAATTTTCTGAAGAAGAAATTAATTATTTCGAAAGTTTGGCTATTAGAAAATAAATGTACTCTAGATTTTTTGGCCGAATCCCTATTATTTATTTATACTATTGATAGTATACGACCGTTACCGACAAGCACATTATATATATATATATATATATATATATATATATATATATATATATATATATTGTTGATACGCAGTCCTGCACGGATGGAAAAATATAATGTATTTTCATTCCGGCTGTACATCCGTTCATCATTCTTCTTCTAAAAAGAACAATTTTGCTGACGTTTCGCCAGAATCGCATTAAGCATTTTCGAAGCTGGTAAAATTTTTTTTACGCACAACGTTTCACTGGGCCCATATTGTAATGATGTAGAAATATTCTAAGATGTCATGTTATTTAAATTTGCTAGGACAACGGAATAACATAACTAACAAAAAAAAAAATTGACATATTTTTTGTTACCTAACCTAACCTAACCTGTGTGCAGAAAAACTACACACTACTATAACTAAACGTCTTCAAAAAAAATTGTTCCAATAGGCAGTGTACCACTCTAATAATACAATAGATAATACAGAAAACAAGCCATCATCAGTAACGTGATAAATATAATTTTGCATCTTAAAAAATACTGAAAATTTCGTTCGGTATCATGAAAGAAAAATTCACTGGCAATGGTTTTTAAAGCATTTGTTACGTTTGTAATGCATAAACCTCATATCAAACACGAACAACCTTCGCCTAATTTTCAACAAAACCAGTTTCTTTGAATTCGGTATAGATTTAAAGAAAAACAACAAAATCATTTAATTGGCGTTCAGCCGTGAAACAAGAGTGTCGCATAATTAACACATAATGAAGATTGTTAAATTGCCTATTTCAAAACATTTTATACATGTTTTACATTTTTATGAATGGAAGAGACACATATGGGTAATTTAAATGAATATTACTTAATTCTTAGTATGTTCTACAATATCAATTATTTTAAACACATAACAAAAAAGCCATTGTACATTGTAAAAATTGTGTGGTAACAATTTCGATTTTTAAATAAATCACCTGTAAATCAAGTAACAATATGACTACTATGTATTCATAGTTCATTCATATTTTTCAATTTTCAATAATCATTTTTACTTTTTTCTGAAAAACTGCAATTTTTCCTGCTCTACAAGATGCTGACTTCACACTTTTTTACCACCCATGTTTTGGTTTACTTTAGTAAATTCTTGTTCAATTCTATGGCGGCAAATTTAGGTTTTGCTAATTTTGAAAAGTTTGATTATGTTATCTTTTTTTATTTAATATAATGAATGAAAATATGGACTAGACTTCACAGTTGTATTTCAAAAAGTATCTTGTCTATTACAATTTTGCTGATTGTCTACTTTTTTGAAATTGTTTTTAAGATGTCCCTAAAGGAGACAACAAAAAATTATTTTCCGCCTAATAAAATCAGCTAGTAACTTATGGCTCTTTTTCCAAATCCCGAACTTAATCTTATAATACAGTAAGCCAAAACGGAGTGAACGTTTTAACAAGCATCGAGACAAATCCTATTATCTCCTGCAAAAAAGTTGAAGAAGTTATTGTTGTGCCAAGTTCAAAAGATATTAAAAAAAGCATAAATACAAATTTTATAAATTTCACTCATTTCAGCATTTACACCCTGGAGATGCGGAACGACGAATGTATTTCTGCAATAGGTTCTTACAAATGTGCAATGCGGACCAAACTTTTGCAAAAAGAGTTACTTGGGCCGATGAAGCATTTCTTAGTAGAGCTCGGTATTTCATTCAATTCAATCATCACAACTCCAGATATCTTTACATTGGTTGAAGCAAATATTTAATAAAATTACATATATAACATATAGACTAGCCTGTCTACGGAATGCTTCGATATAATACGAACAGTATTATTTAAGCAAGCATAAGAAATTGTATAATTTACTTGAAGTTGCGAAAAAGCCAAAAAAGATTTTTGTTTGTCAATCTAAACGCAACAAATAATCTTAACACATTTAAAAACAACTCCAGGTATGTGTCTAATGAAAATAATAATATTTCCTCGATAACGACAGGGGCGTATCAGATTTAGTTCGCTTCGAATAATAACTATAAACTTGGGTCTCAAATTAAGGCATTGCTAATTTTGAAAATTTAGATATGTGGTTTATTTAAAGTAATAGAAATATAGATGAGGTTTCACAGTTGTATTTCAACAGGTATCTTGAAATTATTCTTTATTAAGGTATCCCGAAAGGAGATAATGAAATCAAATTTAGTAACTTATGGCTCTTTTTTAAACTCTGATCTGAATCTTGAAGTAAAGTAAACCAAGATACCGATAAAGTGAGTGTTTTTTAACAACCGTCGAAGCAAATCTTATTAGCACCTGCAGAAAAGTTGAAGAAGGTATTTCTGTGCCCAAATCTAGAGCTCAAAAGTTATCAAAAAGCACAAATACAAACCATATAAATTTAACTTAGTTCAGTTTACACCCTGAAGATGCTGAACAACGAAAGCATTTCTGCCACTGATTGATCTTGAAATATTTAAAAATATTATTTCTCAGTTAATGAACAAAATTGGCCAATATCCAAAATATTTACTATCGACAGGGTGGGCCCACGCACAGAATGCAGATTTTATAAGACCCTATTTAATAATAATTTCGGAGATAAATGAATTACAGTAAATGAACCTATAAGATAGAGTCTGGAGTCTCCAGATTTGTCATTTTTTTCTTTTGGGAATCTAGAAAATAAACTTTACGTAACTCGATACAAAAAAAAAAACAAAAAATCGACAGTGGGGGAACTACACATTTTGGCGCCCCTTGCAGATTTCGACAAAAAGCCCTACAGAAAATAACTGATGACTAAAAACAGTATAGTCTTGGATAATCCGTTTGTACCCCAAAAATATAAAAACAGGACCGGAACATAATTGAAGACTAAAAAAACCCTGAGCACCTGGGCGTCCCCGCGGTATAGCACTTTCGCCACCGGAAATCGATAGACGATTTGCATAGACAGGTAGACTTTAGAAACTTACTGGCGTGCCTGTTTATTCTTTTAAACGCCTTAATCACAATTAAAAAAATGTGCGAGGCATATTTCAGATATAATAGAAATCAATTTAAACAATATCTGTGATCTTTGTTTAATTTATTTTTATCCGTGGTTAATTAACTGTCATTAGGCACCTCAAATAATGCGTGAATTATATTGGTTTAGTTTCAGTTTTGTGAACTATTCATTTTTCTAGACAAATATATATTCGTTTAGCATCAATATTTCTATATTGTTTAAATAAGTTAATTCGATACATTATTTTTATTTTTTTTTATTATTCCATGGTCCACTAGGAAAAAGTTACTCAATTTGTTAAAATTTTAAATTTGTCAAGCATGATCAATTCAGACAGTGAAACATCCCGGTTGGCTTTGGAAGTGAAAACATAAAAAGTAAATTAGAAGCTACTTATTTGATGAATAAATCAAGCATCAATGAGCGTAAGAAAAACACCTGTAATTTCTGCAGGAAAAAAGGGCTTTGGGCACGTGAGTGCAGAAAAAGAATTGCAGCAACCAAAGAGAAAAACGGCGAACAATCTGTTAGTCAAAGTTCAGCTTACATTTGCGCTCTTTCGGTGTTATATTCAGCAAGTGCGAATATGAAGAAAACTGAATAGATCTGTGACTCTGGTGCAAGTGTTCACATGACAAGCGATCGTGAGTGGTTCACTGAGTTAAAAACCCCCTCTCCGAGCCACAAATTGCAAATGGCAAAAATATTGCAGCAGCCGGAACTGGAGTAATAAATGTTAAAGCTCTTGTGGAAGGCCAGTGGATCAACCGGACAATAAAGTTCTCTATGTCCCAGAACTGCAGTGGGAGTAATGACTGATCGTAATTTTACTTTCCACTCCTCTAAAAATCGCTGCGAGTTTCGCGATAGTGACGCAAATTTATCGTGTTTCGGTACTCGTAGTGGCGATTTGTGGGTAATGAACGTCAAATTTAAAATACCGCCAGTAGCGCCAGAGTGCAACGTAAGTAATGTCAATGATACCCTAAAATTGTGGCATGATAGACTTGGTCATGTAAATTGTAACACGGTTAAGAAAACAGCCGATCAAGACATGGTGAAAATTTAAAGATAACTAACAAGAATTCTTTTGTGAGCCATGACAGTTAAGAAAACAAGCTAGAAAATCCCATAAAAGTCTAGCGAGGCCTAGAAAAAAACAGCCTGGTGTTATGATACATTCTGATATTTGTGGCTCGATGAATATCCCATCGCCTTGCGCATCGAGATACTTTGTTTTATTTAAAGATAATTATAGTGGCTACCGAACTATCTATTTTATGAAACAAAAATCAGAAGTTCTCAATAAATTTAAAGAATATAAAGTTATAATGGAAACTAGACCGGCAACAAAATAAAAATAATTAGGAGCTATCAAGGAAAAGGGGAATATATCAATAAAGAATTTGAAGATTTCATCAAAAAGAATGGGATTTTGCATGAATATTCAGCAACATATACACCACAGTAAAATGGTCGATCTGAGAGGGAAATGAGGACAGTTGTGGAAAGTGCCAGGACAATGCTGATAAACAAAAAAGGCAAAAAATACTGCAGTTTACATACTGAACAGAACAGCAACAACTCAAGTTGAGGATACGACCCCATACGAAAAGTGGTTTGGACGAAAATCTGAAATGAAGCATATAAAAATTTGTGGTAGTCCTGCATAATGACGATTCCACCTCAATTTCACATGAAATTGAACAACAAATCTAAGAAACTGTTATGTATTGGGTACGAGGGACATTCAACAAATTATGGATTATGGGCCTACGAAAAGAGACGAATTGAGGTTGAACTTTTTTGATTTTGCAAGTTCATTTATATTGGTTGATGAATGACGGCTTGAGCTGAAGAATATTTCTTTTTTGTGGCAGCATAAAGGATTTATAATGTGTCTGTGAGGTCTGAAATTTCACTGATATTAGTTGAGAAATAGTTATACATTTTGTAGATTACTTTATAAATACTCAAGCTGCTCTTCAATTCTGCTTAGCAAATGATTTCCTTCCCACCAGAGTCGTTGCGCATTGTACATCTTATTAATAAAAATATATTATATATATGGAGTATATGATAATAGTAATTATATTGCATTATTATTATTATTATATACTACATATTTGTTTAGAAGTAATTTACGAATTTTGATACTGAAAGTTACAGGCAACAAGTATGAATCTATAACAAACATTTTTAATATGTGAATATGTATTTTTGGGTATCTATCTACGAAATCTACCTTCATGTATTTAAACGTACGGAATAATGAGAAATAACTTCCATTAAAAACTATTTAGTCAAAAGTATCAATAGCAGTATAACATCCAGCATCCTATATTAGCTTTATTATAATTATGATACAAATATGATAAGACAAACATGTGTAAATATTTTTTCTTATAGTTTAGTCCGTATACATAGCTTGAGCGATGATAAACCTCCTTACAAACCTGACCTTGCTCCTATTTGCCAATTTAAAACTATCAAAGTCAAATTATTTTCAGAGATAATGCCTTTGGTTTATTAGTATTTCTTGACTTGTATGTCGCGCGTGTTTAATGCAGGAATTTGCGGTATCTGAATCAATTCATCTTAACTAGTTTAGATGGCATTAATGATTAAAAGTTAAATATTGCTTAATATTTGCTTAACAGGGTTTTATAGTTTTTCGTTCCTTTGTATAAAATTCCGCTGCGTACAAATTAAACAGTTGCATGCATATAATTATTTGGTAACAAGTTTATATTTTTATACACATCCTATAAACTGTAATTTGTTCCACTTTATTTTATTAATAAATATTAAAATTCTCTATGAGGGAAGTTATAGTTAAAAGAGTATTTATCGATTTTTCTGTTTATAATTTATTATTATTTATTTTTCATATTTTATTTCCATAGTCTATAAAAATTTGTATTATTTATTTAACATTTGCTTCTATAAAAAGTTTTATTTCAGGAAATGCAGTTTTACAGAATATTTGAACATTTTATTAACATGCCATTTAATTTGTCATGGAGTATTCGCAGTAAAATCTGATTTTTGTGCAAAATTTCAAGTCAGTTGGATAAGTAGTTTTTTGGTACCGGATTTCTTAATATTTCATTAGGAGGTCATTTTGTTCCGGCATAATGGCTAATTGTTTAACAGGTTAATCCTCGATCTTCATGCAAAATTTGAGACTCATAGTTTCATACAATTTTGGGATAGGAACACGCGGAATGTAAAATTAAATGTCATCCCGATGTGATCCTTGATTTTTTTACCAAATTTTTTCAGTTAGTAACTGTTGCGCTATGCTTCTCACACACTGAAGGAGAGAGAGCGCATGATTTTCGGGATCTACGGACCTTAACACGCCAAGATCTGCAAAAATCTCGGAGGGTGATATTTTCACGATTACAATTCAAAATTGTACTTTTATATAAAGCTACAAGTCAAAAATTGTTGTCAAAGTTGTTGAATAAAAATGTTAGATATAATTTTAGAGCTCTGTATAAGATACAATTAAGACCTAACTTTAATTTTCGGTGACGTACTTATAGGGTCAAGTAAAGGTATTTAAATGTGCAAATTTTCACCCTTCATATAATTTTTTAACTGTTTATTAAACGCTCATACGAAAAGCAAGTTAATAAGTGTTGTTAATTTTTTTCGTTGACCATATCGTTTCTGTGTAAATTAGGATTAATTCAATCTAGGTGAGTTGTCGACTATTTCATTTACCACTTTTTATTTAATCGAACCATTATCAGTCAATTTATAACAAACAATTCTTTAAAAAAAATCATAACCACAAGAGCCAGTAGTACATTAATTACAATAATTCACCTGTGCTTTGGAAATGCCATTTCCCAAATGAATTTTAGGCGTAAATACTTAATTATTCATTTATGAATTTATTGACACTTGTTTATTAACTGTCGTAAAGCGACGCGTTTTTATGCAAACGCATTTCCCGATGAGCAACTTTCGAAAGCGTAGATTACGGAGAAAAACGTAATTTTATTAACTCTTCTTATTTAGGAACTTTTGGCATTTCCACCACATATAAAGATCGAATAAAGTAAGAATTCCTGAGTATGAGGAGGCTGTATTAGATGCCGTTAAAGAAAAGTCTTAGTGCTAGAACCATTCCAATTCTTCTAGGAAATTGCTCCAATAGTACGGTATGGGAAGTTCTGTCCGAACAACTATTACACACATTTAATCTAAGATTACACCCACGTGACGTGTGGGAGAGTTTGAACCCACTTCAGTCTACCAGTTATAATATATATAATAATACTTTTTGTGAGAAGTGGACTGGAAGTTGTGAACCAAATCGCTCCCCTAATTTAAATCCACTGGATTTTTATTCATGCGGTGATCTCTAGGTAATAGTTTATGCTGTCCCCATAGAATAGTTTTAAGAAAATGACATTTTTAATGCTTATGTCTCCTACAGGAATGCTTCTCGGTCCTATTGCGAATTTTTGGCCTTTGTAGAGGACGGAATATTGTGCTTCGGTTACCGACTTCGACGTCAAGTTGATAACTGTTTTCTGCGGAGGTTTCATTGGATTTTTTGTTCACGAGTACTTCAAACTTTTTATGTTGCTTAAATGTAACTTCTTGATGAATTTTTTCTGCCTGTGCATTGGTTATGTTGTCCAAAGTTGTAAATATAGTTCCTTCCACGGTTATAAATAGTCTTAGCAGTTCTAGAAATAACGTTGATGTCTCACCTGGAGTGATTTCGGTACTTAATTTTCATCTCTGCACCTAAGGAGACATGCCAACTGACAGAGTAACTTCTTCTTGCTGGTAGAGGTTAGCTAACGTAAAACGGATATGGCTTTGGTCAACTAAGAAATCAGCGTTCTTGGGATAAGATCATGTTCATCATCATCAATTGGAATTACTATCCAACGTTTCGCCTTCGATTGCACGAGGCATCTTTAGGGATCTTTACTCATGAAATCTGAACACTAAATGAGCTGAGAGAGATTCAGTTGGTCTTTTATACCCGACTTGTGCTCGCCGAACCGTGACCCTGTATTAAGAACGTTTTTCACGTGTGATGTAGAGCGTAACCCATATCTCTAATGAATTTTCTGTCTGAAAATGTTTAAAATTCGTTCTTTTTTAGGATATTGGTACATCTGAAGAAAAAGCTTTTTATGGATTGATATTAAAGGGGAAATGGACACGTGTTCTGATAAAAAACTAATTCCGGTAGGGTCTATAATAAGCCTTCAGTGGTGTCTAATAGGGACACTTTTTTCAACCCCGTTGATAAAAATCAGGTTAATTTTTTTTCGGATTTCCCGTCTAAAAATCTCGGACAAATTCGTTAACAGGCAATATCAGAGCACTTTTGTCAAAATAAAACTGGTGCTTAATGGGGAATTTAAACGAGATTCTAAATCATAATAGGATGCATATACCGTAAATGCTGAGAAAACTACTGTCTAAATTCAGAAAAACTAGAAAAAAAATTACACATTTCAATAATCATTAAAGGAGTTAGGTGGGTGAAAAAACCACGTCATCAGAATTATGCTTTAGTTTATACAGAGCAAGCCATTTGGAAATAAAATGATAACTTTTTGTAATGTTTTCCACCAGTGTTTTTCGTTCCGCCCTGTAAGATTTAAACGGTTGAACCTAGATGAATGAAGTAAATATGAACCTGATGAATGAAGTAAATATGTCTACACTTCCTCTAGAGACTAGAGTAGAATTTTAAGTATTTTGGTCATACATCATTTGTTGATCTTGTTGTATTCTAAGTATCCTGCTAGTCAACGTATTTTAATAAAAATACTTCCTTATGAACCGGTAGTGGAGTTTTGATACTTCTATTAAGCAATAAATTGACTGGGCAAAGCAAACCATCTGCTTTTGCTACATTGCTATAGTGAAGGATAGCTAAAAATAAATCTTTATTAACTATTTGAATATGCCGTTCAACGATTCCGCTAGAGTGAGGATAATAAATACTTGACTTATTTAATTTGATTGCAAACAATTTTTGAAATATTGTTGATGAGAATAGCTCATCGGAAAATCATTTTATTAGAAAGTATTTTTGCTGGTAAACCAAATAAACTAAAAAGATGCTTTAGAGTCGATCTAACAGAATTGGCACTTTTACTTAAAATTTTATTAAATAATACAAATTTGCTGTAATAATCTATTATAACGAAAACATTAATACCATTAAAGTAAACAAAATATATACTTATTTTACTCCAACAACGTCATGAGAAGTTAAAAGAATATTTAGGATTATTTTTGGAAAAACGCGAAAAATCGCAAATTGATACCAAATTTTCTGTATCCCTCATCATATTTGCCCAAGAAACTGCCTCTTTTGCTATATTTTTGCAAGAATGAATGCCCTGATGAACTTTATGTATTATATTACGAAAATTCAATTATTATAAGTCGTTTTTTAAAAACAAAACATTTTCAGATTCCTAAATATCATTACGAATTTGTTGTGTTGTTTCCAGGACTTCTACTTAAAGTATCTGCAATTTTTTGACCAGAACTTTATCAAATTGCACTCATAGTTTAATAAACAAATCATTAATCTCTGCAGAGGAGGAAACAAATATTCTATAGATTTTTTATTAACCTCCAATATTGGTTGATAATCCGTTTGTCTGATAAATTTAATACTGCAAAGGTAATAATTAAAACTATGGCCAGTAGTTCCTTTTCCATTTGCCTAAATTTTTATTGTGCAGTGGTTGAAGAATATATACTGAATCAAATTCTATTGAATGTTTATTTTGCATTAAAACTGCATTCATAAGGACTAGCATCAACACAAAGTTTGTTATCAAATTTGGTGTGAATGTAATAATAATATTTTAAATATGCCATAACCACAAATTTTTTCACGTAATAGTTTCCGTAAAGCACCTGTTTTCTCAGGTAAATTGTTAATACATTTATCTAAATACGCAACTAAACTAACAACATCTTTGTAGTTTTTTTTTCTGGAATAAACATTCCATTTCCGCTCCTCTGGGTTTCTCTGACTGTTTCCTGTCCTATACAATAGGAAGTTGTTGAATCCGTGCCACCTCATACTATTTGGCACTATAATTCCGCTGATTGGGATGTGTTGCGGAATTTCTACTCTTCTTTACCTTGGAATGATGTTTGTTTCTCTACCAACGATCATTTCGAAATATGTTCACAAATCTCGGATGTATCTAATTAGGCATAAAAAATAAACCTTGGTTTTGAAAATCCAGCGATAATACCAGACTAGAGAAACATAACATAACAATTTTCGTAAGAACCCGACTTCATAATTCTCGAAGCCAAAAATTACTTCAATACACGCATAAAAGGCAAAATTCTTTCTTGCCAAAATGGAAGCCAATCTTTTTGGTCGCTTGCCAAAAATATTAATTAAAACTTTTGCATGACCTCCTTTCCACCCCTAACTTCCGGTGATGAAATCATCTCTACGTCTAAAGCAAAAGTTGGGCTTTTTGCAAAACAATTCACCTCAAATTCTACTTTAATCCCTCCTCTTCATTTCCCCGTTCCATCAGTACCAGTTTTGCTATACAATATACACGAAATTACATTCAAGGTTAAAAAAATACGACATATTCTCAAAACACTTATTACCAAAAAATCTTCTGGCCCTGATAGTATTCCGGCCACAGTCCTAAAAAGTGCGCTTCCAAATTTGAGTTTTTCCTAAAAGCTGCTGGTGTACAACCTGTCCAAAACTCTTCCCTCTAACTACAGATCCATATCCCTACTCCCAATTATAAGTAAGGCAATGGTGAAGTACATCAATAATGATCTTTTAAATTGCCTTGAAAGGTATAGATTTAACGGCAGGCAATACGGCTTCCGCCACCAAAGATCCATAGCAGATCTTCTTATCTCCGTAACCCACAAGTAGAAAAAGTCCATCGAATTCAACGAAGAAGCCCAAATTATTGCTCTCGACATATCCAAAGCAGTTGATCAGGTCTTGCATGACGCACTACTTACAAGATTTCCTGCCTATGGTCTTCCTCCAAAACTTTGTACTTGGATTGCCAGTTTTCTTTCCAACAGAAGTATTTCTTTAGGGGTTGACGACCTTTCATCAAACTTTCACCAAATCAATGCAGGCGTTCCACAGGTTTTAGTATTGGCATCTACCCTATTCCTCCATTAAATCAATGACCTGCTTTCTTCTACCAGCAATCATATTCACAGCTACGCTAATAATAGCTTTCTCCACTCCAATATACAATTTGTCTCCAAGACTGAAATTGATGATAGGTGTAGGGTAATGACTTTATCCTTAACCGAGGACCTCATTAAAATCGTACTCACACCATTCAAATAAATAATCAAATGCCTGAAGCCAAAGATTCCTTTGGCCTAGTTGGTATCACTTTTCAGAAAGATATTTGTTGGCATGATCACTCATCTCCACATTGCCACAGCTGCCGCGAAGAAATTAGGTTTTCTTTTCCGAGCTCGGAAATACCTTTCTTCTGCCGACCTGTTTACCCTTTACACTTCGCAAATTAGGCCCTGCCTTGAATATTGCTTGCACATATAGGGAGCAGCCTCTCCTTCAATCACTAATATCCTTGATTCTCCAAAGAAGAGCTACTCGTTTTATTGATGATCCAAATCTCACAAGATCACTCTAGATCATTGTCGACTTGTGGGCGATCTGTCTCTGTTTTACTGCAGATACTACCATGGATTCTGTTCTGATGTTTATGCTGTTCTTATGCCCTCCTTAATCATTCCTGCCAGAAAGACATGAACATCGAATTACTTGCATCCTTGCGCCGTCGACCTGCAATCAAGGACCTCCCACTTTATTCGCTCCTTTATTCCCAGAGGGTCCCGATTATAAAATGTGTTACCAGCTAATGTCTTCCCTTCTCCTCCTAATTTGCAAGTCTTTAGATCCCGCATCAATAAACTTTGCCTTTATTTAAAGCAAACACGGTATCTAGTACTTGGGCTTTCGGGGCCTGCTCATAGGCTCATAGATAAAAAAAACGAACAGACCTAACTCTTATTAAGGCCCAATCTTACAGAAAGATCATACATTTGGTACTAATTTCCGGTTTAAGGGTTATATTAAATCTAAATTTAAACTAAATACGTAAAATTATTTTTATATTTTGATTTTAAAGAGGGGAATTTTTTACTTTTTTTGGTAATGTATTCAAATAAAATCACATGGAACTGTTACGAAGAATAAAAAATGTTTGCCTTGCGCGCGTCTTATAAATTTATACAACAATCTCAGGAAATATATTAATTATTATCGTTTTGGAAAGAGTCAGAAAAGTGCTGTTACACTTGACAAATTTTTACTCAGGTAGGTATAAAAGCCAATAATTATTATCATTTCCATAAAATTTTAAAACGAAAATTATTAACCTTTCATTACATATTTTGATAAAAAATGGATTAATTACAGGTATCACGGAAAACTCTGGTTGAGAATAACCTTATTCTACACAAGGTAAATCTTTGCTGTTAATTATGTATTGTATAATATTTATCGAAGGTAAGTATCGCTTGCATTTATACATAAATTCCTTTTTCAAGGTTGTTTATATTATAACTATGAAGTGGTGTTTCGCTATTTTGAATCTCGGAATAACTAGTTTATTGGTAGAAATCAATAAGCAACACACGTGAGATTTACAATTAGGTTAATAGTTTTTATCAATGGCCATTTTTTATTTCTATATTTAAAACGATGATAATATTACTTATTTGCCCTACATCTTAAAAAGTATTCAGTTATATCGTCCCCTATCTCACATAAAGACGTAACTGACAAAAATCGGAAAAATGAGACTCCCTACAGTTTGCCTACAGGCACAACTTTTATCTCATAAAGTGCCGTAACTGAATCTCTCACGGTATCACGGCGTTGATGGTGTTTGGATTCGACGTATCTGACAAAATACAACAAATGATTTTTTTTTTGAAAAATAGTCATGTCCAAGATGAAGTATCGCTCTAAAAAGATTTAGAGGTAGTCTTTCGATTTCTTCTTTAAACCGTGAAAGATTGCTAAAAAAATTTTAATTTTCTTTTACCCTCATTACGAATATTTCGTTTTATTAGAAATAGTGGAACCAATTTAGTTCAGTACATAGTTATTTAGGAACATGAATTCACACCAGTTTATCCTTAATTTTTCTCCAAAATTTACAGTCAACTGAATAAGAAGATTTTTTTTTGTTAATTTTTTTAACATGTTATTTGGCCGCCATTTCGTTCTGTTATCTTGAATTCGTAAGACAATTTTACCAGCTTATCTGTATATCGCACTTAATACGCACAAAATTTGAAATTAATCTAATAAATAGATTTTTTCAGACGGATTTTTAAATATTTTATTAGGTAGCCATTTTGTTTTGCTATCTTATATTCATAGCAAAATGTTACCAGTTCATTCTTATGTAACACTCGATTTTTTTTGCAAAATTTGAGGTAAATTGGATAATTAGTTTTTTTAGTAATAATTTTTTACCGTTTCACTAGGCCACCATTTTGTTCCGTCATATTGGATTTTTACCAAAATATTCCCAGATCATCCCCACATGAGCCTTAATTTTTGTCCAAAATTTGAAGTTAATCTGACGAGTAGTTTTTAGGCTATGCAGACAAACTGACAGACGGACCTAAGGAATTGATAAAACATATTTTTTTTGTGATTTTTTTAGATTTCAAAAATTTTATTTGGCCGCTATTTTGTTCCGTCATCTTTAATTAATACTACAGTTTTACTAGTTCATCTATAGAGATAAACTACAATTAATTATGGCACACAATTAAACCGCCGTTTTGTTCCGCGATCTTGGATTCGTACCAAAATTTTGCCAGCTGATTCCTACATAATACTTGATTTTTGTACAACATTTGAGATACATTGGATAATTAGTTTGTTTGGTAATAATTTTTTTAACGCCATTTTGTTCCGGCATACTGGATTGTAACCGAAAATATTATCAGGCCATCCCCACATGAGCCCTAATTTTTGACTAAAATTTGAAGTCAATCTGATGAGCAGTTTTTAAGCTATGCCGCAAACTGACAGACAGACAGACAAACCGACGGACGATAAAACATATTTTTGGCATCGAGAGAGGCCAAAACCCAAAGATATGTAAAACTTGAATTTTTTTGTGTCCGCCATTTTGTTTCGCCATCTTGAATTAGTACTACACTTTTACTACTTCATCTCTATACTACAATTAATTATGGCACACAATTTGAAATCAGTTCATTAAGTACTTAGTTGCGCTGTGCTCAGAACTTAACTTAACACCTGTCATAAGACAAATTTATTTCCTTACTTCAAATTTTGATTAAAATACAATTTACCCAAATTATCTGATGTTTATTTCCATAATAATAACGTCACTTACAAAACAGTACTGTACTCCAATATGTCAATAAAAGAAAATCTCACAAAATGACGTATCTACATATTTTTCAAAAAAAACTCAAAACTAACAAAAAATTAGCTATCAAACAATGAAATAAAATAACAACATGTAAATGCTCCATAACCTTACAATTTCCTATCAGCCCGATCACAGTTGTAAAAACTACAAGTTTAATACAGGTATTTTTTTATTTTCTTCTCTCCTGAAAAATTTCCAAATGCGAGTTACGCCAGTACGTGAGGTAGAGGACGATATGTTAAACGGTGTTGCACAAGTAGAGGAAATAATAACTCTAAAATAAACAAAATTCTTAGATCCGCAATAAAATTAAAGGAAAGCCAAACAAAAAAATACTGTATCTTCTGTCCACCAAATTTTGTTCACATTCCGTTTCTAAACAAACAAATATCAAACGGTTACTTCTGCATAAACATGGCCATATTTGGATTAAAAAATTTAAAAAAATAAATAAAACCGACTTCAATCAAATGCACTAAAATGTGAAAAACTTTGAAGTCGGATTCTTAATTACCTAATAACAAAAATATATGTATGGGCTGAGTTTTTTTATATCTAATACCACGAGGTATATCTTACTGTGTTTATTAATTTGGCAACGACTTCAAAGAGTAAAATTTTCCAGAAGAAATAAAATATTATTTTTCACTTTTTTTATAAAA
Organism: Kuschelorhynchus macadamiae; assembly: GCA_030620095.1. NCBI lineage: Eukaryota > Metazoa > Arthropoda > Insecta > Coleoptera > Curculionidae > Kuschelorhynchus > Kuschelorhynchus macadamiae. Next base: position 274,257 of record JAUTXW010004977.1, on the reverse strand, counting down.
ATTTTTATTTCATCCTTTTCAATTTAATTTTTACGAGTTTTTGTAAGTCAACAAGTAACAAATAGCCACTGGGATCACTGCGTATTATATAACACCATTTTATAATAACATATCTTATTATACGATATACAATAGTAACATACATACTTCTTCTTCCTAACAGACTAATGAACGCACATAATATTCAATGTAAACAGTTTAAAATGGCGTAATTTCGCCTTTTTTTAAATAAGCTTGCTATGGGACCACTCCGGTAACATCCTGAATATGCCATGAAATTTTATTTAAATTGGTCAAACCACCACGAAAGATCGAAATGAGTACATAAAAAATACATCGAATCGAATTGATAACCCCTCCTTTTTTGAAGTCGGTTAAAAACGACTTTAACTTTTTCTGATGCTTAAGGGTAAACACTCATCAAAGAACTAAATCTGTTTTAGGTTAGGATGATTTTGGCGATGGTAGCATGACAGTATTCACGCAATAACTTCATTTAAGTCGAAGTAAACACTCAAATATTCTGGAATTGATTTTAACTTCGCCGCTATTTGCCATGTTAAGACTGATTAGCTTGGAATCAGCTAATGAATATTTTCATTTTTTTTTATATAAAAATGTATTTAAGTAAATTATTTTTCTTAATTAAATGAAAGCAGAGCAAAATATTGCTTAGTGATGTAATCGTTATATTGTATCTTCAAATACAATTTTTTAGAGTAATAATTTTATATTCAATTTCTGAAGATTAATAATGGAAAAAGGAGCTAAAAGAAATTAGAAATTATTAAAAGTTCAATCCGTTCGTTCGTTTTTAACTAGGTTTTTGCGTTCTAATTGATATGTAATTTACATCTTTAAGAAATCTAGGACAATTTGCACGCCCTATGCCCCACGATAAAAAGTGTTTAAATATTTCTTAGAAGGATTTGTAAATTGATAAACATTGAGGTTTAAACCGTATTTTTGTTTGTTTATAAATAAATATATACCTACCCAAATAAATAAATATTTTTATTTTTTTGGCATTACATGCTATTAACTTTTATACGGTACCTATGATAAAATATTATTATTTAATATTCTTAAAATGCCCCGCTTTTTTTTAAGCAAAATCCCTTCAAACGCCGATCAGGACTTGCCTAGGGAATGCACAATAAACAAATGAGCTTGTAATAGTTTTTTAGCCATTTATGACATATCAGGTTATCGGATTAAGATTAAAGTCGCCTATATTTGAAGCGAAGAACTTGAAAACGTCAATGAGACAATCAACTACAAGGTTTAAAGTATGCGGAAATAATTTTCCCTGGTAGAAATAAATCATAAATTTAGTATATAATATAACACAACGAGGTTTTTAAATCCATTTATAGAAAACATTATTGCAAATAATGATTGATTTTAATTACAGCTTTAATATTATTATTTAAAATGTGATAATACAATTGGTGCATTGATCCGACGTTAAGGCTTTATTTATGTCAAGTCTATGTTACCCCTGTGAGTAAACATTTTAAAACACCATATCTATAAAAATTGTAGTTATATTAGAGTTTGATACATGAATCTGAGTCTATGAAAAGGATGTAACTATGGAAACGATGCAATGATCATTCGCGGTTGGCTACAACTCTGTATATCCATGGAAACGGCCTGCTTTTGACATACCTCCCCCTTTCGTCGATGTTTTAGATCTGTGTGGTGTACTTTACTTGTAAGCTAGTATATTTCAGAACTAAGTTTTTAAATTCATTTTAATTTTAAATACAACTTTAAAATTTAAAATCTGACAATACAGTTGGAGGACTGATCACACGTTAAAACTTTATTTATGTCAAGTCCATATTACCCCTTGGAGTAAACATTTTACAACACCACACCTATAAAGTTAAAACAAATATTTAATAAAATTATATATGTCAACATGTGAACTAGTCTGTCCACAGAATGTTTCGATACATAATATAAAGAATATTATTTAAGCAAATATAAGAAATTGGATCATTTATCTTGTGTGTCTATAGACACATAGCAGTTGTACGTCGGCGTTGTATAATTCATCGTAAAAGAGAAACATGTATAATAGAAATAATCTGAACATATTTTAAAAATTCTCCATCCTGTTGGGAATCCCAAATGACAAGCAATAAAATAAAAAACTCATTGACATGATAAGAAATAAACTAAATCGTTCAATATTCTAAGGAATTAAATAATTAAATTTTTACGTCATACACACCATGTCGACGGGCCAATATTGGTAGGTTTATATTCCCCATATGACGTAATAAAAGTTATTCATCGAAATACCGTTACATGTTTACCATGATAAAGAAAGCTATCGGCAAATAACAAGTTGTTCGTGGATCTCTAAATTATTGCGGTTGATATATTGTTGTTTTTAATGAATACTTGCCGAAAATGTATTCCGATAAATCTTAAGTATTATTATTTATTGTATTTTGATTAAAAAGAAGTAGATTATGATAACGTAGCATATTATTACTCAATTAGAATTGGCCTGGTTTACCTTCTGAGACAAAATCTGCTTATTTACAAAATCGCTCCGACCCATACATTTTATTTTCCGTTCTGCATGTTCTGAGGAAAATTTTATTAAGTATTTATTTAAATACTATAAAAAGAAACTTCTGGAGTAGCCAGGAATGCGGAACCGGAAAGTTTAAGTGTCTGATGAAGATTAAACCGTGTCACTGAGAATGAATAAACTATATATTTTCAAACTTCGACTCCAGTGTAAATTCGATGGGTGAAATGTAGCTGCTTCTCTATATCTCTGTATCTTTATTTTTATTAAAACTATTTTTTTGGTAACCACAGAATTCAGAAATTCAGAATTTAGAGGTCTTACGGATTTGAAGGTCTTGCATATTACAATAATAGTTTGTTCATACTTTTTGCAGTTTTTATAATATTGTTCCAAGAAACATTCCTAGATTTAGAGGGTGCTACCATTGCTACATCACCGGGGCACTATCTCAAGACGCCTAGATAACAGGAGAAAGAAATATTTTGATTAAGACCTGAATATTCGATTAATATAACTTATAAATTTAAAATAATATACTTAAATTGTTTATTTATTCCCCTTTATCTAAAAATGTAGTCTGTTTCGAAACAATTTTTTCTGACGATTAGTCCAAGTGCAATTACTTACTATGAACCAATCTGCTTAAATGCATTTGCTTAAGTACCATCAACAACTTTCGACATCCATACAAATAAATTAATAAATTAAAAAACTATTTTTTTTATTATAACAAAAGTGTTAAACACCAATTCTGTTCTAATATGGCATGATCATACCTGGTGTTTGAATTTAAATTAATAGTATTAAAGCATTGGCTAAGCGGATTCTCTAATGGGATTTCCCCATCAGGGATATTATGGTATGGTTTTGGTGACCATTTTTGTTAAATTACAATTTTGTAGCCTCTCAGAAACACGAAACTCTGGAAAGTATTTCTCACCAGGGGTCCCATGTTCTGACATAGTTTGATAATGATCAATTTTTAAACGTGAAACACTGGATTTTGTAATTTTATGTTCGTCTAGTCAGCCATGTCAAACATGCGGCCCAGTGAGCATTTTTCTGCCATCCAAATCAGTTTTTGAAAACAGCCAGATAATGCGGCCCGCGAACAAGTTGTAAACCGTTTTTGAAAGCGCGCGCCGCGGCAACAACGATTGGTATAATAAAATGTACAATTGTACATAGTGCCATCTATGTTTAGGGGGCTAAAATACACATACTCAACCTAAAACCTAAAGCCAAGCGTTATCTGGCTTGTTCCATGAAATTCTATCCCGCAAAAACACAGATGACGCGATCTGAACATTCTGGAAAGAACTCGAGAAATCACAATCCGTATATAAGCCGTGTTCGATTGAGTTCAGTCGTTCAGTGTTTAGTCAGTTATGAGTCAGTTGCGATAGAGTTTCGAGTTGAGTTGCGCACTTATTGTTACAACACTTAGTAGTACTTATTATAATTTATTTCGGATACAGTTTTTAACAGGTCTCTTTCAAAACCAAGTGAGAGTAAGAGGAAACTTGTAGATGAGCATCGTATCTTTCAAGAAAAGTGGTAATTAGAGTTTTTTTGCTGTGAAGGGAAAGAAAAAATTAATTGTTTGATTGTAATAGTACAGTCGGTGTCCCAAAATTATATAATATAAAACGTCACTATGATATTCATAAAACCATGTTTGACAAGTATACAGGCATGGTCAGAAACGAAAATTTAAATAAGTTAAAATCACCGTTGAAAGATCAGCAGCTTATGTTTACACGTCCAAAGCAAGAAAATGAATCTGTCCTTCAAGCGAACTACGTATTGTTGGAGTTGATCGCGAAACACTCAAAACCATTTGTTGAAGGTGAATTTATAAAAGAGTGCCTTGTAAAGGCCGCGGAAATTGTTCCGGGAGCGTGAAGGCATTTCAAAATATATTCTTGTCCCGGAATACTGTCGCTGAAAGAGTTACTGAGTTGGCTGCCAATATAAGTGATCAGATAAAAACAAAATCAGACTCTTTCATTGCATTTTCTATTGCCTGTGACGAAAGTACGGATGTGTGTGGTGTGGCGCAAATCGCTGTTTTTCTTCGTGCGGTTGATACAGATATCAATGTGTATGAAGAATTATTGGAATTAGTACCATTGCATGATACAACAACCGGGAAGGATATTTTCAATGCTGTTTATGGACCTCTGCAAAAGTACAATTTAGATTTGTCAAAACTGTGTTCCGTTGCAACAGACGGAGCTCCTTCAATGACTGGAGTAAAAAATGGCTTAGTTAAAATATTACAGACAAAGATCAGAGAAGAGAAACGGGCAGTGACAAACCAGATTTTCATCATATTCATTGTATAATCCACCAAGAAGTTTTATGCTCAAAAGTGATCAAGTTGGAAAGTGTTTTAAAGTCAGTGAAAAAAATTATAAACTTCATAAGATCACGAGGCCTTAATCAGAGACGGTTTTCTTCATTTTTAAGTGATTTAGAAAATGAGTACACTGGTTTACCACCAACACCTTTCGTGTTCTATGGTACTCGACCGGTTTTGGAAACTCAAAGAAGAAATACACGTTTTTATGGAAACAAAAGGAGAACATGTCAGCTTATTATGCGATGTACTTTTTTTACAAGATCTTTCATTTATGGTAGATATCACAAAACACTTGTCGGGCTTAAATACGAAATTGCAAAGTTAAGTGTAAGATGATGTTGTGGGAAAAACAGATAGAAGAGGATAATTTGTCACATTTTCTGACTTGTAAGGCATATCAGGAAAGCACAAATGTCCCAATATCATACAAAATATATTCAGAGAAAATGAGAAGCCTTCTGGCAGAATTTGAGAAGCGTTTTCAGGATTTTAAGACCCAAGAAAACAATTTTTCTCTATTTACTGGTCTTTTCACTATCGATATTGCGATATAAGCGTTTTCAGGATTTTAAGACCCAAGAAAACAATTTTTCTCTATTTACTGGTCTTTTCACTATCGATATTGATAAAGTTCCCCCTCACTTGCAAATGGAAGTAATTGAGATTCAGTGTCAGACCCATTTAAAACAAAAATTTGATAGTGTTGGTACATTCGAATTTTATAAGCACTTGCCTGTTAAATCCTGTCAATGTTTGGAAGTACCTATAAGTGTGAACAACTATTTTCTTTGATGAAAGGAAAAAAATCTCCGGCAAGATCGCGATTGAGGGACGCACACTTGGACGCAATTTTAAAAGTTATTTCCGCCGATAAATTCGCGCCACAAATAGACAACTTAATTAAAGACAAAAGATGTCAAATATCTGGCAAAAGAATTTAATGTTTGTAGTTTTTTGTAATGTCCTTTTTATTGGAAATTTAATAAACAAACTTGTCCTATAATAGTACTTTTTCTCAAGATTTTCAGTAGTTTGTCTTCTTTAAGATAAGGTTTTGCGGCCCACCTAGTCGATGGTCTTCATGCTTTTGGCCCACCAGTGTCTTTGAGTTTGACATGGCTGGTCTAGATACTTGCGGAACGCATGATAATCTAATGCGATTTCCTTATTAAGATTTAAATACAAAACTGTTTTGGCCAGCAAAATAACGATGTAAATTAAATCAAAATAATCAAAATAAATCAAAAAATATTAGTTCTGACAAACAAGGATAACAATCAGATTATAATATATATTTAATATTTATTAATTAGTATTTCATATCAATACAACTTACATACGAGGATATACATATACATATTGCTAAATGTTTCGTTTCTCATTTAAAAGAAAAGTCTTAATGTAGTCAGTAGACGCCTTGACTAGCTACAACTTTCGAAGTTTTAGAAAAAATCAGGAGTAACCTCGTTATTGCTACCAGGATAAATCACGGGTCAAAATGAATAAAATTAATAATATAATTCATTATATGTTCGTCTGTAGCTCCAAACAGTCATGTTTTCAAAGGAGAGGCTGTCAAAAGACGCTAACTAACATTTTTTTTGTGAAATCATTTATTATTTCACATACAATAGAAATTAAAAAAAAAATAACAGCACGCGGTTTCGTTTAGAAAACCGACATCAAAATTAAAAAATATATATATACTTTTCTAATTTCGTACTCGTACTCGTAGAAACGGGGTAGCGAATACCCGTTGTTTGATTTAAACAGCGGTGGATACCATATTACTCTTCGTGTAATTATTTTAAAAGTAGTATTTAACAAAATAACGAATGGCTGCCACTCATAATTAATCCCATAACATCAACAGATGGTTAAAAGAATTGAAAAAGTATACAGTGGATACTAGTAAAGAAGTAATAAAGCAAGTGAGTCAAGTTAGACGGGCGTACCAATATTTTAAAACTTATTAAGAGTTTACTTATTATTTCAGATTCAGCATTAAATGAATAATGATTATGCGGATGAGACACATCCTTCTGACTTTCTGATATTTAAACTTGGACTTTAGTGTGGTTTATTGCAGAGATATGTAGGTAGGTAAAAATTAGTTAATACGGTAAACATATGGCCAGAAGCTGACCTTCAATGAAAAAATAATCTATAATATGTAAATATCAATACGATTTACTTAAATCTATGAAAAAGCTGTCTAAAGCTTTAAGTATTCTAGATGATATGATAGATGATGAAAGAAGTGTCAAACTCCTTACATCGTTGAGCAGTTCTAAAGTCGTTTCGAATGAGCAAATCATCAGTGTCGGTAGTTCACGAATCACGTGAAAAGTGAGAGAGTGACTTTTTCACGATTACAAACATTTTATTTGGCCGCCATTTTGTTCGGCCATCTTGAATTAGTTCCACTATTTTACTAAAAAAAAGTGAAGAAAGTGTCCATATTGTCTTAAAGAGACCTGGTATATATACACAAAGTCTAGGTCTCAGTCGAGCTCTCAGCCGGCTGAGACCTAGACTTGTGTATATATTTTTTAATTTGTACTATTTTACTAGTTGACCCCTATACCACAATTAGTTAAGGCACACAATTTTAAAACAAACCATTAAGCAGTTTTTTCAGGCTGAATTCTCAAATATTTTATTAAGCCGCCATTTTGTTTCACCACTTTGGATTCCTTCCAAAATGTTACCAGTTGATTCCAACATAAGACTTGATGTTTTTGCAAAATTTCAGATAAATTGTATCAGTAGTATTTAAATAATAATTTTTTAACATGTCACTAAGCTGCAATTTTGTTTCGCCATATTGGATTTTTACCAAAATTTGAAGTCAATCGGGTAAGTGGTTCGATACGCCGCGAACAGACAGACAGACAGACAAACCGACGGAATTGAGAAAATATGTTTTTCGTCAACTTGGGAAGCTGAAAAAAGAGAGCTGAAAAAATCTCGGAGAGTGATTTATTCACGATTACAATACTTCCCTTTTACGAGGGAAGAAAAAAAATGTATTTCACCATAATTAAGTTTTTAATGTGAAGTTCCCAACTATTTAGTTTGCTTTTCTGAGAACTTCATTTTTGTAAAAAAAATGTCTATGTGTATGAGATCGTTTGTATTGAAATATATGTATTTCTTAACCTATTCATTTTGCTAAGTCATGTTGAATTCGTACTAGTTTATCCTATTTTCGCATCTATTTTTTCTGCAAAATTTAAAGTCAATTGAACGAGATTTTTTGACATTGATTTTTTAAAAATTTTATTTGCCCGCCATTTTGTTTCGACATTTTAGGTTGCTTTTCTGAGAACTTCATTTTTGTAAAAAAAAATGTCTATGAGATCATTTGTATTGAAATATATGTATTTCTTAATCTATTCTTTAAATTTTTTTTATCTTGGTAAAAATAATTAATTTTACCTACTTACATATATCTGTAATATACCATATTAAAATCCAAGTTTGAGCAACGGAAAGTCATTTGAATATCATTTAATTCTGAATCTGAAATAGTAAATAAACACCTAATAAGTTTATTAACAGATTGGTACGCCCACCTGTCTTGAGGTACTCAATTGCTTTATTACTTCCTTACTAATATACTTAAAAAAATTAGATTTTTTAAAAATGTTGATGTCGTTTGCTTCTTAAACGAGAGCATCTGCTCTGAATATGCGACCACTTCAGGGCTCAGACGTTCAAATACAATCACCTTATCTTCGAATTTGTGACGCATGATACATACAGGATTTCTCATATTACCAATTTATAGTTCGATTCACTAATATTATTAATTGGGAGTATTAAAAATAAACACCAAATAAATAGATCTACAAAAATGTAAATGTAGCTTCGGAGTGGCTATTAAAATTTTATTGTGATTAGATTAGTTAAAATAAAATGTAGCTTCCAATTATGTTTACAATAATTCCTCGGGAAATACTCTAATACGAAATATAACGCGTTCAAAAAAAATCCCACGTATTTTCTTTAAATAAAATATTCGTGCACATAGTCAATGAGTTATTGACCATGTCCACTCTTGCTTTTGTTAAGAAAATAAGTTTTCATTTTTTTCAATTTTTTATTTACCACTCCGCGTCTAAAACTTTTGGTATCTTATGATATAAAATAACTACTATTTTTCTGCCAGCTCTAGGTCTAAAACTCCCTAATGTGATGAAGATTGTTCCATAAGTGGACTGCTGGTATAGTAAAATTATTTAAATACGAGAGTGGCTATATGTATTACTAGGACTTTTAAATATGTAGGCTGACCAGTTTTCAACACTTTATAACGTAGATATAGTAAATGATATTTACATCGGTTTATCATTTTTAAAATTGATTTACATTGGACCGCGTCTCATAAATAAAAACACATTGTAGTTGCCCCATTCATATACCAATCACCACAAAGTAAAAAGAAACGCTCACATCTCTAATAATATATAACGATCAACGAACCGCTGTCCTGTAAATAAACTTTTCTTAATTTTTGTGTCAATCGTTCGGTTTCGCCAAAAGTTCTTTTTTTGGTTTATTTGGTATTTTTCGTGGGTAGTATAAATTCGAAAAAAACGAGTTTGTAAGTAATTTGTTTAACAAAAGCATGAGCTTTAGTTGTTAACCAAATGTCTTAGAAACGTATATTCCATTTTTTTCATCGGAAACATTAGATACCCGAAGGAATGATAAGATTATTTCCATATAATAATATCACAATATTTTTATGTAATATTTAATACATAAATAATATTTAAAATAGCAATATTTTTATGTAAAAGTTTATATCTATTTATACTTGATTCACATAAATTTAATCGAGAGGTCGCAAGGGAGCCGGTTTCTCGTAGGGACGATAAACTGGTGAATCTTCAAAATCAAATTGGTTCCTCCCTCTCTACTTTGGGCAAGTTAATGACAGGTCTTCTAATGGTAGGACAGGTAGAAGATAATATGGTTCTTTTATAGTTGGCTTAGTGATGCTGGTCGTTTAATGGTAGACTTTCATTATAAACGGTTGAAGTCGCAAAGGGAATTGATCTCATAAACTTAAAAAATGACAAATTATATAAAACACAACAGGACAAATCCACTGAAAAAGTTAACTTAAGTTTAAATTTCTATATTGTATATTAGAGGCCCTGGAAAATATTGAAATTCGTTTTGGATTACTTCTTCAAAAAATGTATTCATATATTACAAACTCTACGCATTTTGGAGAGAAATAAAAACAATCCAATTAGATCCAAAAGATACCTTAATTAGTTCGATGTAGAATCGCTATATATGAATGTGCCTATTAATGATTCATTTTCCATAATATCAGATGTATTTTACCATTATATTATTGACAACTCATTTTAGATCTAATTGAAACATGTCTCACATAAACTTATTTTCTTTTTTAATTAACTTTTTATGAACAAACCTCAGAAGCAGCCATAGGACCTCCGCTCTCACCTGTAGTTAATATCTTTATAGAAGCTTTTGAACAGGCAGATATAGAGTCGTCCCCATTAAAGCCAAAATCGTGGTTTAGATATGTAGGCGACACTTTTGTAATATAGCCGCTTAGTAGAAAAAATCTCCCCCTATTACTTGATCATCTGAATGAGCAACATCCTAATAAAAAATTTACAATGGAAATTGAATCAGAAGGCACGATTGCCTTTTCAGATGTTCTTTTACAAAAGAAAGGAGATGGTTCCTTAGGACACTATGTATATCGAAAACCAACGCATACGAACAGATACGTAAATGCAAATTCACCATCATCATCCGACACAAAAGTAATGAGTTATTAATTGAATACTCTTGGCCGTTACGTGATGAAAATCCATGATAATTTTTTTTTTTTTTTTAAAAAAACAACTTCTTAAGTTTTTGAGATTTTCACTTATATATTTGTTGTCAACATGACATGTTTCGCATATACAATTGATAAATTTTATCAATAATATCCATCCCAATATAACTTTTACAATTGAATTAGAACAAAATAACTCTATTAATTTTCTAGATTTAACTATACAGAAAAATGATAATAAACACGACTTCTCTATTTTTCATAAACCTTCTCATACAGATATTACTATTCACGCTAGCTCTACTCACCCCTATCAACATAAATTAGCGGCTTATAACAGTTTGGTTCACAGGCTAATTAATATTCCAATGTCAAATATTAATTTTGAAAAAGAACTTAACATAATAAAACAAATTGCTGTCAATAATGGATATGATCCAAATCTCGTAAATAATATTCTTGCCAAGAAACAATATAATAAAGCCATTAGTCAAGTATATCCTAATATTAAAGATCAAACTAATAAGTTTTATAAAGTTTTAACTTATATTGGATCATCCTCTGAACGAATCGCTACTTTATTGCGTAAACAGGATTTAAATGTTGCTTACAGGACAGACAATAGTTTGGGTAAATATATAAAAAATAATAAAGACAAAACAAGTAAAACATAATAATCAGGTGTCTACAAATTAACCTGCGGTGACTGTCCAAAAACGTACATAGGTCAAACAGGTAGAACGTTTAGCAAACGCATTTCAGAGCATAAAAGTAGTTTTTTGAATAAAAAATCTGATTCAACCTTTGCAAATCATCTTTTACTTGAACATCATTCATTTAATAATAATTTTGAAATTCTACATATCGAAAATAAGGGCATAAAACTTAACATGCTTGAATTTCTAGAAATAAACAAATTAAAATCATCAGGTAATTTGCTAAATGACCTATTAGGATTAAATAACTCTCCTTTGTTAAATTTATTTCACTAAACCGTCCTTTTGTCGTAGATATATAACCCACATAATTTTTAAGCTTTTCCATTTATTGTAACACCACTGTCTTTGGGTTTTTCCCTATATTTGTTACCTGTTGTTTACCTTTTACATCTTGGCATTGTAGTATTTTAGTTATACCTTAACATCTGAAGAAGCTATTGTATATGCGAAACATGTCATGTTGACAACAAATATATAAGTGAAAATCTCAAAAACTTAAGTTGTTTTTCTAAAAAAAAAGAGTTATTAATTCTTTGGTTTACAGAGCCCTCACAATTTGTGACCAAAATTCTTTACAATCGCAAACAGAGAAACTGAATCAAACTTTACGAGGGAATGTATATTGCACTGAGGATACTAGACGATCAATTAGAAAATATAATAATCTAATTCCGCGAAATGAAAGTAATAAGGAGTTACTCATAGGAAGTGTAGTTCTTCGATTTGTACACAAAACCACAGAATGCAAGATTAGTTCGCTAGTCCAACATATGTACAATCTTTAAACACACGCAAGAAAATTGGACAATGTTGGCGATCGCCAAAGAACATTATTCCTTTCCAAACAAAAGGAGTATATGCCATTCCTTATTCCTGTGGGTACGTCTATATTGGAGAAACTGGACGATCCATGTGCACTAGGCTGTAGGAAGATGAACGATGTATCAGAAAGAAACAAACTTTACAATCTACTGTATCTAAATCAACATTCCACCAGATATATCATAAATGTAAAAGAAACCAAAGTTCTTGCATCGGTCTCGGGTTTCCATAAACGGAAACTTAGAGAATCTTCTTCTGAAATTTATAAGTATCCTAACATTTTTAATAGAGTTACGGACTTCAGTCTACATCATACGTGGACACCGGGTCATGGTGAACACAGTGACCTCGTGAAGTAAAGATCCCTGATGATGCTTCGTGCAATCGATATTTTGACACAGTCTAATCCCAATAGCCATGATTTCTTAATTGGCTATTGAGAACATTTTGGATCATTTTTTGTCCTGCGAATATCATGTCAACCATGTTATGGGTAAATTAAATAAAATATTTTATAGTCTGAAAGTTTTAAGTAAAATATGGCTTTTGACACCAAAAAGTACTATATTGTGCAAACTATGAGTCCCAGATAAGGTATGAGATCATCAGAAATTGTAAAGATATAGATACAATTTTTGTTCGTCAGAAACGAGTTCTACGAAAGTCCTGCAGAGGAAAATTCACAGAAAATAATTTGTTTACTATCACTGCATATTGCCAATGTATAAAGTTTTATAACATTCTACCAAATAATATTAAAACAATTGGACATGCGAAAATATTTAAAAAGAAAGTTTTTAAATTGTTGTTAGAAATAGAGGGTTATAATAATGAAGAATCCTATAGATACTTTAATAATTTTAATTTTGTTATTTAGTTTTAAGTCTTTATTGTTGACAGTTTTATTGTACGTCTTCAAACTTTTAAAATAAAGATGATTTTGAGTCAGAATTGGATGTCCGTCTCAAAGAAATTGATGAGTCATATTGACTCGAAAAACCAAATCAAAAGGTATGATCTTTACCTAAATATAAGTTTAACCGAAGCTGAAAGTTGCGACGGGTAAGATTAAGATAAAAAAAAGTCAATTAACTTAAAAACTAACGAACATCATAATTATACAAGGTCCTGTGAACAAATAAAATTAATCTAGCTTTGTAGGCAATAAAGTTGGTACCATAATTAACTTATCCAACTTGTTACCTACGCCGCCTACAAATAATTAATTTGCCAAAAATAATTAATATACATATATAAAATTGATATAAAAATATACACAATGCACAGGTTCTAATATCTCTACTCCCAAGATCCCCCACTGTTAGGAGAGACCCTAAGTTTGGATAAACTGACTAGTCAGTTAGTCTAGGAAAATGTATAAAGATCGGATTTTCGAAGCTACTTAACAATTAAAAATATTTACAAATTTTTGTCGGTAGAAAATAAGTTTTACAAAAAATGTGTTATTATTTTCAAAATATTTAAATATTGGATTCACCCAATTCTCGAAAAATCCAAATTTTAAAATCATTGTTTTAAATTTTAAAATAATGTCAGAAGTTGAGGGATTTATTAATTAGATTAGATAAAGATATTAATTTAAAAAAAGTATTAAGTAGTAAAAATCTTAAATTCAATCAATCAAATCACTCTATGCCTAAAAACTGAAAGAAAAATGCACTAGACCGCTTGGTTTTAAGAGCAGAAAATATATTTTGGTAAATCAGAAACTTAACTTCAAAATGTAGCTTGAAGACGCTTATGTAGACAAAATAAAGGCAATACCTAAACTTGTGCCAAAATTTTAAAATAAGGTTTTCCAAGATATTACTCGCAACTTGTTACCAGTTCCCTTCTTAATGTATTTTTTTGTACACCATTATTCCTCACTAAACAAGAAAAAAATGGATAAGATATTCAAGATCAAGATGCGGTAAATATGAATACTTACACGCGAACTCCGTGTTGTACAGAGCTTAATTTTACATTTCTGAAGAAAAACAAAATTTTAAAAAATCAAAAATGTAAAATTAGCAACTAGGCCTCGCGGCGCTCACGGGTGAATATTCAAATTCACTGCTTGATCTTGAATATAATATAGTGCATTATTATCTTTCTATGTTTAAATAATTAAGCATTAAGACTTTATTAATAAACTGCCAATATATATTAGTAATAATCGTATAGTAGTTAATATAGAAACAAATTATCCTTAAATTATATCTAATCCCCTGGTTCAATATAATGTCCATCAACTGATTTGTCCTCTTAAGGTATTTTTTGCTTCTTAAATTAAGTTTTAATGCGCTGTTGTGTTTTTTAGAGACTTGAAACTCTACTCAAAATATTTATAAAAAATACGTCCCTTTTACAAGAAAAGTAAAAACAAATCATGTATCTTTTTCATCACCAAAATTTAACTGAACCTTATTCAGATTTTCAAGATAGTTTAAAATTGTATTTTTTATCTTTTGATGATAATTAAAAATAAAAAGGTATCTACAGCGTTTGTAACAATAAGCATCTCCAACATTTATTTCACGCGTTGAACAAACACCAAAGTTGATATTTTAAAGTTGTTCTCTTGGATCATACTATAAAATATTTAAATTTAAAATAATATGTTAAAAGCTATCAAAAATATAATCTTTTTTTAATAAATCATATCAATAGTTGCCTTTTCCGTCCAACAATGCGATTGTGTTCTTTTTCTAACAAGATATTAAGATCGCGTTTATAAAACAATTACTTTGCCCATCAGCTGTATGAGAGGGCTGAAATATTATCTATTTGGGGATACGGACGCATAGTGGACAAAGAACCTAATCTAATAGTAGTGCATTAAAACAGTATCTCCAAAACTGTAAATCATATCAGTTTATTGTAGGTATAGGGTATGCTACATGAAATAGTCATAGAATTCCCCGCAAAATTCAAAAATTTTATAAAATATATGGGTTTTATTTGAAAAACTGCACTTGATTCGCTAAAATATTTGCACCACTCATTTTTTTGATTGATAATATTGTTTCTATATCAAACAGTTTCAAATATAAGAAAGTCTCGCTTCCTCGACAAGTCCAGTACATCACAAATATTCTTTATAGGGTACTTTAAAAATACCACCACCATTGGTTTATTTTACATCTTATCCTAATAGATTTTTATATGTGGTCAACCTATATAACATGTCATAATATTCTACTAACACGTTCACTTTAAATCTATACAGAAGTTATCATCTAATTAATATTAATCACTTCCAACAATTGTATAACATTAAGTTTAAGCAATAATCACAAACATACCTACCTCAATTCTAAAACAATAGTGCTATGATACA
Source organism: Kuschelorhynchus macadamiae (assembly GCA_030620095.1). Classification (NCBI taxonomy): domain Eukaryota; kingdom Metazoa; phylum Arthropoda; class Insecta; order Coleoptera; family Curculionidae; genus Kuschelorhynchus; species Kuschelorhynchus macadamiae. Next base: position 258,621 of record JAUTXW010004977.1, on the reverse strand, counting down.
ATAGATGTATTAAACCACTGCCACTTACATTAGACAATCTTGTCTAATTAGTCTTAGTACTAACGACGAAGAACTATTTGACCGGGACCGAAAACGACGCACATGTCAATAAACACCAGATCTGGTATGCAGTACGACTATGAGTGCGGGTCTAGTTTGACTGACCTTAACGCCGAGTATATCTTAAGCAACGTGTCGGCTACTTCAGTGAAAGTAAACATAATACAATGGGGCCAGCCTTACTGCTCTAAGATAAATAGTACTAAACTGTAATAATCTTTACCGAGGGCACCGAGAGAGGACCAAATTAGGGTCTTAGTTTCTTTTCGTTGAAATCCAAAATCCTTAGGATTCCAAAATTAATTTTTTTTGTTCACTACATTACACGTGCTACGTATTTTTATATTGCATATTAAACTTTCTCATAACCATTAAATCGTTTGTTTTAAGAAACTAATGAGGTTCCTACGCTGAGTATTAAAATGAAAATGGCATGAGGTTTATTTACAAGTTCTGTCTATATTTTAAAGGTGGTCTGCACGACTTACTTTTGACTGTCAAAAAGTATTTTAACATTTTTTTTTAGGTGCGACACAAACTGCGTACAACATTACAAATTAGCATCAACTTCGTTATTTTAAATGAAATAACTTGTATAACATATGCTTGCTGGTTATAAATATGTTAGACTTAATACATTTATCTCTAAAGATTCCCGATAAATGTGAGAAAACCCCTGCTATAAGAGGCAATGTATTCATATTGACTCCACTATGTAGTGGAGCGTTCTCCATATCTCGCTTACACATACATTGCTACGATTTTTCTCAAATTTTTCGGGTAAGAGATAAAGGTATCCAAGTTAGTATATTTATAATCAACAAGAGAAGATTCATTTGACGACCATATATTACACAGGGTATTCCATTTAAAATAACAAAGTTAGTGCTCCTTTTTTAATTTTACGATCAAGTTTTGTTTGTTGATTTTATAAATCCTAACGATCTTGATAAAACCCACAAATTTTTGCATTAAAATGTTTTTGATAACTCATAATAAAATCTCTAAGGTACCGTTAAAAATAGTAACAATAATAATAATAATAATACGTTTTTTTTTCGTCCATTTTTAGAGTATAATTTCAGTGTTTTGTATTTTAAATAATAATGCTCAGAAAATAGAGATTGCAGAAAGGCGGCTGGGACTCTCAGTAGAAGTTATCAACTGTGCAGCACAAATATGTTTTGACTGTAATAAAAAGTGTTAACGATGAAATTAATGGAGAATCGGTAGCTGCTTTATTTGAGATATTGTTCTCGGCTCATACTCACCGCTGTTGCATATGCAATACATATGATAACATTGAAAGAATGTCACTAAAAGCAAGATTAGATATACTTGTGAGACGAAGAATATTGATTCCGGACGGTGTTAAAATATGTCGACCGCATTTGGGTGATAACACTTGTGTTTTACGACTTATAATTCAGGGCTTAAGTTGGAATACAAAATTTCGAAAGTCTCATACTTTAAAAGACAGAGAATTAAGATATTGTCAGTGGTTTGGTAGATAAATATTTAGAGGTTCCATCTGATAAATTTGAAAACGAAAATAATTTTTCTGACAAAGAGTTTAAAGCATTAACTACTATAAACAAAAAACACTTTATTGATCTTTACAACACTTGTAATAATGAAAAATTTATGGAACAACTCGACGTATTAGCAAATAACGTTTGCTCTGTTTTTTTGTGTTAATTGAACAAGTCTCGCTCTAGCTAAATTGGGTATAACTTTAATCGAGAATTTCGTTCCACTAAATTTTGGTTATCAACACAAACTAAAACCATTTCATTACTGAACATGTAACAGATTTTGCTAATGAACTCTAAAATCCCAATCCTCAAGAACGTAAAGCAATACATAGATGGAACCTACATTAAAGTTAAAAAAAGCAACTTTCAAGTTTCCAAGTTTTAAGGCAGTCTTTCTATATACATAAAAAATACAATTTCTTAAAACCGTGTTTAATTGTCGCTGCAGATGGTTACATTTTTTGAGAAACTCCGGCTATAAGAGGCAATGTATTCACATTGACTCCACTATGTAGTCGAGCGTTCTCCGTATCTCTATTACACGTTGCCACGGTTATCTTTAGAGATAAAGGTATCCAAGTTAGTATATTTATATTCAACAAGGGAAGACCTATTTGACGGTCATATATAATACAGGGTGTTCCAGTTAAAATAACGAAGTTGGTGTTCATTTTTTAACTTTACGATCGTCTTTTGTTTGTTGTTTTTATAAATTCTAACGGTTTCGAGAAAACCCAAACACTTTTGTATTAAAAGTTTTTAGATAACTCATAATAAAGGTACTGTTAAAAATATAACCAAAGATCCTGTACATACATGTGTGAGATATGTGTGTTTAATGTTATCAGTTCTAAATCTGAGGCGCTGCCACAGATGATGCCGGATCATCTGTAGTCTTGCTTTGAGAGGAGGATTTCAAAATAAATATGCTAGATCTTTGTAGTACTTTGGCAAAACCAATGAATAGAATTTCCTTGATCTTTACAATGTCAGCCAGTGCAGAGATTATTAAACTTTCGCTCAAGATTACTATAGATACATGTTAGGGCTAAGAAATGCGTAAAATTATGTATTTAAATACAATAATTTTGAGTTTATTTGCCTTTCATTACTTTGATGTACTATAAAAATAATAACAATAATAATACATTTTGTTCGTCCCTTTTTAGAGTACAATTTCAGTGTTTTATGTATAAATGTGTCAGTCAGTATCGTGTATTTGGACTTTTAAATAATAATGCTCAGAAGATAAAATTTTCAAAAAGGTGTAGGTCAGACCTGGGATTCCCAGTAGAAGTTATCAATTGTGAAACACCAATATTTTAACTGTAATACAAATAGTGTTAGCGATGAAATTAATGGAGATGTTGCTTTATTTGAAATATTGTTCCCGGCTCATACCCACCGCTGATGCATATGCAATACGTATGATAACATTGAAAGACTGACACTAAAAGCAAGATTAAATATACTTGTGAAGCGAAGAATATTGATTCCGGACAACATGTGGATAATAACACTTCTGTTTTACCACCTATAATTTAGGGCTTAAGATCATTTCGAAACCTTTATACTTTAAAAGGCAGATAATTAACATATTATCAGTGGTCTGATAGATAATTGCTTAGAGGTTCCATCTAATAAATTCGAAAACGAGAAAACATTTTCTGACAAAGAGTTTAAAGCATTAACTCCTATAAACAAAACACAGTTTATTGATCTTTACAACACTTGTAATAATGAACAATTTTATGGAACAACTCGACGTATTAACAAACAAGATTTGCTCTGGTTTTTTGTGTTAATATCTATAGCTAAAGTTGGAGTAACGTCAGTCTTTTTATATGCATAAAAATATAATTTTTTTAAAACCGTGCTTAATTTTAAATTTAAAAAAAAATTATATTGTCTAGACACTTGAAGGTACAATATCCCGCTGAAAAACATATTATTCTGAATACTAATTAAAAGCCACTAAAATCATTTCGCTTCGTGAAGACGTTATCATAACAATCATCACTATACTATATGACATTATAATATTGTCATGTTTTTAATTGTCATATCCTATTAGTTATTCATTATCGAAGCTAACAAAAAAACTTATTTTTTTAGTTTTTTGACAGATTTAGTAATTAATACGTAATAAATTGTAACAATTAAAAACATTGCAATGTCATAATCTCATATTGTATAGTTGTGATAAATCTTCATGAAGCGAAAGAATTTTAGTGGCTTTTGCTTAACAATTAGTCGACTTGAAATGCAGACGAAAACTCAAAAAAATGTTAATTAACTATAAGCTCATATTATGAAAAATCAGTTAAAAAAAAAGCGGAATATTGTTCCTTCACGTGTCTAGATAATACCATTTTTTTTTTTAATTTTTAAATTAATACTCATTTACTTGTAACGGTCCGTTTTGGGGCATCGTAACAACTTAGCGTTCCCCTCGCGGAACTCTGTTTTCAATATTTTGTTTTGTTTTAATCCTTTCGTTTCAAGGTACCTAGATGCCGAAAACATGTTTTCTCAATTCCGTCAGTCTGTCTGTCTATATGTCTATTCACGGCATAGCTAAAAAAATTATTACCTTATTGACTTCAAAGTTTAGTCAAAAATGAAGGATTACATGGAGATGACCTGGTAACATTTTGGTAAAAATCCAGTGCGGTGAAACAAAATGACGGCCTAATAAAATATTTTAAAAAATATTACTATAAAACTGTTTAACCAGTTTACCTCAAATTTCGCACAAAAGTCAAATATTACGAAGGAATCAACTGTTAAAATGTTGGTACGAATCCAAGATGGCGAAACAAAATGACGAAACAAAATGGTTTAATAAAATATTAAGAAAATTAGCCTGAAAGAACTACTTAATAAATTGATTTCAAATTTTGTGCAAGAATTATTTAATGTAGTACAAAGATGAACTGATAAAATTGTGGTACGAATTCAAGATAGCAGCCAAATAAAATTTTTGTATCTTGAAAAAATCACCCTTCCAGGTTTTACATATTTTAGAGTCGCTAGTCGCCAAAAATATGTTTTCTCAATTCCGTCGGTCTGTTTGTCGGGCCGACAGTTGGCGACATAGCTAAAAAAACAACTTACCTGTTTGACTTCAATTTTTGGTCGACAATTGAGGGCTATATGGAGATGGTCTAGTAATATTTTGGCAAAAAAATCCAAAATGGCGAAATAAAATGAAGGCCTAGTGAAATATTAAAAAAATATTACTGAAAAACTGATTATCCAATTTGCCTCATATTTTGCATAAAAGTGAAGAGCTACATAGGAATCAACTGGAAACATTTTGGTATGGATCGAAGATAGCAAAACAAAACGGCGGACTAATAAAATGTTTTAAAAATCAGGCTCAAAAACTATTTATTAGATTAATTTTAAAGTTTGTGAAGCATTAAATGTGACATAGACATAAAACGGTAAAAATATAGTACGAATTGAAAATGGCGAAAGCAAATGGGGGCCAAATAATAAGTTTAAAAAATCAATCTAAAAAAAATGTTCTAGGTCAAGCGAATTTTGCAGAAAAATTAAATGCGATATAGAAATAAACTGGTACAAATTCAACATTGAAACAAAATGGCGGTCTTAAAAAAATCAGTGCAAAAATTATTTATTCAATTTATTTTAAATTATGCCCAAAAATCTATTGTGGCATAGGTAGAAGCTGGTAAAATATTAGTACGTATTCAATATAGTGGAACAAATTAGCGCCCAATAACAATATTTAAAAAGACAGGATATATGTGTTACTAAATATTTTTTCAAGAATCGATCTCCTTTTTATAGTTCACTACATTTCAATCGAAAAATATTATAATTATCTAGTAAATTATTCTATTTCTTAAGGTACAAAGGAAGTGTTGGTAATGCTGAACTGTTTTGAACTTTCAGATCAACCTGCCGCAATTGACGCGAAGTAACGCCAACCACCTACCATGTCACAGTTTATCTTTATATATTTATTTATTTATTTTTTGTTTCCTAGTAAAAAAAATATATTTGATATCAAAATTTATATAAGATTATATTTGCTCCCTTGTTCTGAACCAATAGAGTATAATTTTAAACTATAGTTAGAGTTTCGAAAGACACAGGGCCAAGATTTCCAAATGTATGAGAAACAGCAGTTTTTGGAATTGATCAGTTAACTGTACTTTTGGTTTTTCACTCCACGCGTCTCGGCATTTTATTTAAGTGTGATAACTACAGTTGTTACGAAGCTACAGATAACTCAAAATGTTACTGACTTAAAATGTTATGAAGTAAAATAGCGTCCACAAATATTCGGATTCACAAATAAATATCAAAATTAAATTGAGTGACTTTTATTGGTATTTCTAACTTTTTGCAAATTACCTTTTTATTTATCCCTTATTTCAATTTTTCTTCTATACAGGTTTAGAAATGTAAGAAAAAAGATCGATCTCTTAATTGCGATGTTTCTAAGAATCGATTATTGTAATCTGAATTGGAATCAATTTTAAAAAATCGATCTTTTTGGAAGATCACGATTCTCTAGCTGGGGATGTCATATGCGAATCATAATAAAAAGAATAAGGTGGTTGAATACCTAGGAGGACCGATACTCCAGAAAAGATGTGGCCCCTATGGGCCTGAATGCTGTGGCTCCAACGTAACATTCCTCTCCCTGCTACAGAACACAAAGAATAGAACAACATAAATTACTGCAAAGAAAACTAGAAGTTCCTTCTTATGAAAATGCAGATAACTGTACTTCTTCGCGGTGGCAGTCTAAGGGGGGTGGTGGAGGCGGTGGGCCCCGGCCCTGCAAACTTAGGGGGGGCATTTTAGAATAAATATAATATTAGCCATTCCATAAATTATTATTAAATTATGAGCTGGGACGCCACTTTTCCTTAAGGTTTTTTTGTGAAACCGCCCCGGGCCTCACGTACTCTTAAGCCGCCACTACTTTTTCGATCTCTAAACATTAGCATCATCCATCTATAAAATAAAACTTTTAACGAATTATGATTGTTCATCCTATATAGAACTGAAACAATTTTAAAGATAACTTGTTAAATTATATGGACTTATTTTACAAAGCACATTGCGGATATTAAATAAAATCGCAGTAATGTAATAGGCCTATCTTCTTTTTATATACATTAAGTCAACAAAGATTGTAATTACTGATTTAATCCTGTTGTAAAGATATCAAAAAGTTTGTGTTTTAGGACTGACATGACACCTGGAAAATGTTTAGTTCCTAGATAGTGTGAAAACTGAATTTTCAAATCGTATATTTAAAGAACTATAATGTTTCCTGGAAGAAGTCATATACGATCTACTTTGATACGGTAGGAAATATTATTTATTAAACAGCGAGATACTTTAGGATTCCCCAAAAACCTAGTTTATTGTATAATTCTTTCAAATGTTTTTTGTTAAATATAAAGGAAATAAAATGGCATGTTCATTTGGCAATATATAATTACTGTTGATATGTATATAAGCAAACGTATACGTGTAAGTTACTAAATTATATATGTCATGTTATTAACTTAATAAGTTACATAATATTTTAATCAATGACATTTATACATAATTAACATATTCTGCCGCATTTAAATCTTAACCCGTCCCCTATGAAAATCTTCAGGGTATCCTTTGTATACATAGTTTAATCTTTAGTATTTGTTGATTTGCCAACTTATCGTATTAAAACACCCTTTCAAAGTCATTTATGGTTAAAATAAAATCGATCAGCTTTCTGTTAATTATCTAGTATATAATTGTATTTTTCTTCCTTCTATAAAATGGTTGATCCCATATATTGCAGTTTAGCTGACACACAGTTTCCCTCTTCTACCTTCTCTACTTTTGATTACATGTCTATGTTTACCTAAGCAAATGTATGTTTTGTTCTCATATAGTTTCTTTTCTTATTCTTATTTCTGTTCTTATTCTCAGAATGAATGCACATCTGAGAAAAACAATGAAACGCAATGAAAATAACGCGATTTTATTTTGCCTGTAAACGAGGGATTTAAAAAATTTGTTTAGATAATTTTTCCATTATTCTCAGGTGTAGACTGAGCCCCAGAATCCTGGTCCTGCAATAATCAAAGATAATAACTTAGTATTTGCGAATAGGGCAGTAGTGTTGCTGGAATTAATCTTCTTATTTATATCATCTTTAAATGAGCAACCTCGCAACCTATGTTTTTCTCAAAATCAGATCTACATTTGAACAAGCTCGACAAGGATTCATAAAATTTAAATTCCAACATTAATTTTATCCTAATATAAACTCAATGAGTTTAAGCAGATTGTTAGAAAAAATCGTCACCTGTCTTGACATTACGACAAGAGCTCAGGACGAAAAAAGAACACAAAAATTATATTAATCTGTAGTCACAATTAATAAATAAATCATTTCCCTTATCTGCTTCCCAATCGGGTAATATATAACTTTTTCTATTTAATTGCAATACTTCCGATATTCTGTATCATATCTATAAATATATTTTATATTTGAAATTTTTGCAACCAGCTCTTATATAGCGTGTGTCAAAAATAAAGAAACGGCAAAATATAACTATATATGTAAGGCACCGCTTACCTGAATTTAATAAAAATATGTACACGTCGGTATGAAATTATGCCGGATTCAATGGCGAGTTTGCCATTGCTGCCAAGTTTACCGTTTTTTTGTTATAAAAGGAAAATTATTTTTTATAACGGAACACCCTATACTAAATTATTTTTTATTATATCATTATTAAGAGCACTTTTTATGAAATTCAACATTTTTTGCTAAAATAATGGTCAGATATCCATAATTTAATGTATTACCTTTCATTAAAATACCTGCACACAAATGGTTATCTGATAAGTTTGGCAATGTCATTTTTGTTGATTTACAAAAGTGGGTTGTTTAACTGAAACCTAAAGAAATTAAAGTTTAATTATACTAAGTTATGGGGATGGCATGCGAAACCTGCAAGATGTTTGTAACATTTTTAATAACAAATATCCTAACAGAAATCCAATAACCGTAAGTAAAATTAACAAAGAATTTTGTGAAACTGGACAGGTAAAAGATGCTATACGTTGTGACAGACCGGAAAGCGCAATAATTTCTCATCTTTCTACCAAAACACTAGCAAGAGAAAACAGCGTACCAACTTTAAAACAACGGAAACAATAAAATACAAAAAACAAATGCCTAATACAACAAACAGTAAAAATAGTGTTTAAAATGTTGTCCTTTACTTCCTGACAGTAGGCCAAATACGATTTATATTCGCTGCCTTAAATCCTCGAGATCATTATGCTTAGTTTTATACACCACATTTTTAACGTGTCCCCACAAAAAATAGCCGAGAGACGTCAAGTCGGGAGAACGAGGTGGCCTATTGTACCCCTACGTCTAATCCATCTTCCAAAAAAAACATTGTCTAAATGTTTCCGAACATTCCGAGCAAAATACGACGCATCACCGTCCTGCTGAAACCATATTTCATCATTTGGTGCACCATTACTAAAAAAATCAAGTTTAAATACCTAATACAGCAGGTAAAGTAAGGCATTTACAGTTGTTCGGAAATAGTTCTGCAATAGCTGGGGAAATTTTGGTCCTGTCCTGTTAAAAATGGTATTATTTTTGCACCCCTTTATACCACTCTAGACATTTATTATACTTTGGAGAAATTAGGTACAGTTTTTTCGCCAGAAAAAATAATGTAAATTGATCCGTTCCATCATGATTTCACAAAATTCGAACTGCCTATCATGATCATCCTCAGAGAGTTTAGAAGTTTTTTAGAAGTCCTAATGTTCCGGTAGAAAGGTGCGGATTTTCTTCTAAAGTGGTTAAAACATTCAAGCCAGAATGTACAGCATCTTTTACCTTTCCAGTTTCCCGAAATGTTTTGTTAATTTTACTTACGGTAGATTTAGATATTGGATTTCTCTTAGGATATTTGTCATTAAAAATGTTACGCATAACTCAGTATAATTCAAATTATAGTTCTTTGGGATTCAGTTAAATGATCCATTTTTGTTAATAAACAAAACTGACATTGTGAAACATCAGGTAACCTTTTTTGTGCACGTCTTTTAATAAGAGATAATACATTATATTATGAATATTAGACCCTTATTTTCACAGAAACTGTTGACTTGATTTTCATAGAAAGTACTGTCAATAAAAAATATTGAGAATTTTACGCACATTTTAAAAAAGTGATATAATATAGGGTGTTCCATTAAAAAAAAATCCTTTTAAAACAAACAAAGTGTAAACTCGCCAATGGATCCGACATAATTTCGTTTCTAAGTGTACCTATACTCATTAAATTCAGGTAAGCCATACCTGAGATATTTCGCTCTTTCCTTACTTTTGTTACAAGCTGTATACAGGGTTGTGATTATTAAGGACAAATTCTATAAAAGGGCAGGTAATTTTTTTTTTCGGAAAAATCCTTAGATTCCTGGATAAGTCCTAGGATTTTTCCAAAAAGAAATTTCCGGCCCCTTTATGGAAGTTATCCGTAATATAATCACAACCCTGTATAGTGTATATCCATCATGACCGTTAAATTGACGTTTAAAATGTTGTGGAGAAGCATAGAATGGCAATACAAATTACCATTATATTCTTCGCTACCAAAAAAATGTAATAAAGTTTTTAAAACATATATTTAAAAATTCTCATTATTTTCAGGGTATTATACACCGTTTTTCAGACTAATTATAGATATCGAGAATAACGGTTCTTAAAATGATGCGCTCTAGATATGAAGATACCTGCGTTAAAAATATTTCCAATATTTTAAGTCCAATTTTTTTTAACAATTTACTTATATTTCCTTTTATTATATATTATTTTCATTCTTAGGGAAAGAAACAAGAATATACACCGTCGTATGATACTTAAAAGTGGATTCTGTAACGTAAGCCAGCTGGTATCAAATCGCCAAAAGTTTATAGTACTGAGGTATTCTAAATTGATCGATTCTTCCTGGCTATTTACATTTTCAGTTTTTCTGGCAGTTCTCTCATTAAGTTGGACTTGTTTCGCAATTTTTTACTGGCTTATATGTTTTACTCATGGAGACTTTGAACCCAATCATTTACCAGAAGTCCAAAAGAAAAACAATTTTAAGTAAGTACTAATACTTTAAAATCTATTTTAGATTTATTGCAAGAGTCAATTACACAATATGGTTTTTGCAAGGATTTGCAAATAATAAATTGTCATAATTTGCATATCTGATATGAAGAAAGTCCCCGAGCAATAGTAAAGACAAAGCACCAACAAAGGTTGATAGTTAATGTGTGAGCGAAGATTACTGGAAATTATCTCATTGGACCGCTTTCTTTTAAAAACAGTTTATTGCTCTTTTATTTACAGATCTTGCAGCTAAATGTAAGGGTTTATTAGTAGATGTCTCCTTAAAAATTGAAAAATCACATGTGATTTATGCGCGAAGGTGCACGGAACTTTTGATGATTGATAGATAGGTCGCGGTGGCTCTAACTTAAGGCCTCCGAGGTCGCCCGACGTGACTCCATTGAATTACTTTTTGTGGGGAAATTTAAAGAGTTTGTACATTCGACGCCAACTCACACCAGGAAAGATCGGCTAGACATAATAATACACTATTGCAACGAAATTCGAGACAATCCTGAAATGTTGTTTCCAGTACAACGAAAAACATCTATCAGAAAAGGAAATGTCTAGAGGTAAAGAGCGCAAATTTCCAAAATCTGCTCAAAGATTCAGTTTTAAGCACTTTTTATAATTTAACTTTAACTGTTTCTCTTGAGCTACGATCAGCCTTTCCAAAAGTTTGTTTGTACTATAAGGGTTGGTTTGAATCAGAATAAATTCTTCTTGCGTTCATACAACAGTCCAGTGCTTGTTCATAAGAGTGAGCATGTGATCATAAGTTGGATGTAATAATGTCAGATTTTATTACTTTAATGCGAATTATTAGTTATTATTTTATTCGATTAATTACTATATTTAAAAAGTTTATGTTAATAAACTGGATTATTAAGCAAATTTCGAAGTCAATTCTTAAACGTGTTATAGAAAAACCTAATTTTTTGAAAAACCACTGATTTTATCGAAACAAATGTTGAGTAATTTGCTCAAAAAGGAATAAAAAGTATTTAAAAAAATCAGTTTTCTGGTCTGTAAAATAACACCTATTAAAATTAAATCATAGAAGCGGGATCCAAAAGTTAGAGCCAAAAAACAAATCATTAGGGCCCTCTGTCTCCGTTAAGAGACACTTTAGAAATTTGTTTTCAATGACAAACTAGAGTTATTTTGAGTTACGCTATACGCGATAATAAAAATTAAAACTAATCAATCTAAATACGATTTAGTTCTAAATAACATACAACTTGGGAATAAAAAAAATAGGAAACATTATCAAGCTATATTTTCAATAAAAAAATTGATTAGACTACTACTATATTATTATAATATTCGGCATCAATTTTCGGCAGTAAAAATATATTGGGTATCCCAGAATATGTGGGCAATCTCTCGGATTTGGGTAGTTTGTGAAAAAAAGGGTATAAATTCATATACATTTTTTTTCCTAATGTGCCCTTTAACGGAGATACAGGGTGTCAAAGTGAATTTTTTGTTCTTGTTTTATGTGAATAACTTTTAAGGTAATCGTCATATTTGAATGAAAATGTATATCTGAGAGTTTTTTGATATTTGATAAAGGACGTAATATACACGTTTTTTTTTTTTGAAAGGTTATAACTTTTTAGACGCGCTTGTAAAACTTTCTTGAGTAAAAAAATAGATATTTCAATATGAAAGATTGAGCAAAATTTAGAATTTTTATATTGTTCTCTAACAATTTTTTTTAAAATAGATAGATAGCTATTTATTGAGAATAATAAGTTTCTAGATATTTAAGCAGTAAAGAGTCAGCGAAAACTGTTTTGCCCCAAGTTGTCTAAAAATTTCCAAATAACTTAGACGTTTTGCTATAAAACAAAGGTATCGATAAAATGAACCAGTTTCGAGAAAAAGTATTTTTTATTTAAAATTTATGAAATGCACCACGCACTATTACCTCAGTTTAATGACTGAATTTGAAGACATAATATCTTTGTGTCAGTTAAAAATAAATAAAAAATAAAGATAGTTATTCTTGTATTTATTTTATTAATAATAATGGAATTTACGTTAAATGAACATGCATTTAGTGTATGGGCCAGAAGGTTATAGGAGGAATGATTCCCAGATCGAAGACTTCCCGGCAGGATAACGTAGGAAAGAGTAGATCGTCGCTTGCGAGAGACCGGCAAGAATTACGAAGACTTTTATCACTTGTAGGGGCATTCTGTAATAAAATGTGTAAGCTTTAGGAACATTTGAAAAAGCCAGTCATAATTGCGGAAATCAAAACGTTCGCGACGAGCATGTTGAAGAAAATATTTTGAATGTCATAGCCGTAAATTTTTCTACAAATGTTCAGACATTTGCGGTCAAGTTTGATTCCACAAAATCGACTGTTTTGAAATATTCTGAATAACGAAGTTTACATCCCTATCACCTTCATAAAGTGCATGAGCTTCTTCCTGAAGATTTTCTTCGAAGGGTGGAATTTCCAAATTAGGTTCTAAAACAGCACAGAAATGATACAAATTTTATTGGTTCAGTCCTTTTCACGGACGGAGCTCATAATTTGTATGTATGGGCAAATGAAAAATTTCTTTCTACTATCGTGACGCATCATCAGCTCTAATTTGAACCCATTAAAGTGTGGGCTGGAATCATTAATCAGCATTTTATTGGACCATTTTTATTTGCCAAGAAGGCTGAATAATGGAGAACATTGTTTACCAGAACTGGAAACGCGCTATAACCTTTGGTTCATTCATGATGGAGCTCCACCCCATTTTACCCTAGCAGTGCGAGAACACCTAAATATGACTTTTAAAAATCATTGGATCTAGCCCGTTAGACTTTTTCTTGCGAGGACATTCAAAAACTTTAGTGTATTTTATGCCACTTGACACTTGGGGAAACTTATTAGAAAGGATTCATTTCCATTGTCACGAAATAAGGAACAATTTTGCAGCATTGTGGAAAGTCCAACAGTTTTCAATTCTCACAGTACAAAATGCATAAGATTAGAAGGAGACTGACTGACAAAATTATTTTATAAAATACGACATACCACCATAACTTCCGTACAGCAGAATGTCTGGGCTATTTGAAAACTGTATTAAAATCTCGATACCAATGCATCAATTCTTTTTAATCCAAATATCTCGAGGACGGTTGCTTTTAACAAGAATACCTTTTTTTTCTCAAAAAAATATTATAAGCTCATACAGAAAATGACCTTTAAAAAAAAAGTGTAGATTTCGTCGCTTACAAGTCAAAGAAATACTAACATCAAATTTGAAGTTCTCATATCAAAAAACCCCAAACATAAAACCAAAATAAAAATTTCACTTTGGCACCCTTCATCTTCGTTAGGGGGTAAATTAGAAAAAAAGTTTATATGAACTTTTACTTTTTTTTCACAGACTTCCCAAATCCGGATCCAAATCATATTCTGATACCTTTTATTTAAAATATGAAATAAATATTTTCAACAAATTTGGAATACGGAATATAAAATTAAAATATAAAAATGTGAATTATACCACACTTGTTGCACACAAGTTCCAACGAAAAACCTTATTCATGCATGCAGTGGTATATAAGGGGCGGCTTAAAACCTCCCCCTCCCCCTGAGCCACTTTTATTTAAGTTTAAATGTAGAGCATAAAGTAGGAATTTTTTTGAGGATTAGCGAGCCAGTTTAAATAGATGAATTTCTCTTTTTTTCTTGATTGTTCAGATTGTTTACACTTAATTACGTAGAAAACAAAATTTTTCATCGTCTCACCCCCCCCCCCCCCTCAGAAGCAATGTCTATAAGGCCACAGCATACATGTAAAAACCTAAGAACTAGAAATTATGCTCTTGTCTGGACGTGTACCACCACGGGGTATTTATACACGATTTCCTTCATTCATTTAGAATTGTGATTTCGTAAGTTGATAATATCTTTTGCGACAGTAGACATTATTAAGAGGGCAATATCTTCGTTTTGCCCATTTAAGAGTGCGGGACCAGATTGTTTGGAATATTCCCGGCGCTTCTTCAAAAGGGTCAGGAACTACTGATCCCACATCTTTTGCGCCTTTTTCGGGCCTACCTGGCTTTGGGATATATTCCCGAACGATGGCGTAGGGTTCGGGTAGCGTTTATTCCTAAACCGGGTCATAATTGCTACGAAACGGCTAAGGACTTTAGGCCCATCAGTCTATCCTCTTTTCTTTTGAAAACCATGGAGAAGATCGTGGATGCTTATATAAGAAACGGCGCACTGGGTAGAAATCCTATGCACCCATTCCAGCACGCTTACAGACGGCGCTTCATAGTCTAGTCAGTAGACTCGAGGTGGGGGTCTACTCTAAGGAGATGGCTCTGGGTGTGTTCTTGGATATCGAGGGGGCGTTTAACAACACCACTTTTGACTCCATTAGTGAGGCTGCTGAGAGTTTTGGCCTGGATAGGACTGTAATTAGGTGGGTTCGCCTCATGCTTGAAAGCAGAATCATAACATCTTCTCTTGGGAGCGTGACAGTATGCTCGTCCGTGGTCAAAGGATGTCCGCATGCCGGAGTTCTTTCTCCGCTCTTGTGGTGTCTGGTTGTGGATGGGCTGCTTCATACTCTCAAAGAGAGCGGAGTTTATGCTCAAGGCTACGCTGATGATCTTGCCATTATAGTAATAGGCAAGTTCGCGAACACCATTATAAGGCTCATGCAGAGGGCTTTGGCCATGGTGGAAAAGTAGTGCCAAAAACACGGTCTGTCTGTTAATCCGGATAAGACCGAAATGGTACCATTTACCCATAAGAGAAAAGTGGACCTTGAGAGGCTTACCCTCTTTGGTAAAGAGGTGAGACCTTCAGGGTCGGTAAAATATCTGGGTGTCTTAATAGACTCCCGACTCCTGGAGGGATCATATTGAAAGGATCACAAAAAGAACCACAGCGCGTCTATGGGCGTGCAGACGGTTCTTCGGATCAACTTGGGGTTTAAAACCTCGTATTGTGCATTGGCTTTACACGTCAGTAATAAGGCCAATGATCACTTATGGCATTCTTGTGTGGTGACCCGCCACTCGCAGGACGAAATACAGGAGGATGCTTGACAAGCTCCAGAGACTTGCCTGTCTGGGCATAACTGGAGCCATAAGAACCACACCGACTCAATCTATGGAGGCCATTCTGGGACTAAGTCCTCTGCACTTGCTCGTAGAGGAAGAGGCTCGGAAGGCTTCTGTTCGTTTAAACAACTGGGGTCGTTGGACACACAGAGACTTTAATTTTGGGCATACGCGAGTTTGGACTGAATTGATCAGATCAGACCCTCTCCTAGCAAGGAGAGATGCGATTATTCCAGTCTCAATTGCCACTAAAAGGTTTTGTGTAATTGTTCCTGAGAGAGAACAATGGAGGGATTCCTCCCCGTCCTTCCTCAAACCGGAGGGCCTTGTCTGGTTTACAAATGGTTCTCTAATGAAGGAGGGATCTGGGGCGGGAATCTATGGGAGAGACCTAGGGCAAGAATAAGTCTTGCTCTTGGACGGTATGCGACTGTACATTAGGCTGAAATTACCGCAATCTTGGACTGCGTACAGGAAATCCTTTCCAGAGCGACAAGCATATCTATATATGCTGTGATCGTCAAGCCGCCATTAAAGCTCTGTACTCGAATAGGGTCAATTCGCTGCTAACACTTGAATGCAGGAGAGCTCTAGAGAGGCTGTGTGAGTTCAATAGGGTTAGCCTCATTTGGGTGCCTGGCCATCAGGGCGTTGGGGGTAATGAAGGGGAGGATCAGCTGGCTCGGGAAGGTAGCAACACTGCTTTCACTGGGCCGGACCTGCTCTTGGAATTGCTCCTTCAGCTGTCAAGTTCTGAGTCTAATAGACTTCTAAATCTAAACAGAGGTCAACTTAGAACTATTACCGGGGTCCTAACTGGACACTGGCTGGTGAAATATTACCTGTATAAGATTGGACTCGACAACGATCCATACTGCAGGTTTTGTGCTGAGGTAGATGAAACTACCGAGCATCTAGTCTGTCGATGTGACGCTTTAGTTAACGCCAAACTACTTTGCTTGACTGGCAATTAGTATTTAAAAAAGAGTTTATAATTTAGAGGAGAAAATGTTGAAACATGCTTATTTTAAAGAAAAAAATAAACTAAATATTAAAAATTTCTGTTATATTCATTTATAAGTAGTGTAGTGGAAGTACATACGTTATTGACAAAGTTCGTGTAACAAATACTACTTCTGTTCTATCCATAGTATATACCATATAAAACTCTTATCTCACAAAAACTTTAATAAAATATGAACATACAAAATGTAAAAAAGCGTTTGCAAACAAACCATTTACATTGTAGTTGAAAATTCAGAAATTAGCATTTGCAATTTAAGGTTCTGTATACCTAAATGTAATTTTCGTATTTTTTATAAATTTAGTTATGCTGTCATTAGATATAGATAACCTTAAATAAATTTAAAAAATGAGTTATTTCTTGTTATAACTTTTATTGAAGAATTAGTAAAATTAGATAGGTTTATTACAAACATGAACAGTAAAGGCAAAATGTAAAATATCGTTAAAATTATTGAAGATAATTATTAGGTTCGAAACGTTGTAATGCTATTAAACCTATATTTTAGTAGGATGTAATGAGCATTGGAATTTTCAACACGGCAATAGGAATCCGTACTTAAAAAAACCGCCTCGATGATCTTCCTCAGCATACGAAATTAAAATCTGAGGTGGAGGTTGAGTTATCAAATGTAAAAATATTCAGGATACAAACAAATTTTTAAAAAAATATACAGAGCTGCATATTACAATAGCGATAAGATGAGATGTTGCTGACAAACTAAAATATTGGGAGGGAAAGAATTCTTTTCATATCCCTCCTCAATATTCAATATTCGATACCGATAGGTGAAACCACCCCGGGTTAGCAACAGGTTTGTCAATAATGCCAACATTAAAGCCACAATAGACATATGACGCTATCTTTGCCCTATAAATTTATTATTGCCACTCAAATTAACAAGATGTATGTATATATATAAATATATATATATATATATATATATATATATATATATATATATATATATATATATATATATATATATATATATATATATAAAATAAAACGTGCTAAATCTAGTGGGGCTGTAGTCAAAGAGAGGGGACCTTAGATTAAAACACTTTGTTGCTTTGCCAAGCTTTCGGCAACTGTTTATTGCCTTCCTCAAGACAGCCCTCCCTAAAAATAGAGCAGAAATAGCACTAGAAATGTTCAATTCATACAACCAACATCTGAAATTTACGGTGGAATATGAATCAGACAACAGTATTCCCTTTCTTAACATGAAGGTAATCAGAAGCGAAACCAATGTTTTAAAAACAAAATGGTATCGCAAACCGATGTGCTCTGACAGATTCATAAGTTATCATTCTTACCACCCTACCAAAATGAAAATAAATTTAATAACTGCTCTAAAAAATAGAGCTATTAAGCTCTCACATAAAGACTACAAACAGGAAAGCTTAGATAGGCTCAGAAATATACTCCTTGAAAACTCTTATCCTCTGAATATCATAAAAAAGTTTTTATGCAACACAAATGAAAATCCAATACAACTAAATACAATCCATAATATAACGACAGAGGAAAACACCAGTCAGCCAACACAAACAATAAAATATTACCCACTTCCTTTTATTCAAAATTTAACTGATAAATTAATAGACGTTTTCAAAGATAGTCCAAACCTAAGGTTTGCCAAAAAACAAATAAAAACTGTCTCACAACTTTATGCAAAAACTAAGACTCCACTTTCCACGTTTGAAAATAATAACGTTGTATATGCCATAAATTGCAACAACTGTAATCAAATATATGTAGGTCAGACATCTAGAAATTTGTCAGGCAGAATTACTTCACATAAAAGCGACTGCCGCAGGTTTGTAAAATCTTGTGCATTATCAGAACACTTCATAGACACAGGACACAGCATTCGATTCACCGAGGCAAAAATTCTTGCTAAAGAAAAAAGATATTATAAAAGAAATTTCCTTGAAATGATACATATACACAACCAAGGGACAAACACAATGAATAAGAAAACTGATATCAATAATCTAAGCACAATATATTCATATCTGTTAAGAATTAGTGGGGACAATTTTGTTTCTATTAATGACTCTAATGCTGTCCAAATCTCTGAATAACTTAGTCCTAATATATTCATACTGTAGGGCACTGTGCATTGATTATTTGCATTTATATATGATTTTCCATTTTCCTTTTCATTTTTGTTTCAGGAAAAGTTCAATCATGGTGTTGTGTTGTTCACGTAATTTTGTTTTTTCCCCCTTTTTTCTAATCATAGCAAATAAATATAAAAATTTTTCACAACACGATGGTGGAACATGTCCCTCTATCAGCTGCACAGTGTACTACAGAATATAAAATGTTTTCATCGTTTAACCAACAATTACAGAACTTGTAAGATTTGTGCTGATTGGGTTACCAGCTTTGCAGAGTTCTGTTTACTAATGCGCCATCTACATTTTTCTTTTCCAACTATACATTTGGGAAACCGTCGTTACCGATTCGTGCTCAGTCGACAATTATTTGAAAAACAAAAAAACGCGTAAACCAACTAGTGTGAAGTAAGGCAAGGAGAGCAAAAATAAAAAAAAAACACGTTCTCCATTTTACAATAATAATTTGCCTTTAAAATACGTAAAATGGCCGACAGTGTCTGCACGTTGGAATAAACCAAATCTTTAAGAATTTTAAAATGTGTTAATATAACAACATCCAAGTCAAAACTAGTGATAAAAAGGTGTAAATAATATGTATATAGGTCTTTAGCAATGTTGAGAATTTTTCAGTGTTGTTTCTTCAAGAGTAAAACCAAGTAGTAAGTCCACAACAACTTTTTCTTTAAAATAAATGTTAATACAAAATAATAACAATTTTTAGGCTGTCTTGAGGAAGGCAATAAACAGTTGCCGAAAGCTTGGCAAAGCAACAAAGTGTTTTAATCTAAGGTCCCCTCTCTTTGACTACAGCCCCACTAGATTTAGCACGTTTTGTTCTAACTAGTTAGTCACAACTACCCACCCTCTCGCTATATATATATATATATATATATATATATATATATATATATATATATATATATATATATATATACAGAAACTTCGCCCCTATTGGGCAGAATGGAAGCCCATATTATGTTACCATTTTTGGCAGTTTGACAGCATTCAATTTTAAATGTTTACCAAAAATACTATGTAGTACGCAAAAACGCTAATCTAATAATAAAAACCCAAATCGATGTGCAAAAAAATATAATAAAATGTTTGTGTTTTAAAACATTATTAGTTTCTACATTAAAAAATATAACTTCACTTTTGAAAAGATATTATACCCTCTTAGAATCACCCTGTAATCGAAAAAAAAATGTATAACCAGAAATATAAAAAAAATATTTTTAGGTAGCTCTCTCACCCCCTTAGAGTAAACCTATTTATAAAAAATTGCTTGTGCTTTTGTAGGGAAAAAAGAAAATAAATTTGTCATGTTTTGCTACCTTACATACTGGAAATAAATGTTTGTTATTTCAGGAATACAGTTTTTTTATTTTCAGGTAACTGTTTCAACACCCTAGGGCTACCATGTATAGTTAAAAAAAATATTTTTCATTAAAAAAAAAATAAAAAACGACTCTAAACATGTTACATGATTCGTCGTTTTTATTTTTTTTTTCATCTTCAGGATGGTGAGCAAAACATTATTTCAAAAATATTATGCATTATATATATAAAATACATTCTCTTCTACAGGACCCTTCTAAATTAAGAACAAAGAAATTCATAAGTTAGGAAAATTGCTTATAAATTTTAGTATAAATCTTACCAAAGTGAGTTAAAATTAAATAAATCCATTACACAACATAGATGCGCTAATGTAGAACTTAAATTAGTTAATGTATAGAATGACACACTTAAACACTAAAGCAAATGATATGATTTATTCTTAAGTTTTAGATAGCATGGGTTAAATATGCACAAACTAATGCAGAGTCTCTCAGTGCTAGCACGTCGCCATTACTATAATAATATATATATATATATATATATATATATATATATATATATATATAACGTTGAAAAAAATGCATAATATTTTTGAAATAATGTTTTCCATACACCATCCATACAAAGCAGTTCTGATGAGACAGCTCCTGAAGGTGAAGAAAATAAAGAAAACGACGAAACCATTCTCCTTAACCCTCAAAGTGCTGAAACAGATATTTACAAATTTGTGAAGGTATTTCGAGCTAAAAATATCCCATCCCTCTCAAACTATTTATTCTGACATGTCTGTCAGAACTTCAGCTGGCAAGCCAGGCTACCTTGAAAAATGTCTCAGTTTTCTGTCAAATAGAAATTATGAGCATTTCTATTGAAAATTCAAGTTTTGATAGCTAGTTCCTAGATTTCGGTAAGCAACCTGGCAAATCCGAATGCTGGGTTAAATATTTTAAACAGCAATTAAGTTTTGTGCAATCGAGGGCATGTCTTGTTAAAAAAAGATGGAATTTTTAATATATTTAATCGTTTTTATCCCAGGAGGTACCAATACGACTTTACGATGGGCCAAAGAATGGCAAATAGAATTCGTGCACGCTGCACTTCAAAAATTTCTCAAAATTCACACCTAACCCTGATTGAGGTGATTTTCACACCATTTTCTAAAAGAAATAAAGAGGTTTCTTTGTTTTACTTGATTTGCCTATGAATAACTGTTCATATGCTACAGGGCCAAAAGTAAAACCATAGGAAAAGATCTGAAAACAAAATTGCAATTTTATTTCTACATGGCTCGCCCTAGCTGTATAAACTGGAAAGTAATTTTGGCGATGTGGTTTCTCAACCTGTAGCGGGAGATATGTGTTCCCATTAAAAATGTCCACCCCTTGTTACTCTTCTCGAAAACAAAATTGTGAAATATGGAGAAATTGAAAAGACGGAAACAGTTTTTTTTTTTTAGTTTTTCTGCCTTTCGATCGCTTTCTCATCATTTGAGGTATAGGCATCCTATATTGATTTTAAATATCCTTTATATTCCAAATCGAACCTTACCTTAACAAAGTAATCAGGGTTTTGACTCCGCAAAATGCCTTCAAAGACTGACCGTTAACGAACAAGAAATCCAAAAAAGAGGCCTACTCCGAAAAATTAACCATAGCGACCTGCATTTGGAATTAACGAGGTTTCGAAAAAAATGCCCCTATCGGACGCCACTGTCGACTTATTATAGACCCCACCGAAATCGCTTTTGTATAAATAAGAAATGCGCTGATAGTAACAATCGGCACCGCTAGGTGGATCTGGACTGGTTTAGCACCAGGTTCGGCAATAAAGTAATTGTTAAAAGGATAATATAAATATAACGGACTCAAGATTCATCTTTAAACGAGAAATGAACATAAGGGAATTTTATAATATTGAATTTTTATATTTACAGTTATTAAGGTACAGTTGTTAAAGGTAGGAAAGTAATCTTTACAATATGACATTGTATTATCCAGCTTTAAATTGCGGCAAATTCTGTTATTTTAAACAGTCTGAGATACAAATGATGTGCTGCAAAATCTAGGTCGATTTCATTAATGGGCAAAATCAGACCATCAGAAGGCTCCAAAAGACAACAAATTATGGGAACTACCAGAAATTACTACGTGCCATAATGTTTCATTAAATTTGACCACTGTGTGATGGAACTTGATGATAGAGAAAAATTGAAAAAAAAAATGATATTTTAAGTCTTAACTTTAAGATGACAAAAGTGTAAAATTTTGCTAGGACATATCAGATATGTTATGAATTTTTCACATTTTTGGCATGTCGTTCTTAGAGATCAGATTTATAAAAACCTTCTTAAAAGCCCTAACACTGGACCTGAAGTGGTAGATAGATCAAAATATAAGAGTTCTGACCACTTTACACCACAACTTGTTACGTTCTGGACGAGCGTTTCGCTCACCAAGTTAGCATCATCAGCAGATGTTATAAACTGTTTATGTCATCTGCTGATGATGTTAGCGAAACGCGCGGCCAGAACGTAACAAGTTGTGATATAAAGTGGTTAGAACTCTTGTATTTTGATCTTCTTAAAAGCGTTAAAGTTATAACGTGAACTAAATGTATTACTTTTAATAAGATCTGAAAAGTACTAGTAAAGACGGGTCGGAGTTTAAAACAAAAATAGTTTCAGCTTTAGGTTAAAAAAAGTGGAAGATATAAAGAAATGTGTAATTTATAATCAGTTCTTTTAGGTTTGCCAAGTTAAGGCGATCTTTAGAAGGAAAATATTGTTATTGAAAAATTAATCAAATTGTTTTTGGTTCTTTTGACAAATGATGCAGTTAACCTTTTTCAGCATGAATCGAAATAAAAATAGCAAATATTCCGGGTGCCAAAATAGGTGCCTCCCTCTTATAACTGTTAAATAAATAGCACATAATTTCGAATTGTTCTACTGTAACAATGCTTTTATTTCCGAGAGTCTACTATTAACTTTTGTTTTGTAATTGGAACACTCTAGATTTGTTTCTCTATTTTGATTTAATATAACACTTCAAAAAGGTGACAAAACAGAACTTTCGTATATGATGGGTGTCTAGATATTATTTAGACTAAAAATTATATTGTGGTCTTATTTACCGTTTTTTTTTTCAAACTGTATATTTTTGTGTCCTAACAAGTACAATAGTATTTCTAATCAACCGTGAAGTTTTCGTTTCATTATCATTCATTTCATATATATATATATATATATATATATATATATATATATATATATATATATATATATATATATATATATATATATATATATAAGCAAACTATACGGCCGGCAGAACTTAAGTTGGCTATTAGGGTTACGAGAAACACAAAAGATGGCGGTATGATTATTAAATGCCTTAATAAGTCTGATATTCATATTCTAAAACAAGAAGCAGAAAGTAAACTGAAAGATTACGATGTACAGATCACTAAAATGAAAATGCCTCGATTTAAAATCCTTGGATTCCAGAGTGACTTCAATGAGGAACATATTACACAAGCTATCAAAGAGCAGAATATCTTCATAAATGAGTCAGATGATATAAAAATTACTTATATAAGAAGACCTAAACATCCGGATGCTGTGTACAGTATTTGGCGAACGTTCTCCGAAAGTTTTCCACAAACTAATGGTGGAACAGAAAATATTTATAAACTGGCAGCGATACAGTGTGGTTGAGGATTTAAGTGTGACAAGGTGTTTTAAGTGCCAACAGTATTACCACAAAATGGAATCATGCCCAAATACAAGAGTGTGTGAATACTGTTCTGAAGGACATCATTTTAAAGAGTGCCCAAAACTTAACAAAAAGTGTAACAACTGCGTTACGGGCAATGAAAAATACAAGCAAAATTACGATATTTTGCACAAAGCGGGTGATGTAAACTGTCCATCTCATCAGTACGTCCTAAATACTCTTCGAGCCAAGATAGACTATGGTGTTGAAAATGGCAGATGAAATTCCAGAACTTGGGATTCTTCAAAATTTAGAATCACTTGAGATGTATATAACACAGGATAAAATATGGGCAAGTAATATACAGATTAAAATAAATTTAAACAATAATCTATTAAATTTTATGCACTTTAATATTAGAAGCATTCATAAAAATTTTAACGAGTTTTTAGTAGCTTTTGAAACATATAACCTTCAATATTGTGATATTATTGTTTTTAGTGAATCCTTTGATAGCTTTGATGGACAATACAATTTAAAAGGATATAACATGTACTTTAATAGCGCTAAGCACAATAGAAATTATGGAATGATCATTTTTATTAAATCAACCTTAATTTATCAAACAAAAAATTCTTTGCTGGATGGGTGTGACGTCACTGTAAGTAGTATCTTGTTGAGAAAAGAAAATTTTTCATTCAATATAGTATGTTTGTACAGACCACCAAACACAAATAAAATAACATTCCTCGAGGAGATTGAAGCAAATCTGACACAAAATAAAAGGGGTAACATTGATTTATTTCTGGGTGACATTAATATAGATATTTTAGATAAAAACGACAATACAGTAAATTCATATTTGACTATACTAAATCATTAAATCAGGTAAGAATAAACTTGACTTCAACCCATTCATTGTTAATTTGGACCTTACTGATCATGACCCTGTTATGTTAAATATAAATAAAGTATCCCAAAACCAAAAAGATAATAGTGAATTACCAATTAAAAAAACAGTTGAAACATTAAATGAGCAGCTGTTTAATAGTGTGATCCAGAATGAAAACTGGGATACAGTGTTATGTTGTACGGATGTAACTAAAGCAACGGATGAATTTTATAGAAAGATTAATTTATTTCTTAAACAGGTTACCTATATAAAAAACATTAATTATACACAATTAAAAAAGCGCCAGCCATAGATTACAAATGGTTTAATTAGGAGTATTAAAAAAAGGGATGAAATGAAAAGAAAATTGTTGCTAAACTTTAACGAAGAGGATAGCCAAACATTTAAAACCTAAATAACCTAAAAAAAGTAATTGAAAAGTGTAAATATGAATATTATAAAAATGAAGTTGATAGAGCTGGGAATGATCTCAAAAAAGTTTATAAATTAATATCAGATGCTACAAATAATACTCAAGACAAAACAAGTAACACACCTCCGCCTATATTAAATACTGATTCAAGCGCATTTACAAACTTAAAAAATCTGGCAAATTTCTGTAATAATTTTTTTATTAATGTGGGGGTAGACATGCTCAAAAAAATTCCGAAACCAAAAAATGAATTTAAAATTTCAACCAATCAATTAACATCACTTTATTTAAGAACAGTAAATAATAATGAAGTAATTGAAAATAGAAAATAGTTTAAAAAACAACAGTAGTCCTGGTATTGACAGAATAAGTTCAAAATTAATAAAAAACAACCATATATTCTTACTGGACCCCCTTGTTCATATAATCAACTTAATTTTTAATTGGCACTGTCCCTGATCAGTTTAAAATATCCGTAACAACACCTATATATGAATCAGAAGATAAGACAAAAGTGACTAATTATCGGCCTATAAATTTAATAAATAATTTAGCTAAGATTTTCGAAAAATGTGTAAAAGATAGACTTTTAGATTTTTTACAGTCAAACTCAATCTTATCCCCAAATCAATATGGATTTTTAAGTAAATTAAGTACCTCTAACGCAGTCTATCACCTTACAAAACACATCACGGACAAACTTGATATTAATGAGAAATGCATAGCTGTATTCCTAGATTTGGCAAAGGCATTTAATACCGTACCCCATCACCTACTTCTGGAAGTTCTGGAAAAGAATGGTGAGAGAGGTGTGGTATTGGATGTCTTTGAAAGTTACTGAGATGGAAGAGTACAATATGTCAAAATAGCCGAGACTTTAAGTGATCCATTAAATATTAGAATAGGTGTGCCGCAGGGTACAGTATTGGGCCCAATCCTATTTTTGATCTTTATTAATACCTTAACTAATTTAAAACTCAGGAATGGTACATTTGTTTCCTATGCAGATGACACTGCCATATTGTTCTCTGCAAGAACATGGGTTGAAGTATAAGAAAGTGTAATTAATGGACTAGACATTATTCACAATTGGTTAAATAGGTTTAGACTGACTCTAAATTTAAACAAAACGACTTATATTGCCTTCTAGATAACCCTTGCAAATCGTCCAACTTTTAATTCCATTCAAGTGAAAGATTCAAACACAGTAATCAAAGAAGTGTGACATACTCGATATTTGGGCGTAATTATTGGCAGGCATTTGAAATGGAATCAACATGTTTCTAAATTGACAGTAACAATTGCGGGAAAAATAGACTTTATCCTACAAGCATGTTGTATTCAAGAAAAGTATTTGATGTACGGTCTGTGTATGTTTTGGAGCTCAGCATTTTTATTTATAAGAATAAAGATCTCAAAGAATATGTCAACCATAGCTATCTAACGAGAAATAAATCAAATGAACACATGAAGCTACCTAAAAGTAACACTAATGCTAATATGAGATTCTTTAACTACTATGCACCGAAGATTTATAATCTTATACCTTTAGAAATAAGAAATATTGCTAAAATTAAATTATTTAAACAAAAATGTAGATCTTATATTTTGGATAAATGTAATATATTTAAGAAACTATTCTAATTTTAAGTTTGGTTATTATTGTTAAGGTACATTAACTTGATATAATGTGGCCAGGTCCCCACATTGCTTGCTTTTGCTTTTATGTTTATGTAAACATCATAATTTGAAAATTAATTTATCTGTTTATGTCATTACTTAAACTTAGTCTATGGAAAGTTGTAACTGTTACACATACAGGTGTGTTGTAAATGCTAGCATTTACAAAAATATTGTAGAGGAATAAATTTACAGGCATATATTAAAATTTTGATATAATTTTAAAAAATGTATTATATAAATACTGGAGATAATAAATGTGGTAGGGCTACAGGGGTACTGTACCGTCCAAATAAATAACATAAATATAAATATATATATATATATATATATATATATATATATATATATATATATATATATATATATATATATGGCGGCGGTTTATGGGTGATTTACCGCAGCACGGCGGCAGAACGCAAGAGTTGCTTTGTGTATTTTGTTGGATCGTTCGTTCTATTGGTTCCATTTAGTTGCCCAAATATAAATTCAATCGAGTACTTACAAACCCATAGTTTTAGCTCTTTGGGGTACGAAAAAATGTACGGAAGCTCCGTTTTTAAGATATAGGGTGTCAAAAGTACAATCGTGAAGCCAGATTTTCGCTGATTTTTTCAAATCGTAACTACGTAAATTGATAAATTTCAGTACACATGCTAGCTTTCTGGAGCTCTACAAAATTAACTCTAAATTGTGTTTCAGCTTAAATCAGTAGCGAGTAAAACGGGGGGCTTAACTTTTTTATTTTCTTCATTTTTGATATTAAAATTCCTTAACAACACACACTGTCACACTGGAAAATACTGTCAAAAAGATTAAAATTATTTTGAGTGGACCATGGAAACAAAAAAGTTCGTTGTCATAGTAAATTAATTCTTACGTCAAAATTAAAACTTATTTTTATTAACTTTACTATTCAAATTTCTCTTAATTATGAGTTCTATCGACTCATTTTCAAATAGGGAATTAACTGATATGATTGTGTGTATGGGTTCTCTAATGGAAATGCAATATGAACGCAATCGAGTATGTATAAACCCATAGTTTTAGCTCTTTGGCGTACGAATACCAGATTAAAATTAATGAACTTGGTCAACAAATATACGTTGAAGTTTGTGGTTCAAGTAGAAGTAAAACATCAGAAGTATATTGTGCGGGATACAGTCAAAGGTCTTATTAAGATCACAGAACATGGAAGCAGTGAATTCGAAGTTTTCAAATGCCTCAAGAAAGTAAGCGGTTAGATCTACAATGCCCAGGGCTCCTGCCCCTCCAAATAGACTGTCCTTGACACCCTGTTAGGTGTTGTTAAGGTATGTTTTAAGGTGGTGGGAAAGGTGCCCTCGGAGGAAAAGACATTTATGAGCTTTGTCAAATGGATGACCAGGATATCCATCACCGATTTGATCATGACATTAAGCCCAAAATAATCACAGCTCCTCTTGTTCTTTAAGTTGTTGATGACGTCTCCAACCTCAATATATGGTAGTTCCCCAAATGAAAAGGGCTGTACGGGTAGAACAAGACCACTCAGGGTCTCCACAGGATCAACACCAGTTTCCGGGATATTCCTTGTCCACTTTTCAGCAATACTTGAAAAAATAAGAGTCGTAAGTTTTAGATACATTATTTACATTGAATGGGTTATTTTGATATATTAAGTTATTATTCACATTTATTTTGGCCTGTTTTATTGCTTGTTTATACTCAACTCGATACTTTTTGTATTCCTGTAGAAACCTTGGGTGAGCAAACTGTCGTCTCAACTCACTCAGCAAATTTAGGTGATCATGCATAGTTCCTAAATTGTCATCAAACCATCAAATCAAGTAAGAAAGAAAGGAAATATCTTATTTTTCCTAGGTTTCTTAGACGTACATTAATCGTTTTTGCTAAATCGCAGTACTCTAGATTGTAAAATAAAATTTAAAAAAATGGCCTAGCATATCAGAATAAATGACATATGATTATAGGTAAAATATCCCAGTGGATGAAAAGTTAGTAGCAGAAATTCGGAAATAGAGGAAGATATGGCAATGACGTCACTGTAAAAAAACACGTTAAATTAAGTTTTATTTCACCAACCAACATATCGTTTTAATACGTTATAGGCGTGAGCCACTACGGCAATTGGTATAACTGTTTTGAATGTGTTTGGGAAATAGTTAAACTGATTGTCCAATTTTTTAATAGCAGTTCAGAAGTAAATGCTATTTAGTAAATACACAGGAATTAATTTTAACAAATTAATCTCTTAATATTTTGTAGCATATTATCCAGTTTAAAAAAAATTCTTTATAAAAACAGGCCGGATTAAAGGGGATACTATGAGGGCTATAGCCTCAGGCTCCGTCGTTAAGGGCCCCAGCAGAGAATTCGGGCGATGTTTTGCCGTTCTTTATCATTGAATAGAAGTAGCGCTCACAACGCACATGTGACAGGGGTCCGCCGAGAGGAACAGCGAAAACAAGACCACCCACATGGTAGTGAGGAAACGATAGCTTTTATAAAATTTGTGCTATTTTATTTATATCCATATTTTAACAACCGTTTTTTTTTGATATTTTAGCATGCATGTGAACTTTCTAAGCTTATTATAACAAATAATTTATAATTTTAAATTATATTAAAATATAACGCCTCATAAAACGATTTTTTAGGCCTTGTATTTATGACATGCGGGGTTTCTCGTCTGCCTTTCTCTTCAGCATGGAAGCACAACACACTGTCGGTTATGGTATAAAAGCTCCAACGGATGAATGCGCGGAAGCAATTTTTGTCAACTCTATACATTGTATTATAGGCTTTATTATGCAAGTATGTACTATGTGTTAAATATTTTCTAAATCACCTCAGTATTTAAAACATTATATTTAATTCAATAGTAGATTTGTTATTATCATAAGCAATTATAATTATGATGTTGGTGTAACGTGAATTAGAAAGAATACACAGCGGAGCAGTGGCGTACTGTAGTTCAATTTTTTGCATTTGCCCTGTACGGGACTCACTAGTCTATAGCGGCCTGAAAAGCTCTAAAAGAACAAGAACAAAATCCTTATAACCATTTTTGACAAAAATGGGTATTGGAGCTTGAAGCAGTGCAAGACATGTTCCAAACAGGCAACATACTATCCTAATGCGTAAAATATCGGAGCATGAATAGGATTTGTTTATATATAGTTTTCCTCATTGGTTTAGTGGTTACTGTACTGGATTTGTAATTATGCAGGACTGTAGTTATGCTGGACTTGTAGTTTCCACAAGTAGTTGCAGTTGTAAGACGTACACATTTTTAAAGATGTACTTCAGTTTATCTCACCAACAACCACAAAACCATTGACTCGTTTATTTGAAGATAGAAATAAGAATAAAGAACATTGAAACCAAAATCTACTTTTTTCACCCTTGTAGAAACAGAACCAGAACAAATATAATATAGAATCATGAAAAAACAATACAACACGTGCGTACCAAAACCTCAAAAATCATACCCAAAAACCTCAAGAACATGACCAAATAAAAATGTAGCTGCGAAATATCAGCCACAAAATGTACGAATTGCAATATGCTAAAAATTAATTGTATATGTAGAAGACGAAGATGTCTAACCATCTGTTAAGAACAGCCTGCTGCCTCACTGGGTACAAATGTGTTGTTCCGAATATACAACATAACTTTTGGGAAACTTTTAACATTGAAAAACAAACAAAAAACGCTTGAATGGGGTTTTGAAGGCATAACTTGTTTTTCTTGTGATTGCCTCAATCAACCAGGCCGGTTTTAATAACCTATCGGCCCTACGCTGCAAATTTTGATAGGCCACGACCATTGTAATCCGTTTTAAGTTCAAAGTAAAAAAAAGAAACTCTATAAAAACATTTTTATATTTCACATATAAGTATTACGGTTAAAGCATAGCTATCAACATTAGACAGCGACTAGCCATTCTATAGATACAAAATTAACTTCTACCGATAAGGTAACATTCAACTGACTAATCAGGCTAAACAACGTTCAATGAATTCTATAGAGACCAATTTACCCTTATTCACTTTGGATATACATTTAAGACGATAGAACATTTTACACCAGCACTGAATGTATCCTTTATTTATTTTTGTTTAAATGATGAATGAATTTGGGACTACTATTGTCGAATTGTTAAGCTTGACTTTTATAAAAAATGTCGTAAAATAACAGAAGCATGGAACAATCGTCGATGGTGGATAAGGCCGGGAATTAAAATGCGTAAACAATTGTGTGCAACTAAACAATTGCTGATTGAATTTGAAGGAGATGTTGAAACATATTAAACTCATTTAAGATTGAAAGAGGCTCAATTTAATTTTCTTTTGGAGAAGGTTAGCCCTTTAGTACAGAAGAAAGACATATTTCTTAGACCTGTACTATCCGCAAAACTAAAATTGTAACTCACTGTTAACTACCTTGCTATAGGGATTTCTTTTAAAAGTATAAGTGCTTTATATAAAGTACCAACATGTAGCATATCTGTTATGGTGCCTGAAGTTTCGAAAACAATATTGAAGTTCTTATTTTTGCATTTCTGTAACCGATAGTTATTCAGTAGTTGTATGCATTACTCTCGCGGCATAAAATTTATTAGAGACGCGTCGTAGACAGAGTCGCGATAATCACACGTGTTCCGTATTTTAAAACATTTTATCTACGGCATCAATAGATTAAATGCAAAAAATGTTACGGATTCTCTTTATAGTAAACAACTCTTTACAAAACACTGTCTTTATTTACTCATTACAATATAACACGAGTATAGGTACATGTTAACACATCTAATATAAGACTAATTTCAACTCGTCATTCTCCCTAACCTTATATATGCATTAGAAACTCTCTCTAATCTTCCAGAATGCTCTCGATATACTATGACGTGTTTGTTTACTTCTATCCCATGTACATAGACCTTTCATGGCTCATTTGAGTAGTTTTCGTACGACCATCACACTACCCTCCTTTTGAATCTGATAGTCACGATCAGCTTCTAGGCCTTCTACCTTCATGTTGTTTTTCCAATTTCCCTGTATCCGATAAACTAAGTCATTAATCCTCTTGGTTATTCGGTATGAACCTTCCCAGTGTTGAGACAATCTTTGAAACCTCTTTTTCTCTTTTGGGATTATACCACCAAATCAAGTAATTTTCATACAAACCGACTGGCTGTGAGGTCATATCTGTCTTCATTCGATTACTGGATCATTTTATGCGGTCGCGTGGCAACTCGTGAATTTGGAAAAGATATTCGTGGATTTCATCAGCGTAATCTTATATTTCTTGTGTTTCTTCATTAGGTAAACCAAACATTAACTTACATGGTAGCCCTAATTCTCTACCAAAAATAATTCTGACTGGAGTCTGACCCGTGATATCATGAACCGCTGTCCTATAAGCCGATGAAAATACAAGTAGTTGTTGGTTCTAGTCGCACTGATTTCTAGCAACATTTTGAACTGCTGTTCTTTTATTCATCTTGTTAAATCATTCCACCAGACATTTGACAAAGGATGTAGGAGTAGTGTTCTAGTTTTTCATATCCTCATGATTTCACAATATTTCTTAGAATACCTGACTCTACTCTCGACTGTCTACTAGTTTGTGAGAACAAAAACTTCAAGACATTTACTAAAGTAATCCATGGCAACTAGGATATATTTGTGACCTCGATGAGTCTCTGAAATGGCCCAATTGTTGTTGTCCTTTCGAATGGTAAACACACGGTATATTGTTTCATTGGTCCCCGAGAACATGTGTCACATCTTCGCCATCATTTCTTGATATCTTCATGTTAGCGGACCCAGTAAACTCGTTTTCGAATTTTATGCATAGTTTTGTTACTCCAAGGTGCACTCCGGATTTTCCGTCACGTAGCAGAGCCGTAGCATGGTATAGGCAGATTAGGCACATGCCTAAAACTGGAGCTGACTAGAAAAAAAATTAAAAGCGGTGGTGATAAAAAACTTAAAATATTTAATTGGTAAAATAAAATATTGCGCCTTATCTAGCAGCGCAGAACATGTCTTCCTTTCGCGCCAACGAAACGCCACGGTCTGTGCCCTTCCCCTAAGCGAATCGCTATTCATACACGCTGCCGCTGAATTCATGCCACCTAGCACGTTGCATTGGAAATTATTCGAAATTAGTTCGGGGTTAGTTTAATTTCGACTTTAAATTTAATAATAGAATAATTCGTTATTTATTTTTAATATAATTCTTGTATTTTTTTAAAAGAAATACCTGGAGCATTGGATATCAGTTATTAAAACCTGATCCTTTACCTGCAAATTCTTCAAAGAAAGATATTGCTAAATATGATACTGATTTAGAGAAATTCACCAAGGCAGACAGTAATGATCTTATTATTATTACAACAAATATGACGGAAGACACTTTCAGAAAATTATGCGTTTTTCAAATGCTAGAGATGTTTTGTTAGAGATAAAAACTTATAATTTATTTTATATGTGTTATTTATTTTTTTTTAATTATATAAGATATGGTATGATGATATTACAAGTCATACTTCAAAACTGAATGAATTTTCAAAGTTTCTAAAACAAAATCCAAAAAGGAATCACCTGTCAATGTGATTTACCTCATTTTTTGCTGATTTGTAAAATTCTAAGTGCAATATCTAAAGATTATTTTTGGTTCAAGTCCAGCTGGATGTTGATCTCGGTTATATATATATGAAAAAGCTTTCCTTGGTAAAGGTGAGTACAAACAAAAAGTTTTATTTGCAAAAAGGGTAGTCTGTGAAACTGCGATCAAATTGGTATGTAAACAATAGAGCAATAAATCACGTTACCAATCGTAACGATATTTTTGGTAATTATAAGCTATTTTTAGTAAAGCATGCAGTAATTACTGCTAATGGAGATTTTATTAAAGTTATGGGAAGAGGAACAGTTGTTGTTAAGCTGTGACCAATGGAAACAAATGAATATTTGAAGTCATAAAAGATATTAGATATATATACAGATATAAATTTGGCAAAAGTGAACGAGCACCAGGACCAAGTGATGTCATTCATGCCGATGTTTGTTGAATTTTTGAGAAAAATATTTTGTTTTATTTAAATATAATTATAATCGATATGGATGTGTATATCTTATGAAAGAAAGGTCAGAGGTCCCTAAAAAACTAAAACTTCTGTTATTTGAAGTAAAAACAAGAGGTCACGTAATTATAAAAAAATCTGAGTGATAATGGGGCGAGTTTGATAATTCTTTAATGCTCAAAATCCTTCATTCTTATGGAATAAACCAAAGGTTCACGATACCATACACTCCGGAACAGAATGGTTGTGTAGAATAAGATAACTGAAGTATAGCAAAAACAACTCGTGCTGTTATGCATGCAAATTCAGACATTCACAGAGTTTATGAGCGGAACTAATTAACACTGCTGCTGCTGAAATTAGTGGAAGATTTTGGTTGGAGCCTATTTTAACACCTAACGTAAAGGAAACTTATGAAGCAGGGAAGATTCATTTAAATCTAGTATTCCATGTAGACAAGCCTTCTGATTTATCTTATGACAGAAGCAAGACCCGACATAGCGTATGCTCATAGTATGGATTCAAAAACACTGGAAAATCAAAGTCAGGGTGATTGGAACCGTGTCAAAAAAAATATTAAGATACCTTAAAAGTACCACAGATATAAGAATAACCTATAAATTCACCTTTGAAAATGGAGTACTGCAAACATACCATGTAGTATGCATATAAGTGATGCAGACCATGGAGGACACGGTCACAGAAGACGATCTACAATTGGGGTTCTTTACACGTATACTGATGGTTTCAATAATATGGCTTAGTCAGGGACAAACTTCTGTAGTATTCTCAACAACCGAAGCAAAGCTAGTATCCGCTAGTGAAGCCGCTCGAGAAGTTATATACTGCATGATGAAACTGTGAACCGTAGAAAAAACCTAAATCGTTAATGAAGCCTCAGTTAAATTGGTCCAGAATCTAGAGTTCCATTGGCGTACTAAACATATTAAACTTAGATATTTCTTCGTTAGAAAAATGATATTGTAAAATATACGTTTCTAAGATAGATTCAGAGCGACAAATTGCTAATACACTAACCAACTTGTTGTTCAGGACAAGACTACAATCTTTAACAGAAGATATGGGTTTAAACAAATTATTTACTGAAGGAAGGTGTTAAAATATTTCATATGTATTTTACATTTGCATAATCTGTTATCTACACCTTTGTTCTGTTCACATACTTTACCTTTAATCGAAAAGAGAAGAAAAAGCTCCTTTCCACGCTTAACTTCTGGTGAAGAAATCATCTGCACGTGTAAAGCAAAAGCTGAGCTTTATGTATAAACAATTCGCCGGAAATTCTTTAAACTTTAATCCCTCCTCGTCACAAAGCTGTTAGTGATGGAAGTCCCCCTTCCATCACTACCAGCTTTGCCATACAGTATGCACGAAATTACCTTCATGGTTAAAAAGGTATAACATATTCTCAAGACAGTTAATACAAAAAAAAGGTATTTGGCCTTGATGATATTCCGGCCATAGTCCAAAAAAATGTGCTCCTCAACTGGCCCCTATTCTCACCAGGTTATTTCATGTGTACTATGACATTATTCCATCTGCTCGTGTACAGCCTGTCCCAAAAAGGGATCCAAAACTCGTCCTCTAACTACGGATACATATTCCTTATAAATAAGACAATGGAGAAGTATATTATTACTAATCTCTTAAATTACCTTGAAAGGTATAAACTCATCCATAACAGATATGTTTACCTTCGTAACCCACATTTAGAAGAAGTTCATCGAATTCCACGGAGAAGTCCAAATTATTAGCCTCGACATATCCAAAACATTGTATCAAGCCTGGCACGACGAACTTCTTAACAAACATATTGCCTGTGGTCTTCCTTCAACAATTTGTACTTGGATTGCCAGTTTTCTTTCCAACAGAAGTATTTCTGTAGTGACTGTTGGTCATTCATCTGACTTTCATGAAAGCAACGCAAGCGTTCCACGCGTTCTCTATTCCTCCTACACATCAATGATCTGCTTCCTTCTACCAGTAATCCTATTTACAGCTATGCTCATGAATAATCAAATACTTGAAGCCAAAGATTCCTTTAGCCTACTTGGTATCACTTTACAGAAAGAACTTCGCTGGCATGCTCACTCACATCAATTGCCACAGCAGCCGCGTAGAAATTGGTTTTCCTTCTCCGAGCTCGAAAATACTTTTCTTCTGCCTTTACACTTCGCAAATCGAACCCAGCCTTGAGCATTGCTCCTATGGGGTAGCAGCCTCTCGTTCAATCCTTAACATACGTGACTCGGTCCAAAGAAGAGCTATTCGCGTGATTGATGATCCAAATATGAGGAAGCTTGCATCACTAGAGCAGTCGAATTGTGGGCAATCTGTCTCTTTGTTACAGATACCACCAGTGCGTATTTAAGGACCTCCCTCTCTGCTCGCTCCTTTATTCCCAGAGTATACCGATTAATGAATGTGTTACCGCCAAAGGCCTTTCCCGATTCTCCTAATCTACAAGTCTTTAAATCCGGCATCAATAAATGTTACATATTATGCAAATTAAGAGAGAGCATCGGGGTTTAGACATATATGGACAGTGCTGCAACATTAAAGCTTAAACTGGTGAGCTCCGGATGGCACACCATCGCGCCGGGTCCCTTTTTGAGACCCGGGATATAAGCTGCCGCTTACACCGGTTCAGCTGATAAAATGTCACTATCATTCAAACATTCAGATGTCAATAGATTTATTAATGTAAGCTTATCTGATGTAACAAAATGTATCATTAGTAATAACTTTAGTCATTAAGAATAACCTTCTCGATTGGTTTATTGAAGTCACATGACTAAAAACAGCCAATAATAGGGTAAGTTCTTATTACTAACTATAAAGATAATCCTAAAATTTGTTACACCTTAAGAGTAATCCGAAGACAAATAGTGCCACAAATTTATTGACGAGTCGCCAGTTTTGTGTAAATTTGAACAATCATTTTTTCTAGGGTTTTATGGCCGCAATAATTTTCTCCAAAATGACAAAACCAAGATTGAGGTCCCAAACACTTATGTTTTCGAAAAACGCTGTGATTTCTCAAAGGAATGGAAAACTTTGCCTTATGTTTAGAGTTGGAGATATACGTCCACGTCATATTGTTGATACAAAAGTTCGTGCTTTCCTTGTAAGTATAATAATGGTTTCTCAATGGCAACAAAACGTTGCTAAAACTGTTTACTGCAGTATTTAGTACACAACTCGCAGAGTGAAGAGTCCCATATCTTTTAGGAAAGAAAATCATTCGTCTCGCGTAGTATATAATTTCATTTACTTTTTGCGTAACGTAGAATTTTCTTGTTTTTACTTCATTACAATTTTTAAATATGATATCTATTCGTAAGAGTTATATATAATATAATATATCATAGGAAATCATCGCGGGTACTTTGCCACAACATCTTTATTATTTTTTTATTGAAAGGGTATTAAAAAAAAACTTTAACGAAATGAAGCAGAACAACATAGGTGCTTCAATAAACCGATTCCAGTAGCGATGAAAACAGTAACACCCAATTATTAGTTATAAAGTAAAAAAAATTGATAGTGAATAATAAAAGAATTTATACGGGGTGACAATGAAGTATAAACGTAAATTTGCTTCTTTTTCTGCCTACTTAGATATAGTTTGGGGATAGACTATATTTAATATGAATATGTGATATGATAAGTTCCAATATCAGATACCGTTTGTCCACATGCAATGAACTTTTATACTTAGAATGAA
This sequence comes from Kuschelorhynchus macadamiae, assembly GCA_030620095.1. Taxonomy (NCBI): domain Eukaryota; kingdom Metazoa; phylum Arthropoda; class Insecta; order Coleoptera; family Curculionidae; genus Kuschelorhynchus; species Kuschelorhynchus macadamiae. Next base: position 220,701 of record JAUTXW010004977.1, on the reverse strand, counting down.
AACCAGTATATTATTTGCGCATTCCTGTTATCCCAATTTATCGTTTTATCTATACCACAACTGACATTTAAATTCAAAATAGTCGAGCTATTGAAAGAATATATATAACAACAAAAAATATATTAATTTACTAATATTATAATATAGATACCTTTGTAGGTGATGTAAAGATGTGTTGAAGGTAAAAAAAAAGATATTGCAAGTTGTTATTAACAATGCCAGATGTTACTTAATTATATTTTGTATTTTGTTGTTAATAAAAGGCTACAAAAGACCAGTAAATTACGAGCCCAAAACTTACAAGAAGACTGATATAAAGTATAACCGTTGATAAAGAATAAAATAATCTCGAAGCTAGCAAACATGGCAAGAAAAAAAAATGAGTTCTGCCATTGTGAATTTACTGAAACTATCGTCTGAAAATTTTAATAATTGGGAGTTTAGAGTTATAACTACGTTTGTTAAAAAAAAGAGTAGTTTCGGAGAAATATGAGCCAGATTGCACTACCGAGAAAGAAAAAAAAATAGTTCAAAATAAAAGATATCCGAATAAAATCAACAATAGTGTATTTACCAAATTAAAGAAAAAGTTATTAACCTTAAAACGAAAAAGAATTGAAAAGCTAACCATTTTTTAAATTCAAGATTTGTAGATGAAGAACTTAAGGTAAGAACAAAATGTGACGATAAAGTAAACACAAAGGCACAACTGAGGAAATTACCTTCCAAGTATCTCATTTTAAGTTTTACAAATGTAGAGAAAAGCAAATGTACTTTAAAACTTTAAGCTGTGAAACTGCATTAAAAAGTAGAAATATAATTATTTTGGAACCGTATGCTACTCAAAACTTACTAACAGCTGAACTTAAAGAATATATTACTGATACAGAAGTACTGGCAAGAAAAATAGATGTATGTGAAAACTGTATGCCAAGGAAAACTATTAAATGTTAAGGCTATAATAGTAAAATGAATAAAACAAACTTTAATTTTTGTATCTGAACAGGTAAATAAAGGATACAAAATGTTTTTGCAAAAGGCAAAGTACAAAGAAAAGGCAGAAATTTTGAATTTGACCGTGAAACAAAAAATAATCTTTTTGTGCTAGAAGTGAGTATAAATGACAAGAGCAAAGTATATTATTATGAGGCTGAACCTAGAGGATTTGCGAAATCCTACGTTAGGCCACTTAAATAGAATAGATTGAAAAATATTAGGACTGCTATGTAAGTGTGAAATGTGTTCAAGCTGCAATGAAGGTAAAGCAACAAGATAACCTTTTGCATGGAGAATTAAAAAAACTAGACAAAAGAAAATCTACAAATATCCACTAGAGGAATTAGAAACTAAAGAAAAAAATCTTAAATTGAATCAGATACTTTATGGATTAAAGAAATCACCAAAGGCTAGGTCATAGATTATGTATCATCATATGAAAATGTTACTAATATCTTTACGAAATCTTTATGTGTGTGTATGTGTATGTAGGTGAGTTTTTCTAGAAATATTTCCAACCGGCCAGTCTAATTTTTTTACTTTTTGTTTTTATTGTATAGATATATTTTTCAAATATATAATTATTTTATTAGGTTTTGTTCATTACAATCCTTTTATTTTAGATTAACAAAATGACTGAGAGTATGTTGTTACCTTATGTCTGGCTTTTTTCAAGTCAATTTCAAAATAACTCAAGACCCTGATTAAACCAATTTCACAGATGCTTTATTCTAGAGTAATATACTACAACAATTAGGGGATGATTAAAAATTTTCGATTTATTTTGTCTTATTTTTTAAATTTTTATCTCTACTTTTTTTTCTTTCTTTTTTAATACTTCTCATGTTCTTTTTTTTAATTTTTAATTCTTTTGTCTTGTTTTTTTATTAATTTTTTTAAGTATATTTAGATATATTTTATTTTGTTCTTTAATAGTGTTTTTCTTTATTTTTTTTTTATTTTACTAAACCTTAAAATTATATACATAACAACACAAAAATGGTTAAATGAACTGATAAAATCAACTTAACAAAAGTCGAATAATGCTTATACAATATCGATATAATGATTATACAATATCGGAAAGTTTTTTTCCTGGGTCAGTAGATTTGCAAGATTAAAGGGAAGGGAACTATTTGCATTATTCATTATCATAAGAAAATTATTTATATTGTTTGAGTTTTGAGCGCATAGAAAAAGAATATGTTGTGGATCAGCTACTTCATTACAGATATTACAATTTGGGCTGTCGGGCAGTCCTATTTTAAATTTATAGCTAGGGCAAATTATATGATTCCTATATGAGCTTTGATATAAACCAATTTAACCGTTTTTTGTTCATTAAGAATGTTATAATTTAATCTGAAAATAAAGAAACGTTTTATAGGTTAAGGGGTAGGATAAAAGTATTGTAAAATAAAAACCAATTTTATTACTATAAAATCAGATTGAGGATAAGTGTTAAGAATTTACTAGTAATATATTATTGATACCTTGGTAGTTCAGGAAGATAAAAAAGAAGTTATTGTAGGTTGTTATTGTCATTTCCAGATGTTTTTGTATTTTACAAAGCAAGTAAATTATTAACAATATACACAGTGTCTTATTTAAATAAACGGTAGTAGCAAAAATTCGAAAATAAAATAAGCGTTAGTTTACATCATATTTTAACCGACAATAATAATTTCATTTTAAAATAATTTTAGGTGTGAACCACTTATTTGCAGCATTTATATATATATATATATATATATATATATATATATATATATATATATATATATATATATATATATATATATATATATATATATATATATATATATATATATATATATATATATATATATATATATATATATATATATTTATATATATATATATATATATATATATATATATATATATATATATATATTATCTATCTAGATAAAGTCCACTAAGACACAAGAAGAAGAAATGCTACCCTTTACTCAAACAGAACTAGAAATTCATATGGATGGTTGTTCTGACAGTATATTTTTTAACTGGCCTATCATAATGTATCATATTCTGAATAAGGAATCACCTTTGTATTATTTATCGCCGAGTGATTTGTGTCAACAGAAGTAAGTATGAATAAGGGATCTTAACTAAGCTTTCCTTGAGAAATAGAAGAAATAACAGAGAATTTTATTTTTGTCTCTATAAATATAAAAGTATTTGAAATTTTTAAGTAAAAATCTAATGATTGTTTTTCAGATTTGAAATAATGATTGTTATCGAAGGAACCGACGAAAATATAGGACAAGTAACTCAAGCAAAATCCAGTTACATGCCAAACGAAATTTTATGGGGTTGCAGATTTGAAAACCTCATAAATTTCAATGATTTACGGGAAGAATACGAAGTGGATTTTTCTAAATTTGATACTGTAGTTCCTGTTAGTACTCCTCTATGTTCTGCTGTGTACAATGAACAATATGTCAACATGCAAAATTCAAAAAAAAGTAAGTACCGCCGGATAAGTTGAGAAAAATTCGCTCTCCGATGTCCACGTCGAGTTGCCACTGCGTATGCAAATCTGATTTGTAGATTCTTCTCCTCGGCCAGTGTTACCAATCAGCGGGTATTTTTCGGATTTGAAAATATTTCGGATATTTTAGTAACAAAGGGATAATTTTCGGATAATTCGATCAACTTTCGATTTTTCTAGAGCATGTGTTTGAAGTTAACATTTAATGTAGCCGGAGGAGTACTACAGAATTATCAACATCATCTTACGGTACCATAGTTCGAAAAATTAAAAACTGTCGGCTGTAAACTGAATTATTAGTAGCACCATTTAAATTGGCATTTGATAAGTCAATAATCAAAATAATTAAGTTATTATTATTCTAGGGTTGTGATTGGCTAAAATTCGACCTTTATAGTTAAAGACCGAACTTCAGCCAATCACAGACCTAGAATATTTTCGTTTTTCCCTGATTTCCATGTTAAGACTGAACTGCACACAGTAAACAAAATATCAGCAAAAAGGTCAAGTCACGTTCAAAGTAATATGAAAAGTTACTGACGTGTTGGAAAATATAAATATAACACTGAAAGAAACTGCGGTTAACAGAATAAATTACAATTATTATTTGACGGGAGGCGCCTCGGATAATATTTAGGAATTTACTTGCTTATGGCTGTCCGTAGGATGATGTCGAGAAATGGGGGCGAAATAATTTTAATTTGTATAAAGTGAAGACCTTTTTTTGGTAATTGAATTTTATTAAGATATTTGAACATGTAAAACAGATAAAGGTAAGACCTATAAATCCCGTTCCGGGTAGGGCCAATTACTATTTTCAGCCGATGCAGTGCTTTCTTTTATACATAACATTGTAACCATTAAGTGTGTTCGGGTGGGGTGCCCTTTCGCCCCCTCTAAATCCGCCAGTGAGTTTATCAGCTTTGATTTCGACGTGCGGATCGTTATTCGTTATTCTCTCCTACGATTTTCGTTTGATTTTCGATATGCGATTTGCGAATTTATAACAAAATTTATCAGTGTTTTTGTGATTTTAACTTCCCTCGTAACAGGGAAGTATTGTAATCGTGAGAAAATTACCCTCGAAAATGTTTGCACTCTTCACCTAGAGGTTGAAAAACATATTTTCTTAATTCCATCGGTCTGTCTGTCTATCTTAGGCGTAGCTAGAAAATTACTCACCCGATTGACTTTAAATATTGGTCAAAAATTAAGGGTCAATGGAGATAACTTCTTAACATTTTGATATAGTATGGCGGAAGAAAATGGCGGCCTAGCGTTAAAAAAATTGTTACTTAAAAACTAATTATCCAATTCACTTCAAAGTCTGCACAAAAATCAAGTATTACGTAGAAATCACCCGGTAAAATTTTAGTACTAATCCAGGATGACGAAACAAAATAGCGGCCTAATAAAATATTAAAAATATCAGCCTGGAAAAACTCTTATTGGATTGATTTTCAATTTTGTGCCATAATTAAGTGTGGTATAAAGATGAACAGTTAAAATTGTGGTACGAATTCAAGATGGCGGAAGAAAATAGCGGCCAAATGTGTTTGTAATCGTGAAAAAATCACCCTGCCAGGTTTTACATATCTTCACGTTTTAGCGTCCGTAAATGCCAAAAATTATGTTTTCTCTATTCCGTCGGACTATTGATCGGTATATCTGTCAGTTCGCAGCTTAGCTAAGAGCTGCTTAACCGGTTAACTTCAGGTTGGTCAAAAATTAAGGATAATATGAAGATGACCTGGTAACATTCTGGTAAAATTCGAATATGGACGAACAAAGTGACGCTTTAGTGAAATGTTAAAAAAAATTAAAATTACTTATGTAAGTTACCTCAAATTGTTCACAAAATCAAGTGTGTAAACTGTTAACATTTTGGTCCAAATCCAAGATAGAAAAACAAAATGGCGGCCTAATAAAATATTTAAAAAAATAGCATGAAAAAATTACTAGATTAGAATTGAATTAAATTGATCTAAATTTTATGCAAGCATTAAATGTGATTTTTACATAAACTGGTAAAATTGTGGCACGAATTCAAGATCGCGGAACAAAATGGCGACTAAATAAAATATTTAAAAAACATATTCATGTTTGCAAATTTTGCACAAAAATTTAATATAATATATAATATAATTAAATATATAATATAAACTGATACGAATTCAACAAGATGGGACAAAATTGAAAAAATCAGTGAAAAAGTACTTATTCAATTTATTTGAGATTTTGCTCAGAGATCAAGTGTGGCACAGGTAGAAACTGTTTGATACCCAACCAATATGGTGCAACAATAGAAATGTTTTAAAAGCCAGTATATATGTGTTAATAAATGACTATGTGTGGAACTACACTGGGCCACACTTCATTATTCTTAATAAAAGAAAAGATTTATAACGGGTAAAGTTCTGGGTAAAGGAAATTTACCGACTTTTAAGGAAAAATGAATATACTAAAGCAAGTACGTAATTAGTATTATATTATGGTAGAATATTAGATAATGTACATCAAGCTTACCAGTTTTCGATGGTTTTACGGCGTATTTCCCTTATTAGTGATGAGAGAGAATTGCGGTTATACTTTTTTGTAAAATGAAAGACTCCCTAAACAAACTTTTCATAGCCCTCTTCGATTCTCAGATACAGGGTGAAATTGAAATTATTGCAATTTGAGACCTCCCTCATTTTTCGATTATGCTTTACCATGTCGGAAAAATAAAAGCTATATTATGTTATATAGTTTCTTACGTAGAATCCATTGTTGTAATAAGCTTTCTGCTGTGAGCCGTCATTATTTAGATATAACCTGAAATTTTGTTTTTTCTTTCAATAAGGGCTCTATACGGGGTGTTATTTTATGGATGACTAAAAATGAAGGTTGTAATTTATCATTGGACATTTGGGTATGAGATAGCTTTTATAAAAAAAAGTTTATATCAACATTAAGTAGTACCAAAATGTTTAATTTTTTAGATGCAGCGTGTGTGTTTAAAATATTAATAATAAAGACTTTTTGGAACACCCTGTATCTACAAAATTAAATATTTTGGAACCCATTTTATAAAAAAAAGTAACGAATAGTTACAAAATAAGTATCTATTAAAATGTGAAAAGTACAACTAAATAACATTTACACATTAAAACAATCTAAGTTTTGTAACTTAAAAACGAATGCCTGGCGAACACATATTTATATGAACTTTTATCCTAAAATAAGCCAGAATTATTTTTTTGTTAGTAGGCCAATACGGATATTAAATAAACAAATGAACATGCGTGTTCTCTGACAACTTATTTTGTAATAAAACTCTACTTTCTCGAAATTAGGCTCGTTTCTTACATTCAGTTTAACGAAAACGCGGAAGTAAATAAGCAGAAAAAATCGGTAAGTTAAATTTTACCCACAACTTCTCTCGTACAGAATTTCACTACTAAAAAGCGATCTATATATGCATATAATTATTTGATGATAGTTTTATACTGCTATAGGTTTTTAATGTATTTATTATTATTAGTATTAATACCATTTATTTTTAAATAACATTATTTACGTAGTCTACGTCTACGTCTCCATAAAAAGAAGTTTTTATTCCGGTAAATGGAATTTTACAGAATAATTAAACATTTTGTTAGGCCTTCATTTTATTTTCTCATGTATGGAACTAAATATTTCATAGATTTTATATCTTACATGAAACCCATATTATCAGTCTTTACTTACTGTGTTGGTCTGCAGATATTTCCTAACCCCAAATAATACACCACCCTAACAACAATATTATTAACGGAAACCATTTAGAAACTTAATATCTGGGAAATATCTGCGAACCAACGAAGTAGGTATAGACTGTTAATATGGCTTTTATTCAGGAAAGTCTATGTGTCCTGAGAATGCAAGAATAAAGTTGCGAAACGTCGACAATTTAAAAAAAGACCTTTGTTTGTTTTACTGGATCCTAACCCCAAATAATACACAACTCTAGCATAAAAACAAGAGGACCGTAAACGAAAACCGTAGAAACATATAATCTGGGAAATATCTGCGGGCTAACGGAGTAGGTAAAGACTGATAATATGTGGTTTATGCGGGATATAGAAACTATATTTGTGTCCTGAGGATGCAACAATAGAGTCGCGAAACGTCTACTATTAGAAAATAGACGATTTTTAACCCCAAATAATACACCACCCTAACAAAATTTTTTTAACATTGTTCAGGATTGGATTTTTACCAAAATATTGCCATCATCCCCATATGACCCCCAATTTTTGGTCAAAATTTGAAGTCAATCGGGTAAATAGTATTTAAGCTTTGTCGCGAACTGACAGACAGACCGACAGACGGCCCGACGGAATTGATAAAACATGTTTTTTGGCATCTAGGGACGCTAAAGCGTGAAGATATGTAAAACCTGAGAGGATGATTTTTCACGATACAAAAATTTTATTTGGCCGCAATTTTGTTCCGCCATCTTGAATTAGTAACACACTTTTACTAGTTGAGCCTTATACCACAATTAGTTATGGTACACAATTTGAAATCAGTAAGTAGTTTTTTGTTTTTTGCTTTGTTCCGCCATCTTAGATTTTCTCAGACTGAATTCTTAAATATTTTATTAAGCCGCCATTTTGTTCTTCCGTTTTAGATTCGTACCAGTTGATTCCAACATAATACTTGATGTTTTTGCAAAATTTGAGATAAATTGGATGAGTAGTTTGGTAAAAATTATTTTTTATTAAATTTCACTAAGCCGCCATTTTGTTTTTCGCCATATTGGATTTTTACCAAAATCTTACCAGGCTATATGACCCTGAATTTTTGACTAAAATTTGAAATCAATCGGGTAAGTAGTTTTTTGGTACGCCGCGAACAGACAGACAGACAGACCGACGGAATGAGATGAGAAAACATATTTTTCGTCATCTAGGGACCCTGAAACGTGAAAATTCAATTCTCGCGCTTAATTATGCAAAATTTGACTGGAACTAAACTGGTCTTTAAACTATGCCGCGAACTGACAGACAGACAAGAGACAGCAATGCCGGACCAACGGCCTTGAAAATTATATTTTTTGGCATCTAGCGGCGCTAAAACGTAAAACTGAAAGGGTGACTTTTTCCTATTACAAACATTTTATTTGTCCGCCATTTTGTTCGGCCATCTTGACTTAGTACCACTATTTTACTAGTTGATCTCTATACCACAATTAGTTATTGTACACAATTTGAAATCAAAGCATTAAACAGTTTTTTCAGGATGAATTTTTAAATATTTTATTAGGCCGCCATTTTATTTCGCCATATTAGATTTTTACCAATATCTTACCAGGCCATCCTCAAAGGACCCTTAATTTTTAACGGAGTTGATAAAACATATTTTTTGACATCCAGTGACGCTGAAACGTAAAGCTGTGTAAAAATGAAAGGGTAAATTTTTCACGATTACAAACATTTTATTTGGCCGCCATTTTGTTCGGCTATCTTGAATTAGTACCACTACTTTACTAGTTGATCCATAGGAATCCATGGTATAGACCACAATTAGTTATGGCACACAATTTGAAATCAAACCATTAAGTATTGTTTTCAGGCTGATTTTTTAAATATTTTATCAAGCCGCAAGACGGCGGCTTGGATTCGTACCAAAATGTTACCAGTTGATTCCAATATAATACTTGATGTTTTTGCAAAATTTGAGATAAATTGAATGAGTAGGTTTTTAATAATAATTTTTTTAACATTTCACTAAACCGCCATTTCGTTTCGCCATATTGGATTTTTACCAAAATCTTACCAGGCCATCCCCATATGATCCTTAATTTTTTGACCAAAATTTCGAGTCAATCGGGGTAAGTAGTCTGTAAGCTAGCCGCGAAAAGACACAGAGACAAACAGACAGAAAGACCGACAGACGTACCGACGGAGTTGATAAAACATATTTTTTGACATCCAGCGACGTTAAAACGTAAAGATGTCTAAAAATGAAAGGATGACGTTTTCACGATTGCAAACATTTTATTTGGCCGTCATTTTGTTCGGCCGTCTTGAATTAGTACCACTATTTTACTAGTTGATCCCTATACCACAATTAGTTATAACACACAATTTGAAATCAAACCATTAAACATTTTTTTCAGGCTTTTTTTGTAAGTATTTTTTCAAGCCGCCATTTTATTCCGCCATCTTGGATTGGTACCAAAATGTTATCAGTTGTCGAACAGAATAGATGTTTTTGAAAAATTTTAGATATATTGGATGAGTAGTTTTTTAATAATAGTTTTTTTAACATTTCACTAAGCCGCCATTTTGTTTCGCCATATTGGATTTAAACCAAAATGTTACCAGATCATCCCCATATTACCTTTCATTTTTGACCAAAATTTCAAGTCAATCGGGTTAATTATACAAAACTTGAATAATTTTGCATGTACCTGGAACTGCGTGTTGAAGTACCTGTCCCAATAATTACTCTAGATCAGCCCATAACTTATTCACAATATTCACATTTGCTACGCAGCCAACTTAAATTTCGTGAAATTTGCATGACACACCCTGTACAAGAAAGCCTTTCGAGACATTAGTTACTGTGCTTTTAATCCGAGAATAAATTGCCTGTAAGCTTCAAAAAAATGAAAAAATAAAAATGATTTGCTGTTTTAAATATTCCATAATTTAAAGGACGTAATGTATATATATTTTTTTGTCATAACATTCTACCTGTTTTACATTTCGCAGCATTTTTATATTTCTCCACATTTTTATTTTTAATTAACAGAAATTTCCTTTTACTTTACTAAGCACTTGTAAATTACTTGTAAATATATTTATATATTTTTGGTCGCAGTTTTTTCAGTGTATAATAATAACTCAATTCGAAACGTTTCCTTCACGTCTGCCCATGAAAAATTATACTGTCTATAGGCGGCTTAAAATACATTTCAGTTAAGAACCGGCTTAACAAGGTTCAGGCGCTGCAGAAATACAAAGACACAAGTGCAATTTAACATTTCAAATTTTGCAGTTATGTTGAGAAAGGATTAGTGTAAAGCGATAAACAGTCATTTTGTGAAAAAAAAATTATATGGGGCGGTATCTGCGTCAAAAAATGATCGAAAATGGACAATTTTGCTACAAATTTTTTCATAAAAATGGCAACTATACATGTTCCCCTATTAAAATCACCTTGAAGCTAATGCATATCTCTAATAATTTTAACGCAATATTGCAGCGGCGGAAGGCTTGCAACTGATCCTTAATACTGCGTGCACTTCCCCCTTAAGTTTATAGTTAAACTAGGTTTATAGGTAAAAAAAAATGGATATCAACCCACATCTCACGGAAATGGTCGTATCCGAAACGTATAAGTTTTTTTTAAAACTGTCCCTATTTTTGCTTAGTTAAGGTTGGTCGCGAGATTGATCATTTCACTTTGAAACAAAATAATGAAAACAAATTTACATGTTAGGATTGAGATCCGTTCCGAGACATATATCGTATTAACTTAGATTAACTACGAATGAGGTGTAGAGATATTGGTAATCTGGCTTAACCTAGTATACACAGGTGCAATCAGATTATGTCCGCTTCAAAAAGTAAATATCTTTCGCAGATATCTTCGTTGCAATTCAACATATTTTTAATTTTAGACGTTTCCTCGAACATTAGATTAGATTTTACACCAAGGCAGAGTTTAGGAGAAATTCCAGCTAGTCAGTTACCACGACTGCAAGAAAAAACACATGCTAAAGTGCAGATTACAGAAAGTGAATAATGAAAATGCATTTTAGTAACAGAAACGAATAAACATATCAAATGTATGCAAAACTGGTAAAAATAAAGACATAGCATACATATTATTTCTTTTATTTCTGGCTATCTTTATATTATTATTATTAATATTTTTACACAGTAATCTATCATTGGTTAATCACCACTGAGTCGAGAAGACCAGTCCAACGTCACAGTCGTGGGCTAGAACTCTTCGCAAGATGTTCAATTTTGACAAAATTACTAATTATTGGATGAGCTCAATAGTTTTTTCTGGTGCAAGCACCAATACCTTCTTAAGATTTCACAGTAACATCTTGCCCACTAGACAAACCAGAATACTACAATGGTATTGTGCAGATATTGGACAATTTGTAAATGGCTTTTAAATCAATAGCCAATTCCTGGTACATCTAGATTTTTTCCAGCCATGCTTTCCGGATGTTGCATTCTATTTTTTTTTTCACAATGTAATCTAGTACATGTAAAGACAAATAACCACCGTGTCTTCACAGACGAACGCCATAATCTGTTTCCAATATTCTTCGAAGAGTATGAGTGCTTTTTGCAATGGGCACGGTCTTTTTATGTTCTGAATGCCAATAGTCCTGAATATTTTAGGTATAAATCCTTGGCCCCCAATCCATTTCATGAGAGGATTACCGGATAAATTTTCACCTTTTCCATATTATACATCATTTTTAACTCGTCAGCTAGTTCTTGATATCCCGTTCTTGATTTGCGGATACTTTCGTCTGCTTGTATTTGGATATCTGTTATATGCGCATTTCCCTGGTTCTTCTCGAAGACTTCCATTTGACATAGTAGAAAATATGAATAAGTCAGACGATAAACCGCTTTAACTTCTTTAGTGTATTAAGATTAAGTGAAATTAATGACAACACGTTTTTAGCGTTTTTAGAAAACATAGTGTTTTAGTAACATTATATAATAAAATATAATCAAACTTTTCAAACAATCTTACCAAACACTTCATTCTTCAACTCTAAGTCAGTTTGAAGTCGATGGCCGAAAAGAATATATATTTATCCGTTGGAGCACATATTTGTGAAAAGTATATAGATGTGTTATCTTAAACACATTGTGTTTGGGTTTAAATGATTTTTTAATCCAAATTTCACATATTTCAAATGAGGAAAGTTCAACAAGAGGAAATTCTAAAAAACATGGCATATTTTTGAAATTTTATTGTAACTTGTTTATAAATAAATATTTATTTATTATCTTGTTTTGTTAGGTTTTCATTCGATGGTATTTCCTTTTCCATTAACCAGTTTGTCATATCTTTTTTCAGGCTTTTGATTTTGATGATGATGTTACATTTCGTTGCACAGTAACGTTATGGTATGAGGCATTGTCAATTACTAACACAAAATTAAGCTGTAAATTTGGTAGAAATTGGGTTTCAACCAATTTTATGACACTGGCATGATTGCTTAGAAATTTCTTATAGAAATGAACTTGCCAAGTTTTGGTAAAAAAATCAGTCTGAAAAACTACTTTTCAGATATATATATATATATTTATATATATATATATATATATATATATATATATATATATATATATATATATATATATATATATATATATATATATATATATATATATATATATATATATATATATATATATATATATATATATATATATATATATATATATATATATATATATATATATATATATATATATATATATATATATATATATATATATATATATATATATATATATATATATATATATATATATATATATATATATATATATATATATATATATATATATATATATATATATATATATATATATATATATATATATATATATATATATATATATATATATATATATATATATATATATATATATATATATATATATATATATATATATATATATATATATATATATATATATATATATATATATATATATATATATATATATATATATATATATATATATATATATATATATATATATATATATATATATATATATATATATATATATATATATATATATATATATATATATATATATATATATATATATATATATATATATATATATATATATATATATATATATATATATATATATATATATATATATATATATATATATATATATATATATATATATATATATATATATAGTCGTTTATAGCCACGTGCAGGCAATGATTTCACACGGTATCGGATATAGCAATTTCAACATTTCAAGAAATGCATTGTAAGCAGTACCTTCGAGTTGTAATTCCCACAACTGGAAGGTGCCACATCAGCGTTTTAAAACTCTCTGAATTGTAAATATTTGTTAGTTCATATTATATACCGTTTTTACGCCCGTTTAAGTTTCGATATTGTATAAAGTAATTTTAAAGTCAAATAATAAAATTTTTAAATTAATAGTGTAACGAATTGGCGCAGTCGGTAGGATTCATCTAACGTCCGCAGAACAAAGAAGACCTAACTGTTGACGGCGGATTCAATCCCTTAACGAAGAAAAGAACCACATTTGAGGCGTCCTCACTCGAAGATACCTGCGGAAGGAACACCTGGTGAAACCCCTGACAGCCCTGAGAGAATAAAACGAGTAATGCACCTACTAACGTAAGTGACATTGAATTATCCCGTTTAAGGGTTGTATCTTAATTTTATTTTGTTTCTGTTCGTGATTTTCTATACGTGATTTTTCTACATACTCCCTGATTTCAGTTTTATAAATTTAAAAGAAAGGTGAATTTTTATATGCTAATTTTCTTTCTCCAAAACTTGCCTAATTTTTAATATATATATTTTTGAAAATTGCAAACAAACAGTATTTAGCAAAATGCCTGAGACACGTTCCCAACAATCTCAACAAGCTCAACAAACCCAACAAGCTCAGCCACCTACTCAGCAATCAATAAAAGGTGCTAACGTAGAAATTAAGCCTTACAGACTTTTCGAAATATTTTCTATAGTGCCTGATTTTGAAGGCGATCAAATCTTCTTGGGTACCTTTTTAAACGCGTGCGATTGTGCTAATCATATGGCAACAACTGACCAAAAACTGTTATTAACGATTCACATTAAAAACAAACTTGAAGGTAGAGCCGCGCAATTAGTAAATTCAAGAAACCCTGCAACATATAGCGGGATTAAACAACTCTTAAACCTTCATTTTGGCGACTCCAGGTACCTATCGTCTGTTATACAAGACCTTCAAAGACTCCGTCAAGTACCTGGCAAGTTCGCCCTTACATTTTACAATCGCTTACAGGTTTTGAATGCAAAAATGCTTTCAAGTATTCAGAAAGCTTTCAACCTAAGTAATGATCAAAAAGCTGCCCAAAGTAAACTAATTGAGACAATGAGCCGAAATACTCTTTTAACTGGACTAGAACTAGGCCAAATTATTCTTGCAGGTAATCCAAGAGATCTTTTAGAAGCTCACTCGCGCATTAGGCGGGAACTATAGCTCTCATATTTCGAAACTCAAAAAATAAATAAACAAATTTCTCCGAGGCCTACCCAACCAATTGGGAAACAGTTACCACAAGTTATAAAATGTCTGAAATGTGGACGCAACGGCCACATAGTGGCAGAATGCCGTTCCCAGCCGTTCCCAATCAATGTCTGATCCTATTTATTCTCAAAATAATGGTAACATAAATAACCAAAGGCAGTTTCCTTCTTCTAGCCAAGCGCCTCGTTTTTCACAGCAAAATAGACCCAACACATTTTCGTCTCAATACAGACCACGTGTAGCTACCCAACAAAGTCATGCTGCGTCTCGTCCATCTTTAATGCAAAGAAATTCGAATTACTATCCAAATCAACAAAGAGCTCACCATGTAAATTATGATTACCAATCTTACCAAGAACCACAATATTACGACGAATATTCTCAAGATGATAGCAATATGGAATACCAAGAATATTATACTGAAAACGACCAAACATTCGAACAATTTGACAACTCAGATTTTCAAAATTTTCCACCTCCCCTTTACAAAAACCACCCTCCGGAGAGCACTACCCAATCGATCAACTGGGTGTCGGAACTGCAGAGTCAGATTCAGACAATGAATTTAGACGATTTGGACTACAATGTGAATTTGCCAGCGGTGAATTTATGACTTCTATTTTAAATGCTAACGCCATGCCAAAAACCATCGATTTTTTCGATCTTTCTATCGAACCATTTACCCCTAATGATGTTGTCCTAAACCTAAATACCCAAAATAATTATGAAGCCGATCAAATCGACAGAATACAGATAATTCGAAACGAGTTAAGAACCGAGCACCTTAATTCCGATGAAAGGGAAATGATCACAAATCTCTGTCTCGATTACTCTGACATATTTTACATCGAAGGTGATAAACTAACTTTCACCAATGAGATCAAGCACGTTATAGAAACTAATAATACAAAGCCCGTTTTCACAAAATCTGGTACATGGTCCTAACTTGTATGGGTGGTACAAAAAACACTTGATCCATCCGGGAAACAAAAATGGCGTGTAGTTATTGACTACAGAAAGCTCAATGACCTCAGTATTGACGATAAATATCCTGTACCAGACATTTCAGACCTTTTGGACCAACTTGGTAAATGTGAATATTTTTCCACGCTTGATCTCGCGTCCGGCTTTCATCAAATTGAGATCAATCCCGATGACATACCAAAGACAACATTTTCAGTCGACAATGGACACTATGAATTCGTCCGCATGCCATTCGGTCTAAAGAATGCCCCGTCCACGTTTCAAGGCATCATGGACAACATTCTCTTGGGCATTCAAAACGAGCGATGCCTTGTATACATAAACAATATAGCTGTCTACTCGCCCACCATACATGAGCATATAGACCAACTAAAAAAAGTCGTTAAGCGTCTCCGAAACGCAAACCTCAAAATCCGACCAGATAAGTGCGAGTTTTTAAGAAAAGAAGTTGCCTATCTGGGACACCTCGTCACCAAAGATGGTGTTAAACCTAACCCCTCAAAAGTGGAATGGATTCAAAATTTCCCAGAACCAAAAAACGCAAAGGACATTAAATCCTTTCTGGGATTATCGAGTTATTACCGCCGATTCATTCCAAACTTTGCAAAAGTTTCCAAGCCATTAACTAAACTCTTAAAAAAGGACATCCCATTCTTCTTTGATTCTGTATGTAAGTGCATTTGAAGAATTAAAGAAAGCCCTAATTTCAGATCCCATTCTAATCTACCCTAATTTTAAAGGAACTTTCCTCCTTACCACAGACACAAGCGCATTTGCAATAGGCGCTGTGGTGTCCCAGGAACCAGTCGGAAAAGATCTACCAATAGCCTTTGCATCCAGAAAACTCTGTTGTGCACAAACTAAATATTCCACCATCGAAAGGAAGCTACTAGCAATTGTAAGGGCAGTAAAGGATTTCCGCCCTTATCTTTTTGGACGAAAGTTTACCTTTATTACGGACTTAACACGGTTGTTTTTAATTAAAGATCCCGGAAGCAGACTTGCGCGATGGCGTCTAAAATTAGAAGAATACAATATAAAATAGAACATAAACTGGGTAAAATAAACAAAAATGCAGATGCTCTATGGCGAATAAAAATTAATTATTACCAAGAATGCGCAAATTTTCGATATGAAAATAACAGCGAAAACGAAAATCAAAACCAGCCAGAGTCCAATGATGTCGAGATAGACGACGGGTACATTACACAGGAATACAAGTTTGTAGACCTGTATCAAACCAAATCAATAATTGACTATCCCAAGCTTGAATTTTCAAATTTACAGCTTTTAGATAAACCACATAAACTAATTATTACCTTTCTCTAGCAAAATAAACTAGAAGAAATGCATTATAAAATAATCGAAGATATCTTCGAAGAAAACACTCATTTCGAAAACATGAGCGTTAACATCGTCTCTAGCAAAACCATTCGATCAGGAAATTGTATGTTCTATGTCCTATTTAAGGCCCAAAATGAATTCGACCCTTCCAAAATGTATTACGTGGAAAATAACCTAGCACTGCCTATCCTCGAAATTTTCTCATTAATTTTCGCCGACAAAGAAATAAAACTTAAAATCTGCCAAAATGTTGTGAAAACCCCAGACGCCGACAAAATACCCCAGATTTTAGAACACTACCATTCAGGCAAAACTAATTTGCATAAGGAAATTAACGAGACAGTCAGGCGCATAAGAGAAAAGTACAATTGGCTGAACTTAACAAAAATCTGCCAAAAGGTAAAAATATACCAAAAATACCTAAGTACGTCCCTCGTCATAACGGAAACTCCGAAAACCCCATTTGAACGTATAAACGTTGACATCTTCCAGATATTACGCACTACGATACTACAACAGATACTACAAGATATTACAACTTACAAAATTCACCCAGGCTTACGCAGTCGAAGAAAAAAAAGCTTCGACAATTGTAAATACCTTATTAATATTTTTCCAACACTTCGGTACGCCCCTAAGAATACATTGCGACTATGGGCGCGAATTTGACAACTCATCATGTCAATCACCTCCGTCTAACGGATCCATTGAAAGGTTCCATGCAACCTTATCACCAATGATTAGAGCAAATATAGCCGAAAACTCTAAAGAACATCTCTTTAATGTTTTACCCTACACGGTGATACAACAATGCGAAAAATAAAACACACGGGTTTACGCCGTCTGAACTTATTTTGAAACTTTATACAAGCAGGAAAAATTAATATTAAAATACGTAAGAGACCTTAATAACTGTGTGGAATACGTTTACAAAATCACTAGGGCAAAAACAGAACGAGAAAAAGAAAAAGCAAAAGTCAGGATTGACAAACACGTAACTAGTATCCCTGAATACAAAGTCCGAAATAAAGTGTATGTTAAAGAGTCACAAATAAAATCTAAAGCCGAAAACAAATTTAATGGCCCTTTTGAAATTACAGACATTTTCCAAAATTCCGCCATTCTTCTTAATCCTCGAATATATCAGTCAGCTAAAGTCAACTTCGATATGTTGAAACTTGGCTGAAACCCTAGTTTGAATAAGTATTCTTCTTCTTTACAGATTCCTTGGACTCCTCTCGGTAGGCCTGACCCAATTTTCGATTACACCTATCAACAACACACTCGGAATATTCTTCTACGAAGAAGGCTCTGTCAAAGTGTCAAACGACAAATGGACACTCCTCGTATATAAAGATCTTTCTTACATAAAGGAAGCTATCGCGAATAATGATAAGATCCTAGAAGGATTATTATATGGCTTTGTAGACGTTGACTCGCTCAGAATGTTATCTTTCTATTCCGAAATACAAACTCATGTTAGCCTGCTTAATCAAATATCCGAGACTGTCAATTTAAAACACAAAGAAATAATCGCAGATACGAAAAAATATAGTTACAGGGAGAAGCGCGGAATATTCAACGGTATAGGCACTGTCTGGAAATTCATAACTGGAAACCTCGATGCTTCCGACAGTGAGTACTTCAATGAAAACATTGATAAAGTCACTCAAGACGAAAAACATATCGAAAATCTCCTCAAAAATCAGATATCGGTTACTACCTCAGTAATAAAAACCTTTAACGCGTCAATACAAAAACTTAAAATAGACGAAGAAACATTCAACCGGGACATAAACGAAATCCACAAATTGGTAATGGACATTTCCGACGACCTCGCATTTTACCATGCCCAGATAAGAACTCTATATTTATGTGAATCATTAATGGAGAGTTATTCTTTTATAGAAAATTTTCTTAACGACGCTCTGAACGCGATATCATTCGTTAGGTTAAATATCTTACGCAGTTCAATAATAACCCCGGGAGATCTGATTAGTTCCCTTCAAGAAATTTCACAATCTCTCAGAAAAAATAATCTTCCTTTACCTGCATACTCTTCAACACTTGCCCAGTACGTTGAAATTATCGAACTTGAAGCATATCAATCAGATACTAAAGTAGCGTTTATTGTAAAAATATCCTTAGTAAACCCTGAAATCTATACTCTGTATCATCTTTATCCAATACCCGTATTAGATAATCGAACAGAATCATATAATCCGTACAACACAAAAATATATTGCGCGGGACGATGATTCAATGTTATACAATATATATATATATATATATATATATATATATATATATATATATATATATATATATATATATATATGTATATATATTCAATATTTCAAAACCTGGAAAACTGTAAATCACTACGACGAGGCCGAAAGGTCCATTTACCAAAGACATGTCAGGTATCTTTTTTCTTGCAAAGGGATACAACGTTAAGGACATCGACCAAAAGTTCTGGGTGATTACAGTGTCAGATCCACTACCAGTTACAATAAAGTGTGAAGGAAAAGAGGTCAGGACAAGTATCATCAATGTCAATTCCTTTCTTAGACTTCAACCATATTGTAATACCTTTATAGGAAGCACAAGAGTTCACGCCAAAGCACTCATTGATAAGTATCAAAATGTTACTTATAAAAGCCACCCAGTGTTAATCCCATACAAGTGCTGTCAACATATTTCATCGAACCTTCGCATTCCAGAGCTTAAACCTCTAAAACTGAACAAGATAGACGTAAGATCTTAAAATTGTCCAGCACAAATTGGACCAATACTCAAAAGAACTAGACAAGTTAATCAATCAACCTTTTGTCTATAAACATCTGTCATGGTTCACGATCGTCACGATAGTTCTTCTAATCAGTTTGCTCGTCCTGTACATAGTATGTAAGTGTCGCCGTAGAAGACTACCCAGGATCACCATGGCTCCATTGGATAATGGTTCACCACCTCCGCCTAGATCACAATAGCGAAAGACAGTCAAACTCAGACTAAGCAGCATCCTTGCGAGAAGACGGCCAGGCATCCACCCTCAAGCTCAAGAAGAAGAAGACGAAAACGAAATATAATGATCTTACAAAAGTTTACACAGGGTGTTAACTTTTGGCCAAAAGGGGGTGTTGTTATATCCGTTTATAGCCACGTCTAGGCAATGACCTTCGTCACACGGTATCGCATATAGCAATTTCAACATTCCAAGGAATGCACTGTAAGCAGTACCTTCGAGTCGCAATTCCCACAACTGGAAGGTGCCGCATCAGCGTTTTAAAACATATAAAACGCTCTGAATTGTAAATATTAGTTAGTTCATATTATATACCGTTTTTATGCCAGTTTAAGTTTTGATATTGTATAAAGTAATTTTAAAGTTAAATAATAATTTTTTTTAAAAATTGAATTTCTGAATTAATAGTGTAACATATATAATAAATAGATTGTTGTTGGTAAATGTAAAATTTGAAGAAAATGTATATTTTGATTTGACCAAATGGGATGACTTTTGTTAAAAATGAAATTGCTGATTTTCTATGTATATGCTTCTATGTCTAGGGATTCTCCTCATAATTGGCCACTCCCAATATTGGTTTAATTAAATAATTGAAGAAAAATTCATTGAACATAAAAATGGTAGAGTTTAATACGTAGTTTTGAATTAATTATTATTTATATATACAGGATATCTTACAAATATCTAGCAAATCGTCTCTTTCTCAAATTTATCTGGTGTTTTTAAAGACAAAAAGATGTTTTTAAAGATAAAGATAAAAAGCCCAGTATATTTATAAGCAAGAAGAGGTTCATTTTATTGGCATGTAACACGCTGTTTCCATTAAAAAATATGTTTTTAAATGGAACATTATTGGAATATAATTTTCTATTAACTATGTAATAAATCCTGCAACTCATAAAACTACCAATTTTTCTATTTCTTAAAATTAGGCGCTAATAATAGGAGCAACGAATTAAGAGCAATGACCTTGTACAGTTTTTACCATTATAATTGTAAATCATCCCACTGGCTACGCCAGATTTATTTGCATGATCAATATGACTAATACTTCCAAGAATGTCAGCGAAGAACCACTTTCCGAATTATATCGATCGGCAACCAGCTCTTGCACCCGGTGCCCGGAAAAATAATATTTTTCAGTCTTAAAATATAGGGCAAAGTGTACCGTTCGACACTTGCATCATTTTTTATCGCTCTTCGCTGTCAGTCTCGGAATGCGTAGTATTCGCAATGTTTAGTTAATCCGAGTGTGAATAAATGTGATTGTTAATTACATTTGTTCTTTTATTTTGGCAACCATACAAGCAATTCAGGTGTACAGTTTGTGCATAAATAAATAAAAAAGTTAGTTGTGGGTCTATGAAAACTCTCAAAAGCTTCCACATGTGGTCATTCGAACCGGATACCACAGCAATTTATGGATACAGTCTGCAGCCTCAAATACAAACACTCAGGTCCTTCAACGAACATTGGTATACATCTTTATGAAAAGGTTATTTTCATAAACAAACTGTAAGTAGTCAATCTTCATATTACGAGAAAAGCAAAACTCAAGGCTACCTCTTTGAGACTCGGACCGCCAGCAAGCGACGTTGTCATGTCTTGCAGATTTACTTTAGACATTACCGGTTCTGGGTTTAGTATGATTTGGCTTGTGTAAATACAAGTATTGAGTTTTGAATTTCCAATAGATCTATTTTAATCTCAATCACTATAAAAATATTTATCTTTGGTATTATTTTATATTTGTTATTAATATTAATTGATCTCAGTCATGGAGAGTAACGAAGATCAAGTTTCTGATATTCAAGCTTATAATAAAAAACGAGGTTCAAAAAAAGGAGCTCTCACGAGATTTGATTCCTATGTTTCTAGTTTTTCTGATTTTTCAAAAATATACGAATTACAAGCGCGATTCGAAAAAATTCAAGTTCTTTGGAATGAGTTCGAATTAATACAATCTAGGCTAGAGTCACTTGAGCCAACAAATCAGGATCATGATTTAGAACGAGCAAAATGCGAAGATCAATTTTTTATTTGTACAGGCAAAGCAAAAAGTATTTTAGAGCAACATTTTAATAGTTTACCTCAATTAAGTGTTTCATCATCCTCTAGTCCTATCCCTGGCACAAATCTCCAAACATTTAATAACGCGACTTTGCCTAAACTAAATTTACCAGAATTCTATGGGTCTTACGATAAATGGCTGCAATTTGCAGATACATATAAAGCGCTTATTCATAACAGTACCACTTTAACCAAAATTGAAAAATTTTGGTATTTAAAGTCTTGTTTAAAAGGAGACGCGGCTAATGTATTAACTTCCCTGGAGGTTTCTGAAGCAAACTATGGCAGCGCGTGGACAATTCTGTGTGAACGATTCGAAAATAAGCGCGTTATTATTCAAAAGCATATGAAGGCCATTTTTGAAATACCATCTATTTTTAAAGAGTCATTTGTTCTCCTAAGAAATTTAATTGACACTGTTATGCTACATCTTCGCTCACTTGATTATCTAGGTTTACCAGTTGACAAGTGGCACACCATGCTAATTTATCATATTTCCTCAAAACTTGACCCTGTTATCAAGCGAGAATGGGAGGAATGTGCTTTAAAACTTCAATCTGATACACCCACAATCAAAGATTTAACTAATTTTCTCAATCAAAGATGTCAATTATTAGAAGGTTTAAACATGGGAAAATCAGATGGAAAATTTAAAAAACCACATGACCTTTGTAAATCTTCAACATTTCTTTCTAATCTTACTCAATATTGCCTTTTTTGTGGGAAAGATCATGCCATATTTTCATGTCAAACATTTTTAAAATTATCTGCTCAAGAACGTTTAAATAAAATCAGAAAATTAAGAGCGTGTACTAATTGTTTAAAAAAAGGACATGCCTCAGCAGAATGTCGTAGTACGTATTCATGTAAAACATGCTCAAATCGTCACAATACCTTATTACATTTGGACAAGGCCTCAAACAAACAAGATAATAAAAACAAAACTGAAAATCCACCAAGTTCAGAAAGTTATTCGCCTTCGCCAATTCTTAAAAATAATAATGAACAATCTGACAATAATTCTCAAGTTCTTTCAATTACCAACTGCCTTAAAAAGGATCCGTATATTTTACTTTCTACTGCTACGGTGCTAGTATTTGATAAATATGACAAACCGCACAGCTGCAGGGCTCTTTTAGATAACTGTTCGCAATCAAATTTCATTACTCAAAATTTATTTGACAAATTAGGAACTCCATCAACAAATCTTCTTCATACGGTTGAAGGTTTTGGTAGTGGTCTTACCAAGATTTTTCACAGAACTGTCACCAAGATTAAATCAAAAACAAACAGATTTACTCTCCCTGATGTTTCTTTTTTGATCACAGAAAAAATTACTACAAAATTACCAAACATCTCGTTCAATTCAGATGATTTACAAATACCACAAAATATAGTTTTAGCCGATAGTCAATTTAATAAACCGGGTCCAATTGATATGCTCTTAGGTGCTTCAGTTTTCTGGAATCTGCTTTGCGTTGAACAAATTGTTTTACCTAATGGTAACACAGTGGCACAAAAAACAAAATTAGGCTGGATATTGTCCGGGCCCTTGCCTGCAACTAATGCAAGCAATTCAATCTGTAATTGGTCTATTGATCATGAAATTCATAACCAACTAAAGCGATTCTGGGAAATTGAAGAATGTCAACAAAAAATAACACATTCTAAAGAAGAAATCGAATGTGAGCAGCATTTTCTAAAAACCACAGCTCATGACGAATTGGGTAGATTCGTTGTAAGTTTACCGGTAAAAGATAATATTTCAAAACTTGGTGATTCCTTTGATCAAGCGATAAAAAGATTTTACTCCACAGAGAAAAAACTATCTCAAAATCCTCAATTAAAATTACAATATTCAGCTTTTATGTCTGAATATGAAGCCCTGGGTCATATGTCAAAAATTGATTTGACTAATGAACCAGATGGCGGTCGTATCGTATACTATTTACCTCATCATGGTGTCGCAAAAGATTCTAGCACTACCACAAAGCTTCGTGTTGTGTTTGATGGTTCTGCTAAAACATCAAGCGGACTATCATTAAACGATACGCTAAAAGTTGGTCCTAAACTTCAGGACGATTTGTTTAATATTGTAATACGATTTCGCACACATACATATGCATTTACTGCTGATATAGAAAAAATGTACAGGTGCGTATTAGTACAAGAAAATCAGCGCACGTTGCAGCGTATTGTGTATCGAGCCAATCCTCACGACAAACTTGACATATATAATTTGAACACCGTGACTTATGGTACATCATGTGCATCTTTTTTAGCCATCAGATGCCTACGGCAAGTAGCTGTAGATAATCAGGATACATTTCCAAGGGCTTGCGATGCAATTTTGTCTGATTTTTATGTTGATGATCTTTTGTTAGGAGCGGACTCAACTGAAAGCGCTAAACAGTTAATTTCGGAACTTAATCAAGCTCTTCAACCCTCAGGCTTTAAACTACGTAAGTGGGTTGCGAATGATGAGGCAATCTTAGATGAAATTACGAGTAATCCCGAATTAAATCAAAAGCTTATATTCGATGATAAAATCACCAAAACACTTGGCTTAACGTGGAATGCACGGAACGATATATTTCAATACAAGGTCAATCAACCAAATTCATCTCGAGTTACCAAACGCTCAATTTTATCATCTATAGCTCAAATATTTGATCCTTTAGGATTAATAGGGTGTGTAACTATTTCAGCTAAGCTCATTCTTCAAAAATTATGGCAGTTGGGCTTAAATTGGGACGAAAGTATTCCAGCAGATTTGCACAATCTATGGATTCAGTTTTATGAACAAATTCCAGTATTAAATGACATTCAAATAGCGAGACCTATGTTTGTTTTAGCATTGTTTTAGCGACGCTTCTCAGAATGGTGCTTGTTGCTATTTACGCTCGGTTGATTCTGCACACCAAATTCATGTTCGCTTAGTTTGTGCTAAGTCCAGAGTAGCTCCGCTGAAAACGATAACACTTCCAAACTTGGAGTTAGCAGGTGCCCTTTTACAAATCAGGTTGTCTCAAACAGTTTTAAAATCCATTAACATCAATATATCTCGTGTCTTCTATTGGACCGATTCGACCATCGTTCTAGCATGGTTAGCAACAGAACCACATCTTTTAAATGTTTTTGTTGCCAACCGAGTATCGGAAATACAACAGTTTTCAAATATTGATCAATGGGATCATGTTTCAAGCGAAAACAATCCTGCTGACATAATTTCGAGAGGAATAAATCCTCGAGACTTGGAAAATTGCCATCTTTGGTGGTTTGGTCCTCCATTTTTAGTTCTAGAAAATAAGCATTGGCCACAACGTAAATTCATATCACAAGAACCACTAGAATTAAAGGCAATTAGTTCTACTTTTATCATACAATCCGATATTTCAATTC
Organism: Kuschelorhynchus macadamiae; assembly: GCA_030620095.1. Lineage (NCBI taxonomy): Eukaryota > Metazoa > Arthropoda > Insecta > Coleoptera > Curculionidae > Kuschelorhynchus > Kuschelorhynchus macadamiae. The sequence continues at coordinate 195,047 of JAUTXW010004977.1, read as the reverse complement.
TTGACAAATATTCCTCATTTAATCGGTTACAATGAGTTATAGCATTTTGTTTACGTTTTGTTAAAAATTCTAGTTATAAATCGTTAGATAAACGGCTAGTCGGTCCACTCTCAAGTTTTGAGTTAACTGAATCTACAATTATAATTTGCAAACTTTTTCAACAACATTTCTTCTCCGAAGAATTTCACCTTTTAAAAGCTTCTAAGCCATTATCATCATCATCATCATTAAAATCCATTTTTAGATAAAAATGACCTTATTCGAGTTGGAGGTAGAATAAAAAATTCGCAGTTTCCTTTTGATCAAAGGCATCCGATTTTGTTGCCTAACAGTGGGAACTTAACAAAAATTATAATTTTACAGCAGCACTTGCGCCATTTACATGCCGGAGCTCAAGCGACATTAGCGGCTGTTAGAATGCAATTTTGGCCTATTAACGGTCGCAATGCAGTCAGAAGCGTCTTACGATCTTGCATAGTTTGTTTTAGATCTAACCCTGTAAGTGTTCCTTATCAGATGGGTAATTTACCTCAGTCTCGTCTCACTCCACAAAGGCCATTTTTAACAACTGGCATTGATTTCGCCGGACCTTTTTTAGTAAAAGACGGTAAGATAAGAAATAGAATTTTGGTAAAATATTATTTGTGTATTTTTGTTTGTTTTACTACAAAGGCGGCACATTTAGAATTAGCCGGTGACATGTCTACGGATTCATTTGTGAATTGTTTAAAGAGATTTGTATCAAGGAGAGGCATTTGCAACAATATTTGTACGGATAATGGTACTAATTTTATTGGAGCGGAGAGAGAATTAAAACATGTGCTTTTACAAATAAAAAGGGAATCAAAATTCCTGAATTTTTATCGTCAAATCAAATTAATTGGCATTTTTCACCTCCATACGGACCCAACTTCGGGGGACTATGAGAGACATGCGTTAAATCAGCTAAGTATCACTTAAAAAGGATCGTTGGAAACGCGCACTTGACTTATGAAAGCTTAAATACCGTTTTTGCACAGGTCGAATCAATTCTGAATTCCAGACCGCTAATTCCCCTATCCAATGATCCAAATGATCTGAACCCTCTGACGCCTTTTCATTTTATTATTGGCGAACCATTAACAGCGCTACCGCAAACAGACGTTAGGAGCATTTCATCAGGACGCCTTTCACATTTCCATCATCTACAATATCAAGTACAACATTTTTGGCAGAGATGGTCTTCTGAATATATTAGCACTCTTCAGGAGCGAGCAAAATGGAACAAACACTTTCCCAACGTTGAAGTAGGAGTCTTAGTTGTTCTCAAGGACGAAAATGCTCCGCCATTGTGTTGGAAGTTAGGCCGCGTAACTGAAGTGTTTCCCGGCTCAGACCAGATTGTGCGAGTAGTAAATGTGAAAACTTGTAGTGGTATAGTGAAGCGCCCTGTTTCAAAAATTTGTGTCCTACCTCTTTAAATACAAACATGACCACTTTTGTTTATTGTGTTATAACCACATTTGTATTGTATTTGCCTTATTTTCTGCGCAGGCATATTAGTTTGTTTTATTTGAAAGCCAACTCTTTCAAGGGGGGCGGTATATGTACAGTTTTTACCATTATAATTGTAAATCATCCCACTGGCTACGCCAGATTTATTTGTATGATCAATATGACTAATACTTCCAAGAATGTCAGCGAAGAACCACTTTCCGAATAATATCGATCGGCAACCAGCTCTTGCACCCGGTGCCCGGAAAAATAATATTTTTCAGTCTTAAAATACAGGTCAAAGTGTACCGTTCGACACTTGCATCATTTTTTATCGCTCTTCGCTGTCAGTCTCGGAATGCGTAGTATTCGCAATGTTTAGTTAATCCGAGTGTGAATAAATGTGATTGTTAATTACATTTGTTCAAAAACCATACAAGCAATTCAGGTGTACAGTTTGTGCATAAATAAATAAAAAAGTTAGTTGTGGGTCTATGAAAACTCTCAAAAGCTTCCACAACCCAGTACATCGATTTCTCTGGGAAGATATGGCCAAATTCCGTGATTTTTTTCAAGAAGTATTTAGGAAGGTGGTGATGTCATCTTATAGCGAACAGATCTTAAAAATATAAAAATTGGGTAACGCCGCCATTTTAAATTTTCTGATCAAGCTAATTTGGTAGGTAATAATAATTCTTATCAAAACATATTTGTTGTGACAGTAATGGAAAAGGAGGGATGAACCAAAGTATCGAATTTCCTATATTTTCCAGAGTTTTTAGGCTTTAAGTTCAATTCTAATTCTATTAATTATTTTAATTTTTAAAAATTTGTATTGATTTTCTATCTAGATGGCTTTTTATAATTATAATATTGTTGTTTGATTATTCAAGCAACGATAATATTACTTATGGTCATTCTAGCCAAATTTGAAGTAGACTCGAGTACCTGTTTTAGTTATAAGGTACGTTCAACATTTTAACCTAGGGTAAGCCCTCGAAAACTTTGAGCCTAATCTTTTTAGTAAAACTTCTTATAAATAAAACTAAAAAGAGGGAAATAAGAATTTTTATAAAAAAGATAAAACCAACATCAAAAGAAAAAAATGAAATGTAGGAAATATTTTATAGTTATTATTATAGACCTTGGTTGGGCGCGGACTTCATGAAATAACATTTCCAAAATAATGAAATAAAATATTATTTATTATTTTTCAATATTTTCTTTTCAAGTTGGTTTTCTGCGGTCAATGGAAGTTATTTTACAATTTTTTCTTAAAGGTTTTATATAAGGTAAAGGTTTCATAAAATAAGCAGTTCTTGTTTATTTTTTTAGTAAATTGGTAATACTTGTGTGATGGTTTCTTCAGTAAAAATATTATTATTTTTATTATATATCTTTTATTATACCTTATAACACTTTATCTATTTTACGTCCATCAAATACACATCTCCCTGCTGATTATAAGTATATCAGGTTTTACACTTTTACCTTTAAATACACCTGGAAATTTGAGAACCCTGCCATAAGAAGGAATGTATTCCCATTGATTCACTATGTAGAAGAACATTCTCTGGAGAATTTTACATTTTAGAAACCAAAGTTCAGAAACATCAAACACTATGTATTGCTATCAACTACACTAAAAACATTTTACAATTTTAAGAAGAGAGAAACTTTTGTATTTAAATTGTTTGAATATATATCTATAAAAATGGGAATGTTAATTGGGGGGTTGCCTTTGTAACTAAAGTCCGTGTACAATAAACATGCATTTAAAAAGTTTTTATGGAATTAAAAAAAAATTGTTTTTTTCTGTATCTAGATACTAAAATTTTCTGACCATGTGCACTTGAAATTTTAAAATTATCTGCGTTATATGCCATGCGCCACTTGCACCTCCCATAGGCATTTAGTTCCGAGGCCTTGCATTGGTTGTATACTCCTATATCTGCTTTTAAATATAGAAGCCATCTACCAACGGCATTTTCTTTTGCACTTCCTCGTTAAGAATTACAAACAATGCAGTTGCAACGAAAATCATTGGTTCAATATTCGCTTTAACGTCTACATTGTCCGAACGTATGCGTAAGGTGTTGTTCGCCGGCTTTCTGACAGTCAGTTGTTTCGCAGGAATTGAAAACAAACGCACGTTACCACCGTATGCGTTGTTCGTGCGGTCTTGTTCGCTAAGTGAGTACGCACCTTTAGCTGCTTGTTTTATAAACTTGGCAGCCCTATCTATAACTTCTCTCACTTGGCTATGAAACACTTTCCCCTTCTTAGCTGATAGGACAAAGGCTGCCTGCGTCTGACGCCATTAGTAATGTCTTTGCCACGTGCTGTCCCATTCCTAAGTTGTGCCTACTCTACACTGTTTACTTACATCTTGAAAATCATATGAAAAGCATAACCATACAAATTTCGAATTTTTAATTTGATCTTGGATCAATGATTTACCATTAACCTAGTGCTAAATTGTTAACGATTCAGTTACTTTGCTTTTGCACTACCGCTCTCCGGCGACCGACTGTCTGCTAAGTTGTTAATTGATAAAATTTCCCGAATTTTAATCTTGAATATTTCCCATAGGCAAGGAAAGTTCCTTGTCTATGGTATATCCTATTTACTGTCTTCTCTTTTGGAATGACAACGTTTGCCAACATTAAACTCAAACACAAGAAAAATTCCCTCTTAAAAATAGCAGCTAGTTAAGAGATACAATTTTATTAATGCGGTTTTTAAGTGAAATAACATTATAAATTAGAAAATATGTGCTATTCTGCTATTTAAATTGTGTATTTAATTCTTTTTCTTATAAATTAATGAAGAAAACAGGGTAAAAAATTGTGTGTATAGAATTGTGAATTTTGATGGAGTATATCTCGGAAATCGAACGTGGTTGCAAAAATATAACTTTGTTAAGATCAGGGAAAATATATCTAACAGCATATTTAATAAAGAAAATAGGCCGTGACTCCGGTAACGACTTGACGACAGTGTTGCCGTCGGCTAGTGATGAGCGATATTTCACGAACTGTTATTTTTTCACTGATACCTAGAAGTCACAAATCACAATCGTTACTCTTTATCCAAACAAAGCGTGAATTGATACGTGATATTCACATATATTACGCAAATCGCGGCAGATCGCGATTTTTCTTATCCGTTAAGTATTATATAACATAAACAAAATACCGATTTACCATATCGCATATGACTCGTCGGTTTTCGGTTAAACGCTTTTACTTAGAAGTTTATAGTTAACGTTAACTAACTGAAGTAGATAAATAATATAGGTTTCCCAGGGATATCGTGATTTTTTTAATCACACTAATATTTGTTATGTGGACTCTGACTGAAGACTGAAGTCAGTGAAGTCGCAGTCGCTTAAGTAGTGTCGTAGAAATTATCTTACTAACATTTTTTTATTGATATTCGAGAATAGTTTAACGTGTTTAGAATTTAGTAATTATTGTTTTTAGTGATTGTTTCTTTTATTACTGTGTGATGTGATTTCCCCTGGGTAGTTGTGTATAGGATTTATAGTAATTCATTTTCGTGTTGAGACTTGAAAAAGACTTTGAGACGTGGTAGAAATGAAAAGGAAAAGAAGCGACTTATGGAATTTCTTTGAGCCAGTGGACGAAAAGTCAATGTTTGCGAGTTGTAATATATGCAAAGCAAAATTATCGTTTAAAACAAGTACCAGCAATCTAAAAAAACATATGATAAATAAGCATCCAACAGTAGCCCTTGGAAATGATGAGCGCGGTAAGGTAGGTTTAAATATGAAAAAATGTTTATTAGATTATGAATGAACAATACAGTGTCTGCAATGTAAAATGATATATTTTAAATTTTTTTCATTAGTCGCACTATCGAAAATTAAATATCAAAACAATTGGTGGTACCTTATGTACCGTCAATTGTTTAGTGCATGTTCGATGGCCATTTTATATGCATTTAGAATGACTCTACGCCAAACAGTATACAGGGTGTCTCAGGTTTTAATCGGGAAATTTTGAGGTTTGATTCCACGGTCAAAATTAACCAAAAAATGTCATATGAACTATAGGTCGGAAATGTTTCCTAAGGGCAATACGTCCCCGTTAAATAAAACAATTGAATACAATTCGTCAATAGCAATCAGTAACAAAAGTGACAATAATTGCAAATGAAATTAAGAGAACCTGAGTACAAAACGTCAATTTTTGATGTAAGTGTCAATTCAGCACAGCCGCCTTCAAATTGAACTTCACGCTTCCTAGTTAAGTACGCGCACCGAGGATTTTAAACTGAATTTACTCAAAGACTACGCGTTTAAAAGAAAAATCGTAAGATAATTTTTTTTCGTAAAAGACTTTGGTCTTTTGAAATAATGATGTTACAAAAGGTAAAAACATATCCTTAAAAAAATTTACCATTTTGTACCCATCGACCCCCAAAGATCTTACGCCTATAGTTTATCTTATTCGACATTATTATCATCAGTAAGTAAGACATAATAAGCTTAATAAGTATTATATCAAATTTGGTCTTTTAATTTTGAACGGTTTTTGAGATAATAATAATAAACTCCTTTGAGGTATGCCGGATGCCCCTTTACGGGGGCGCAGCTCCCTTACAAAACATTTTCGAACCATAGTTCATATGAAACTTTCGCATTAATTTTGACCATAGAATAAAACCTCAAAGTTTCCCGATTAAAACCTGAGACACCCTGTATACGCCAAAAAATATTAGATTCACTTAAGAATGAAGTATCATAATCTCGGATGGACCTGATTTTTATTATCTAATTTTCGTTTCTGTAACAGAAAAAACAACAAAATGTAAAAAATGCCACTCAAGATTTAGAGGCATCGGCTTCTTCAATCGCAGGACCATCTTCAATCGGAGGACCATCGTCAGTCGCAGGACCATCTTCAATCGCAGGGCCATCTTCAGCATCATTAGCCACTGGACCCGTCACCGAGGGCAACGGTAAACGACTACATACTTCTCAAAAAAAATTATTAAGCTATTTGCCAAAAACAATTACATTTCAAACAAAAAAATCTATAGATGATGCACTTTTAGCTTTATTTACTGAAAGTTACCAACCATTTCGTATTGTAGAGGAGCCAGCATTCAAAAAATTTGTATCCTCACTAAATCCAACATATGAATTACCGAGCAGATTTACAATTTCAAAAACATTAATTCCGGCTCTTTATGAAAAATGTAAAACAAAACTAACTAAAAAAATATTAAATGATGTACAGACGTGTTGCTTAACGACTGATTGCTGGTCTTCCATTAATAACGAAAGTTACATTGCCGTCACAATTCATTTTATAAATACTAGATTTCAGTTAGAATCTGCGTTACTAGCATGTTCAATCATACAAGGTGCACATACGGCCGAAAATTTAGCTGAAGAGTTGCGAAAAATTATTTCTCAATGGAACTTAAAAACATCACAGATAAGTTTAGCTGTATCTGGCAATGCTTACAACATCGTCAGTGCTATTAAAAATCTATTGAGTTGGAAGCATTTTGGGTGTCTGGCACACACAATTAATTTAGTGGTTACCGATGGTTTAAAAAACGTTGAAATCGTGGCAATTATTAATAAAATAAAAATCATTGTGAGCCATTTCAAAAAAAGCAATAATGCAACTGAAAAACTGATGATTGTTCAAAAGCAAGCTGGAAATACAAAGCCGTTAAAACTATTGCAAGACTGCCCTACCAGGTGGAATTCCACCTTTTATATGGTAAAAAGATTTTTAGAGTTAGAGGAGGCAATAAAAAGTACTATCGCGGTTTTAAATGCAGATTTGCCTACATTAACAATAAACGAATGGAAAGTTTTAAAAGAATTAGGACAAATATTGCAACCATTTGAATCAGCTACACGATGCCTTAGCGGCGAAAGGTATGTTACAGCATCGTTAGTGATACCTTTAGTCAAAGGAATAAATTCCGTAATAAAAAAAATACTAAATAAACAATTTTCAGAATCTTCCCAAATAGTACTAAAGTCCCTTAATACTAGCCTAAATGATAGATTAAAATATATTGAAAATAGTGCCACTCTATCTGTTTGTACTTATTTAGATCCTAGATTTAAGCATAAAGCATTTTCTGATGAAACAAAATCCGAAACAGCAAAGAAAACTATAATATCTTTATTATCAGCCATTATTGAAAAAGACATAAAAGAGCGAGAGTTAAAAAGTAAAGAAAACCCAACAAATAATGAAGAAGAAATACAAATAGAGCAACAGAACATAAAATATAAGGATGACGATAGTGAATTCTCTATTTGGGAAGATTTGGACAAGGAAATAGTAAGTATTAGGCCTAAAAGTACAGCATCGTCTACGGCAATAATAGAGGTACAACGGTATTTAGAGGCCGACTTTGCACCTCGACAATCAAACCCATTAGAGTGGTGGAATGAGAACAAATTTATGTTTAAATATTTGCCTATTTTAGTTCGAAAAAAACTGTGCAATTTAGCTACTTCAGTTCCATGTGAACGCCAGTTCTCAAAAGCTGGTCAAGTAATTTCGGAAAGACGTAGTCGTTTAAGCTCCGAAAAAGCGAAAATGATTTTATTTATCGAATCAAATAACAAATTAACGGATTAACATTGTATTCTATTTTCAAATTATAAATATAATATACCTATAGTTCATATTTTTCATAAACAAACTATGTATTGTAGTACTTAAACAAAAAGATAATATCTATAGTCTAGAGTAGGTAAGCGTAACTATATTTTATATTATTAGCATGAAGCAAATGAATATATCAACAATATTGTTATAATTATTTTGCTTGTTTAATTTTTACAAGTCATAAGTCAAAGCCTTTATTCTTCAACATACCTGTACCTAGCAAATTCCATTTTCGTTATGGTAGCTGGTATAGTTACACGTATAATAATCAGGTTGATTTCTTCTCCGACGGGGAATTTTTTCGCAGCGACAATTTACTAGGTATTGTACTTGAACAAATTGGCGGTTTGGGCTATCCGAAACAACGATTTGCGATATTTCGCAACCGGCAGGAACCACCTGACGAAAAGATTCTCGAACATCAACCAAAAATTGACAATCCTGTCGGTAGACTAGGTCGATTCTTGCATATTGGGCAATCCACCTGTGCGGATTCCTGCCTGTTTGGGTTATGGGATATAGATCTGTAAGCCTATACCCTGCTGGAATGTGGTTTTCAAGAATATTTCGGGCTCGTGCCATAGCTGGGTTATCAACATTTTCCGTGCACGGCATCAGGTCCATTGTATCGACATTGACAAAAATAGTCAAGGTCAAAGTAATGATGGCGGTCGACTTAAACATCGTGATGTGTTAAGCACTGTGTTTTAATAATTGATTTGATAGTTTTACTAATCACTATAAACTTGAGTAACTTTGTTCGATGATTTATTAGCAAAGAGCAGAGAAGTTTAGACCAGACTACCAGTACCAGACCAGGCTCAGAGTACAACTAATTACTAAGTTTCTAAGTTAACTAAATAAATAAATTAAATTATGCACTGAATGCAGCTATTGTGATAAGAAACAATAAATAATTCCCAAATAAAAAAAAACCGTACCCGGTACCCGACTACCCGATAATAAAAAGGAAAAATGTAGTTGATAACACTATAACACAGATCAAATTACGTACATTATCTTAAACTGACTAAACGTCAGTGTTGCCACAATGGTTTTGAGAAATGTACTAGATCATAAGGAAAAAAAGTACTAAAAGTACTAAATTTTTTTTTAATACAATTGTACTAAAACTCGAAAATATAAACAATAAAATAAATTTTGAATTACGTACTATGGTTTTGTATATTAGTATTTTTTATCGGGATCGGGAATTTATAATAAATAAATGGGAATAAATAAAAATTTATTTATAATATACAACGAGAACAAGTACAAAAATAAATGGAACATTCTGCTTACGTTTATAATAGCTCTACGGGCCTCTACCATACCAAGTCATACCTATAATGAAAACAAATAAAAAACAGGAACACAGAATAATAGGAACTTTATAATATAATATCAGTCGTCACTCTTAACCTACTATTACAAACTAAAATATGTGGCCATATCAACCGAACAACAACAACAACTAAAATATGTAACAATCATAGTAACCTATACATACATATAAAAATGAAATCACTAATAACTTGTCTTGTTTAAAAAAGAACTCAAGTTTTAGCATGTAAATAGAAATATATAAATATAAATATTATAATAAAATAAACAATGAGAAAATATTAACAAACCAAGTAAGAAAAATAATCACATAAAACTTTTATGTTATATTTTTGTTACTTGCATAAAACATATAAAATAAAATATCCAGGTTATGAAGTAGTCAAATAGCGCCTTGGTTTTGTTTTCAATCAGAGAAACACCAAGTCATCAATGTCAACTTCTTCATCAGTTGTGGACACATCAGACTCGGATTCAGCTGGTTTTCTTTTTAATAAGTCAAGATCAGGTTCCCAATTCTGACAAGTCTTCCCACTACTTGCAATAAGCTCCCTAGAAAGCAGAAGGGCATTACATGTTTTTATTGCTACTCTGTTTCTCAGTTTTGATTTTATTATGTTGAGCTGTGAAAACAATCTTTCAGCAGCTGCGCTGCTATGTGGCAAACACAGGATACATTTAATTAATTTGTTTAATAATGGAAACATAGGTTGTTTATAAGAATTATTTACTTTCATGATTTTTTCCCAAAATTCTTCAAATTCCAAATTTTCAAAATTGCCTTCAAGTTCAGCGATATCTGCAAGTTGCCTCCACTCCATATTAATTTCTTCATACTCTGATTCGGAAATTTGAGGAAAATATTGAACAAGAGGCATGATGGAGAATTCTTTTACCTTTAAAGCCCGACGTTTTTAAAAATATTGATTTTTTAAAATCTTAATATAAAAAGTACTAGATTTCGCACAGTACGTACTAGATCACTAGATTCGATCAAAAAGTACTAGATCTAGTACAAATGTACTGACTGTGGCAACACTGCTAAACGTAAGCAGTATTGCAGTAAACACGACAGAAACACGTAAACACGAGTGAGTCACGGCCACGGCTCAACGGGAACGGGCCCAACAAAACGCGACGCGACCTTACTTAAAACTGTGATCACATCACGTTTAAAAATAACTGATATTTCAAAATCACAGTAGCAAATATCAGTGTGATTAAAAAATCACGATATCGCTCATCACTACCGTCGGCTATTCTGATATGACTTTGACACAAGATTGTACTAAAAAGGGGTCTAATTACATTAAAAACACCGACGGCGATAAAATGCAGATTGTCATTGTCGTACTGGCGCATGCGGAGCGTGCATCGGAGGGAAGGGGAGCATTCAGAACGGTTTTTCACTCTTTTTTTGTTTTATATTGACGTTTTTAACAAATTGAAAAACAAAATAGAGTTCAATTCATATAAGAGAGAAACTAAACTAAATAAATTTACAATTCAAAAAATGAAGGTTCCAAACATGTCACTATGTTTTGATGTAACAAACAGATAAACGAAATAGACGGTATGCTATAAAAGCGGAAAGGATTCCAAAATAGATAGAATTATAAAATATGCAAATATTGAAATGAAACCTCTGTACAAGTGTACTATAAACATCAAATGTGTACTAACGTACTAAATGCAGTCCGACTGTACTGAATCTCGTACAATAGTACTAGAATGCTGCTTGACGGAAATCAATCTCAAGCAGGGACGGTCATATAGGGAGGATGTGATATTTAGTCCTCCCGTGCGTCCGAACCCAAGCTTTACGCAGTGCATGGCAAACGCTGTATTCATACTCACGTCTGAAAGTAAACGGACTTTGGGTAATTGTTTACTTACATTCACCATTGTCGATTTTGATACATCAGTAAATTTCTCGGCCGTCACATTTTCGGCGGCGTTTCCTTTTCGAGATACTCGATATCAAAATTTACAATAAACACAGTTTTTCATTTTCTTTTCTGTTTCCTATCAATTGGTATTTTTAACAAGGATTTTTTTGATTTTGTGTTTTATCTTCTAAATACTTAGTTCTAAAATTCGAAATGTTTTCTCAAAGTAACTGTTTTTGAAACAGTTTATTAAAGATACTTTGTTAAATAGGTAGACGGTATTCAATCAACAGATGGTCATACGCCGGAGCGTCTGATTAGCGGTCAGCAACGGAAAATCTACTGGAATCATCAGAACCGGCGATAGTAAGTGTAAATAAATAAATACCGAATTTTATTTATACCTCAATATTTTTAGCGTTATCATCAATGTTATTTCAATGAAAATGCAGAAGTGACACACGGCGGGGAAAATTTGGAATGAGCTTTGAGTCCGACAACATTTGAGCACTCTCGTTTAAAGCTAGCAGTTCAACTCACACCAGCGCTAAAAATGTACGTAAATAAAGAGGTGGTATCTGGCAACATTGCGGCAAGTCTTCTTTAGGTTGACAAGTTTTTGACAACCAGAAGAAAACATCAGTTCGTTTTTCGAACTCGAGTTGGTTGTGTGTTGATTGTTAAGTAGATCGTCTTATTTCTTACAAAATATGGCAAATTTACGACAAACACCTTTAACTTGCAGTGGACATACTCGTCCAGTTGTTCATTTGGATTTCTCCGACATCACAGAGAGTAGTTATTTCCTAATCTCGGCTTGTAAAGGTAAATATTTTTTAATAAAAATGCTGCACATACGTATACATGATTTTTAACCTTCTGCCAAGCGACACCTTGGCCTGAATTTTTTTGAACCCTGTGAAGGAGTCGGCCTTTGATTTTAGGTGTTAAACCTCTAAATAAGGCCAAGATCGTAAATTCCGTCTTCCTGTGTTTTGTTCGTTTGTATTACGTTTTGTTTTGGATTTTTTTATTTAAATTGCCTATCTTATCAATTATCAGTTAAGTATTTTTTTAAATAGCATAATAAGTACGATTAGTGAGTAGGTATTTTATTTTATATTTGCTGTAGTTTGAAGACTTTTTTTCTCTCTTTCCTAAAACTTTTCTATATTGTAAAAGAAATCACTTCTCAAAACTATGTACCTAAAACCTAAACCATTAAAATGAATTTGTAATTAAATGAAAGAATACAATTATTGATTCCATTTATATTTATTATGTAAATATTTATTAATTTAAATAATTTTTGAAGATTATACAAATCCTTGTTTTGAAATGCTCATAATTAACATACCTATATGAGTTTGCTTGTATCTTCATATCTCGAAAGGGGCTTTTTATAAGGAGACATGTTTAAAATACAAGAATTATCTTTTATTGTATATTAATATTATATTTATTTAAATTGTTAATTTTTGGTTTTGTAGTTCATTTTTCCATCAACTAAAATTTTAACAACAAAATATGAACCAAATTAAATTACAGCCAAATGACTGTTACATGTACATGAGGAAACAAGATAGAGCATTCCATTTATTCAAAATTATTTCTTACACAGTTAAACTAAATAATGTTGTCTGTCTATTTCAAATCCACCACAAATTCTAAAGTAAATGCACAATTCACTTTATGTTGATACATCAATTTTTACTGATCCCACTAAACAAAGGGAGAAAATAAAAAACATTGTGGTGATAAGCATAGAAAACTAAACAGAATGCTCATTTATACTGAGTAAGCCATTATGAGCTGTTATTCTGTGCATCTACTGCCCCTCTTTTTTAGTTGAAGCATTTACAAATATCTTAAACAAAGTATTTAACCTTTAAGAAAAAAAACAACAAAAATTTTAATATTACTTTATTGAATGACTCATTTTCTTCCAAAATATTCATATTCAATCTTATCGAGCTTTGATCTCTTGCAAACCATTTTCAAACCAACAAGAATTACAATAAACTCAGCAAAGCTTTGCTCGATAATAAATTCATAAATACTACTAGTCTTTTTTGGGGGCAAGATATTGCAAATACACTGTCCATTCATGAGTGTTAGGTTTTGGAAGTTTCTGGTTCCAGGGCTCCTGGAGATTGTACCATAAGTCCAAAAATGTGAATTTTCTCTAAAGCAAAGATGCAGCAATTCAAACAGGTGCTGATATAGCTTGATTGGGGTGATTTATTCAGTTCAGCTGATGTTTATCAGGCCTATAAATTTTTTTTTAATTTTTATAACATTTTTCAACTTAATATTTTTAATGAAAAAAAATTGTCATAAAACTTAATAAGAAATCTTGGGAAAAGCGAGGGGTAAAAACTCATCAAAGACAAAGCATAACATATAAATAAATGTGAAATCGATTCTCTCAAGATAATTCAATGACTGACAACTATAGACCGGTGTCAGTTCTGAGTGCTTTCTCAAAAATATTTGAGAGAGTCATTTACAACAGACTTGTTAACTTTTTAGATACATTTAATCTATTCTGCAAGCAACAACACGGCTTTAGAAGCGGAAGATCCACTGAGACAGCAGCAATCGAACTAGTAGATTTTATACACCAAGAACTAGAATCAGGACATGTTGTGGCGGGACTCTTTTTCGACTTATCAAAAGCTTTTGATAACCTCAATCTCAAATTTGTCCATCATAAACTTTACCAACTGGGTATAAGGGGAAATGCTCTGGCTCTTTTGATGTCATTCTTGGAGGAGAGGCAGATCATTGTACAGCTCGACAGTTGCAGATCGGAGCAATACTAAATAAATATTGGAGCAGCACAGGGCTCGGTTTTGGCAAAGCTCATTTTCATCTTGTTCATCAACGACTTATCCCTACCAGGAGCTACCATCAAGTTGATGGACCGCTGATGATACATCTGTTGGCGTGTCGGCGGCAAATGAGGACTCCCTTCTACAGAGTATTTCAGTAGTATGTGACAGCATGAGTCAGTGGTGTGCCCAAAATAGACTGATCCTCAACAAGGAAAAGACTGTTACAGTTCACTTTTATAGTTTGAAGCAAAGGACATATATAGAGGACTGTGCTGATGTGGTGAAATTTTTGGGTTCTTACCTGGATTCAAAAAGTAGTTGGTGTCACCAAATAGATCACATTTGCTCAGGGCTCAGTAGGGCATATTTTGCTATATTAAAACTAAAACAAACCATTCCCGCAGATATGCTTCTGAACTCTTATTATGCCATAGCTTACCATTATCTGACTTATAATAATCTCTGGGGTCAAGCTACCGATATCAGTAGAATTTTTATAGCTCAGAAGCGCATTATAAGATTGATATTTGGGCTAAAACCACTTGAAACCTGTAGAGTCACTTTCCAAAGGTACAACATCTTAACTGTTGCATCAATATATATATTCAAATGTGCTCTATATGTATTTACCAACAAAGAGAAATTCATGCAAAATCAGAATTATCACAATTACCCAACACGGAATGCATCTGCGTTAGTCGTGTCAAATCATAGAACATCGCTCTTTGAAAAATCTCCACGGTACGCGTGTATAAAGATTTATAACCACATACCTGATGCTATAAAATGTCAAACATCAACTGTCCAATTTAGGAAAAAGCTGCGGAAGTACCTTTCTGAGAAGGCCTTTTACTGTTTGAAGGACTTCTGGAACCTCAACAATAAATAATGTATATGTACTGTTTGTTGGAGACTTTATGTGGATAAAACTGTGTTGTACTCTTACTCTGTTTTTTTCTTTTTTTGTTTTTTTCATTTTGTATTCTGTATTTGTTATATATTTACTACGTTTATACACTTTTACGATATATACAATTTTATGATAAGTTTTACAATTATAGACGATATGATTTTATGACAAGTTTGTACCTATTTTAACATTTTTTTTTTGTTTTACATTTTAGTGTTTAAATATAGTATTTAAGAGTTGACCTGTTCAATGTCATCTATTTTGATCTTGTGTGAACTAATAAAGAGAATTTGAATGCAATTGGATAGGTTGATGTGGTCTAATAATAGATAGCAACCTATGTCGTTCCGTATTATACCATATAAATCTATTTTGATAGTTAATTTTAATTAAAAACTTATGTGGCCTCGTTTTACTGTAACTAAATGAGCAGACCCCTAATTTATTGCTAGTATCCTATTCAGTTTTAGAAGACCTTCTCATAGAGCCCTCACATGACCTAGGTTGCCATTGGAAAAAAAAAGTGCGTGTGTCTACAAATTACGGGGTTTTATGGAGGAGACTTTGTTTGTTTGTTTGTTGTTGTATTGTTTGTTGTATATATATATATATATAAAAGTTGTTTATTATGCAGTTATTATATACAATTACATAAAGGGTTACATTGGCTGGGTGTTCTTCCATGCCACCTACTCAAAAAAAAAATGAAAATATGATTAACAAAAAAAATAAATAGCATTGATGACTAAACAACCCACCTCTTTTGTTTTAATTAAGTTAAAAACATCAGAGTTAAGTAGTTCTACTGCCTGAGAGGCAAACAAACTCCTAGACTTAGCTGTGTGGTGTTGAGGTATACTATAACTAACTATATTTCTAAGATTCACTGATGTAGATCCTGTCTGGCAATTATAGGGTTTCAGAGATATTCCGGGCACCTAGATTTAAATATTTTAGAATCGAAGGCACCAAAATGAAGTGTTGTATGATATTTATATTTTAGAATGTTGTTTTGAACATATGCTGGGGTTATATGATCAAATTTGTTTACACAAAGCCAATGCACATACTTTAGGCTAATCGAATTTTTCTTTGGAATTCAGGGCCTAAATAATTAAAATAAGCAACACTGCAGTAGTAAGTGGTATAAATGAGTGATTCAATCAACATTAGATTGGTTTTTTCTGGCAATATGTATTTGAAGGGATATAAGCTCTTTAGTTTAATATACACTGAAGTAAGCTTTTTCTTTGTATGTGATTCAAAATTTAAATTTACATCGAAAGACCATGATCAACAGACCAGACAAATAGTCTTTCTAACTCTAAATTAACTTGTAACAGCTGGACCCCTCAGGGACAAAACCATCTAAAAGCTGGTTGTCATCAGCATAGAGTTGGACTGCACAAGACCTAACTTGTTTAGGCAGGTATGCACATATTAAAAAAATAAGAGTGGACCCAGGACAATTTATTTATTTATTTAGCAAATACACAGAATACAATAATGATTCTAAATGGTATACATTGTCATAACATGAGCTAAAGTAAATATTTCTGAACAGTACTAAAATGAAAGAATGCAACAAACAGAGTTAAAAATAGACAGTGGGTAGGTAAAAACAATAGAAAAAATAATAATAATACAAAGGTCAATTTTATTAGTGTCTTAACATTAAGTTTCTCTTTAAGGACAATTGACTGAAACAAAATAAATCGTACTCAGAATAAGATTATTAACCATAAGATCAACAAAGGCACTTTGACTGTAATTGGTTCTGTGGGGTGCTCTATAAAATAATTGAAAATGCCTGGTCTACCTGCTGGGAACTTGAAACAGTACCAAATCTAACAAAATACACAGTCTATAACACCATTTGCAAGTTTATAAAGAAATAATAAAAGAGCCTCTTTACATCTCGTCCCAAGACTTTTTAAGCCACAAGTAATAGCCTTGTTTCATAGGGTATGTTTTGATAGGGAAAACGAAACTTATACAATAAGTATTTCACAAATTGGTTTTGTTCTTTTTGAAGTCTGTTTTTGTGGCAAGCATACCGAGGAGGCCAGATTATAAGCAGTATTCAAGTATACTTTGGAAAAGGCAATTATATAAACATACAAGTACCTTCCGTATCATTGATATATTTGGTGTTTCTCTTAATAAAGTTTATTCCTCTATCTTGAATTTGTACCACAACTTTATGAGTTTATCTTTAGATTTAGACACTTAATACATGCACAAAATATGAAATTAATCTAATAAGTAGTGTTTCAGGGCTGATTTTTTAAATATTTTATTAGGCTGCTATTTTGTTTTTCTATATTATATTCATATCAAGATGTTACCAGTTCATTCCTACATAACACTTGTTTTAGTGTTTTCAGTAATAATTTTTTAACATTTCACTAGGGGCCTTCGGGCATATTGGATTTTTACCAAAATATGACTAGAGGTCATCCCCATATGTCCCTTAATTTTTTGACCAATATTTGAAGGCAATCACTTAAATACTTTTTAAGCTATGCCGTGAACTGACAGGTCTATCTGTGTTATCCTAGGACAGCTACATCAGCAAAACAGCCAGGTCTTAGCACATGTGCTACCAGATTGTGTGAAACTTTCCTTTTAACGTTATATTGCTACAAATAAATAGAGAACCAGTACCTTAGCACACAACTAAATGTGGACTTATGCCGCAGGAAGCAACAATTAGTTTAAAAATGTACATTTTTAATTAATTAAAAGTGCATTGCTTCCTTTTCACAACCAAAAGACTCACAAAGTGTCAATTATTTATTTAATTGTCCAACTGATATCAGGCAAATCTTGATTTATAGAAAATCAGAACTTTTTAAAGAAAGTCATTGGTGACAAATCAAGTGAGCTCATGAGATTTTAAGCAGGGATTTAGCAACATTATAAGATGCGTCTGATTAACTGCTTCTGATTTGTTAGTTGCCTAATTTATGGCAATAGACAAGATCCAGGGTTGAAAATGTAGCTTGACAATGTCAATTTAGGAGTGTTAGATATTAGACATAGATGGGGAGCCCGACAAGCACCTAGGCTCACTGGGACCCATTGTGCTATCCCCTTAAGTAAATGTGTTAGGGTAGGATCCCTCCTTTTCAGAAAAGAAAGGATCTTTTCAGAAGTGTTGGTGGGGGGTGGTTTGGGCACTATGATTTTTAATTTCTCTTTATTAAAGCTGTTACTAGGAATAAAGTTCTGAATGGACCCTTTCTTAACATGCCATTGAGAATATTTGTCAGGATTTTTTATAATATCACAGTCTAGAACATACCAAGGATCAGGAAAAACCAGATCAACAGATATTTCAGAAACTTCAAGATATATTCTGGGAATTCGAAGAACTAGGACTATTTTCATCATTAATGTTGGAATAACTAATAGGACTTGGGCATGAGGGCCTAAATATATCAAACCTTTTCTATGCTGCAAATCAAAAGTGTGCTGTCTTAATCTTAAGTTGTTGGGCCAAAGGAGACTAAAATGATAACTGATGCCTGAAGACAAGTACCTTCATTCCAAGGTTTAAATTTTTCAATGCAGAATATATTTGCCAAACAATCACATTCAGTCACTGAATCGTTTTCTCAGCTCTAAATTATGGACGACTGGCATAAGAAATTACCCACTCTCCACTATCAATAAACTTAGTTAGCATACCACCAAGTCCAACATCTGAGGCATCAGACTGAACAAAAAATTTTTGTGTGAAATCAGGCTTCATTAGCACAGGTGCACTAACCAATTTTTGCATAATAGACCAAAATGCAGCTGGTTGAATTTGTGCTGCATTACACAGACCAAAAGAAACCACAGTAATTTGAAATTGAATAACAGAAAAGGCTGTTTTCTCTTTAGAAGTATCATCTAAAGTTGATAGAAGTTTTCTCTTTGGAAGCATCATAAGTAAAGGTTGATAGAAGAAAAAAATTTCGCATTTAGCAATTTATTTAAAATATAAAATACGATCAATGTAGGGTAATGAGTAGGAATTTGCATGTTTAGCTATTTGGTTCAAAAAAACATCCCTCATTGCAAAATCTATACTCTACATTTGATTTCTTAACAAGTAAAGTATGGATAGACTGCTGATTTTTTGACAACACCCTGTTTAAATATAATATCTAATTTTTTATTTAAAATTTCTTGCTTTTAAGGTGAAAGTAAATAAGGTTTTGTTTTTAAAGTTCTATGATCACCAATATCTATAGTCAATTTCATCTTATTTGTTCTACCTAGTCTTTCTACTGTCTATTTATTCAAAAGAATTCATAACAGTTTAGGACTAATTTGCCATTGAAGACACATATCATCTAATGAACAGAGTTCTGAAGACATAAAATGTTGAGGCAACTCTGCCATGGTATTCACTTTCTTATTATTATGATGAATATTCTAATTAATATTTTTAAAATCCATAACTAATTAAAACTATTAGCAAAATTCATTCCAAGAATGAATGTGTTATAGAAGGTAAAACAAGAACTTAAATTATTTTGTGTACCATCGGCAGTACAAATATTGTGGTTTTTTAAAGTGGACAAATTTTGTTTTCTTTAAATTGTTCATTTCTATAGAACCAACAATAGAAGAATTAGCGCCAGAGTCTAATAAAACTCTTATATTCTGTTTCTACTGAGATCAAACACCAGCAAAATTTCGTTACTTTTAAAACTTGTTTTGTAAAATTCAGAAAGTTGTTTAAGCCCATTATTCCATTCTGTTTTATTAAAATGCTTTTTTGTGGTTAAAATCTTGACAAAGCCCTGACAACAGGCAACACTTGAAAGTCTATTTAGTTTTCCAGTTTTTTTGTTCAACAACTTTTGTCAAGAATAAAATTTTATAAGGTGGTTTTAACAATGGTTCGTTCATTATGAGAACTTTCTCTTAAATTTTAGGGCCAACTTTCTCAGTGTATTTTCTTAGACTAAAAATATATGTTGATATATCCCCATCCCAATGTACCTTTGTTTAAGTTTAATTACTAAAATGTCTTGTATTAAGAACTTTTTATGCATGTTTTGAACTAAATTTTACTTGGGATGTTTGCTTTAAAATTTGGCCATTTAACAAAATATCCAGTCATACAAGGTATGCGGTAAATTGGCCGGTTGTAAAGTACAAAAAAGATGGTACATAATAATATAGCTTTACAACTTATAATTTTTTATTTGAAGATGGGAAACCAATGCTCAGGCAGGGAGATACTGGGGACTGGATTGGTACATTTGAAGGTCATAAAGGTGCTGTGTGGGGAGTGGCTTTGAATTCTGAAGCCACTAGAGCAGCTAGTGGTGCAGCTGATTTTACAGGTATGTTGAATTAGTTTCGAACGTTTTTTAGTATGTACTAAGTGGAGAAATTTAACTAAGTACATCATAGTATGACTTTGAGTACATGAATAATTGAAAGCGGAGAAAATTTAAAGCTTGCCAAAACTTAAAGTTATAAGCTTATTTTACTTTTGATCATCTTATGTATTTTTAGGCAAAGTTTGGGATGCCATTTCTGGGGAAGAATTGCATTCCTTTCAACACAACCATATCGTAAAGAGTGTAGACTTTTCTAAAGACTCAGCTCTCTTAGCAACTGGAAGTAATGAAAAATTGGTCAGAATATTTGATCTTAACAAGCCAGAAACAAGTAAGCAAAAAAGTGGTATTTCATTTTATAACATTTTTAAATTGATTTATGTTATTAAGGAAATATTGCCTAATTCTTATTATTTAAAACAAAAGGGTACTGAGTGAAGGGTGGGAAGTTGCTTTTACTTAAGTATCCTTATGTTACTTTTACCATTCAGTTTATTGTTACTCAAAGTCTTTACAGGTTACAAAAGCAACCACAGGTATACCTTCGGCTATTTCCCTTAATGAAAAGAAGGCATGAATCTGACATTATCTGGCAGCAGGTTGTAAAGTTTGCAACCATAATAATTGATCTGAAGTTGTTCTAGTGTACTTTGTTAATAAGTCGTTTTTGTTTCTAGTTTCATAGTTATGTTGTTAGGCATATTTATCTTATTGATGTATGTTATCCAAAATAAACTAGTCTAGGTGCAAAGATACATCTACACTATGTTGCACCAACCCGTCTCAAGCTGGTATCCAAAGTTACTCTCAGGTACCTTACTGATTCTGGTTTCTTCTCGAAGCTGCTTAAATTCCATTTCTGAGATATAAATTAGGAACAGGATGGGGTCCAAATTGGACCTCTGTCGTACACTTGTCATACACACAGCAGCACCAATTGCCTACTTTTCTGCAAGTGGTTGCAATCTTCAGACCATCAGTCAAAGGCCTTACTAAGGTCGCAGAAAATATTAGCCAAGTAAAACCATTTCTCAAAGTAGTTGAGAGTGAATTCTATTTATTTAACAATTGTATCAGTTATACTTATGTTTTTACAGAAACCAAACTGGTTTTTGTTTATAATACTATAATGATCTATATATTTACAAAGCTGTTTAAAAAAAAATGTGACAACAGGCAAGACAGAAATAGTTCTGTAATTAGACACTTCATTAACGTCACCCTTTTCGAATATTAGGGTTACAGAACCCACTTTAAGTGCATCATGAAAAACCTATTTCTTAATACATTGGTTTAATATTAAGAAATCATGGTTCTTGTGGTTAGACCATGTCAAATTTGAATTACTATCTGACGTTTCGCCTTCGATTGCTCGGGGCATCTTCAGGGATATTACTCCATGAGATGTGAACACTGAATACGATCAGAGAGATTCAGAAAGGCTTTTATACCCGACTTGTTCTTGACTTGTGAATTGTGACCCTGTTCTAAGGTCAGTTTCCACGAGTGATGTAGACTGTCACCCGTTCTCCATTGAAGTTTTTTTATGTTTAAAAATTTCAATAGATTCTCTAATTTTTCGTTTATAAAATCCTGGAACCGACGCTAAAACCTTGTCCATGACATACCACTGGCTAAGTTATTTATCTTTACATAATATATTATCTCGGGAACAATTTGGCTTTCAGTCCTCAATCAAGTACTTGTGATGCCATCTTTACATTTATGGAATCTTTGTATTTGGGACTAAATGATGGAGATGTCGCTACAGCAGCTTGGTACAAGACCTTGACATATAAACTTGTACGCTATGGATTTAGGGGGAAATTTTTGGAGTGGTTTGGTTCTTATCTATCTGGGAGACAACAGTCTGTGGTTTTCAGGGATCAAGTCTCTGAACCACACCAGATAAATATTGGAGTACCTCAGGGGTCAGTTCAAGGGCTTTGGCTTTTTTAAACCTGCATGGTAAAATAACTCTTTTCACTGACGATCTTACTCTTTTATGGTGTAATAAAAAATTAGATAACCTTCAGTCAAAAATACAGATAGATTTGTCTGTAATTAACAAATGGTGTCATGCTAACTGTTTGACTTTTAATATCTCAGACGTGCATTGTTCCATTTAAGTGTAGTGAAAGTGGCATAAGTTTGAATTCAAACATGATTAATGAACAAAATCAGAACAAATTCTTAGGTCTTACTGTTAATAATAACCTTACATTTGAATTGCATATAAAACAGCTCAGCAAAAAGCTATCAGCAAACTTTTTAGAGTTATATCAACCAATTTAGATATTCAAACAGCACGTAGCGCAAATTTTTTTCATTGGTAGAATCACACCTGCGTTATGGTATTTGTTTTTGGGAAACCTGTTCAGCCACACTGTTCCAAAATATCTTTGTAATTCTGAAACGAGCACTAAGGTGTATGATTAAGACTCTACCAACAGAATCATGTAAACCGTTGTTTACTAAAAACAGAATTTTGACTTTGGTTTGTATTTTTATATTGGAAACTGTATGTCTGATGAAGAAGTATAGACCAGAAATAAACTCAATAACATCAAGTATGAAATAAGATGGAAAAATAAATATTTTTAATTGCTTAAATGCTGATTTACAATCTTGCCTCCAATGCAGACCACGCCCTTTGGACTCCAAAGATTCTATCTGCTTGCTCTGCACATTCTCCAAGCTAGTACTCCATAGATCATTACCAAGTGAAATATGGTAAAATATACTATTGCCAATTTGGCATCTGATACACATCCATGCACACTATGGATAACAAACACGCTACCATAACGCCTTTTCGCTATTACTTCTATATGTACATCCCACTTTAATTTTGGATCAAGATGCAGTCCACGAAAACGCACATCATTCATGTTCTCATTATCTCTCATTTTCGCTCGAGGTGAACATCATCTTAACTGTCTTATTGTTGTTCAGAAGAAGACCATTTACGTTGAACCATTCAGCTGCTCTCGATTGTGCCTCGTACAGTCTCCGCTCCACATTATTTATCGATTTTAGGGCAACAGAAAGCGTCTTGTCAGTAGCAAAGAGTGCGACCCCGACATCTTAATAACCCATAGGTAAGTTATTTACAACAATCGGGAGCAACAGTGGGCCCAGGACTGAGCTCTAAAGAACCTTAATGTTCAAAGCTTTCAAATTATAATAAGTATTATGCAGATTATGAAATTTTTCATTTGAGTCATTTATCTCTAATAAACACGTTGCATCTAAGACACTAATTTATGTTGTTTGTGCTTTACATGATTTTTTTTCTTCTTTTTTTACATTTTTTATTCCGTTTGTTAATATATATTCTTATGTGTTTCCATTTTTTTCTACATATATATTTAAAAATTAATTGTTTTATTGTTTTCATATTTTTAAATTTTGCAGTTTATATGATTTGTCGTATATTGTTTCTTTGTGTTTTTATATATTGACCAGACTGAACTTTTTATTTTCCGTTACCATTTAACCTAAAGTTATTGGGAAATAAAAATGTTAGTTTTTAAAGATTTATTGTAACTACCATTTAAAGTTTAGTGTATTGATACAAAAAAAAATAAAAAGCTCTCTCACCTGATGACACTTCAGCAACTAACACTCTCTGATGTCTATCAGAAAGATATGATCTGATCATCTTAACCATATCATTGCTGAAATTATAGTATGATAGTTTTTGGGAGTAGGAGTTCGTGCGAGACAAACTCAAAATAAGCTTTAGGATTTATAAACATAAGAATTGGTGTCGAGAAAGCTTGAAATTAGTCAGTAATATAGAGAAGATATTGTTCATGCATTGAAAATATCTATAAATAAAATAAAAACAAAAAGGGCTGCATACACAAAAAAATACAACCAAAGAAAAACTTAAATAACTATTAAATAAAACCTAACAAAGAAATATAAACTAACAAGAATTAATAAGGACATTAATACAAATAAAAAATCAGCAACACAATATAGAACAAACAAAATATACCTTTTATGAATAGAGAAACGGAAACAATTACTAATTCAATTTAAATCAAAATTATCACTTAGGTACTATTCCAGTCGCTAATACGCTTTAGTGATAAGGAATTTTTTAACTTTTTTTCTAAAAACTAAAGTAGATTCTTACTTTGCGAAGCTCAACTGACAATTGTTTGTTGAATAATTTTTTACTATGGCCGAGGAAGGAGGATTGCTAAACTGATATTATAAGATCTGCATGTCGTGACAGATGGTGTGGAATGAATATGTGTAGAAAATTTTTTATGCGTAATGCAAACTGTCTAAAAATACAAATGCCTGCTGTGAGAATCTCAATGTTTTTCTACAGAGGAAATATTAAGAGAGAGAAGAAAGAATGTTTTTAATTAAAATTGTAGAGCCGCCATATATATTGAACTAATTTTTAAGCCACAATTAATATCAACCAGTGGTGACTCATGGAAGGGTCAGAAACACGTTCACAACATGCAAATTCGACAAACCAAGAGTTATTAAGAATATGTTACATGATAAAAAAGAAATTATGTTGCCGTGTGGGTTTATTACTAGATGATGTAATATGTATATTCTGTACATTTTCTGAAGAATTTTAAATGAAACCATGCTTATTTATGCCGTGTATCTTCTTAAATCTACCACTTCAGAGCATAAAAGAATAAGAATAACATTTTTCTTGAAAAATACCCATCTAACATAGGTCAACAGTTTTTTTACATGAAAAACTTAACATTATTTCATGTCATAACTCTAAAAACCAAAGTGATAATGGTATTTTAAATGTATATTAGAATTTTAACGGTTTTCGAAAATATTGCAACTCATTTAGGAATCAAATGCATCAAATTTAATGCAATCATGTCACCAAAGTGGGTTTATAACAATCAACAGAGTTTTTGTTTTTTTTATTACACATCAAATATCGAAGTGTGAGATAATAACAGTATCTTTACCTTGTAACATGAAAAATGGTATCCTAAATTTGCGTTCTATTACAACATTTCTAAGTGCTTGCAACATATGACCATCAAAGGACAAGGGACCGCACACTAAAACGTATACAACTACTCCTAGAAAAATAAGTATTCAAAATATATGAGCTTTCAAAATTTACAAAGTCCTTAAAATTAAAAGTTACTTTATAAAATAGAACAACCAAGAAGTAATAAAATGTGGGTTAACAATTATATATAAGCAAATATATTGATGTCCTTATTGCTTTTTTCCATCATAACAAAACAAAAACGCCTATAAAGAAATTAAATACACAAAATATCAATAATCAGATCTCAACTACAGCGAAAATTAACAGTTTTAATATAATTGAAAATAAAAGCTGACATTTGTATGGGTGGATTATAAATAATTTTCGTTTTAAAAGGAGTACAAAATCTAAAGGAACCTCTCAGAACATAAAAAATTTTTTATTTGTGATTAAACCACAAAGGTTATAAACCTAACTGCCTTGGCTACATGAATTGAAAAGATATCTAGTTTGTTATTTTATGGCAATGAAGTATTTGTTTTCATTATAAAGGTTTGGCCAGAGAATAGTGCATAGTAATATTGCTTAAAAAAAGCCTACAATTTGAAAAAAGTTCCCTTGATATTTGGACAAGTTAAAGGAGAAACTGCTGACAAAGTATTTAACGTGGTTGAATTCTCATTGCCTTATTACTGAAAAAAGGGTATCATTTCTTGGATTATTGAACTGATAATTACCCACCTATGCGCTTGGATTCGTCTACTGGAAGAACTACAAATAGATCCCAGTTTAGCCATATTGTAAGCATATTCTTTTTTGGAAAGTTTTTTTGAAGGCCTATCATGAATATTTTGCTACCATCCGTTCTTAGCGAGGGTATATATATTTTTTACTTCTTTCTTAGGTTCTCAGGCTGTTTAGGGACATCTTCAATAAAGAGTGTAAGGATAAATTCGAACTTTTATAATGCCAATTGTTGGTGTGGCGAAGAGGCTAAATGTATATAATTTTATTTGATATATCTTGTTGAGCTTATTGAGCATTGGAGGAGGCGAGAGAGAAATAATAAAATTGATTACAATTTTGATTTGGCCTAAGTGATTGTATCAGAACATTGCATTTCCTTCAATATATTGTAGATAGTACACTGGAGGTTAAACTCTTTTTTCCATCTGAATCCAGTTACCTAAGGAATTGCTGTCTATTTTGATTTCGCTGACTTAAAAGTCTGTTAGGGAATTCATTTCAATTCCCCAAAGTGTATATTTTTAGATTTGTAATTAATGACTAGTTCTAATTAATTTTATACCATTTACAAATTTAAGAACAGAATACGTACACAAATGGTGTACATGACTTAATAGTCCAGAATTCAATAAAATTTGTTTTGAAGCGATCGGGTATCCATAATTGCACAAGAATTTTGTTTGGAAATAGTCGAAACTCATCAATCTACATGTTACCTGTACACCTTCCCACAGCCTACAAAGAACGTCATTAGTCAAAATGGTGTAATTTTGTTCGAAATAAAGATGAGATAGTAATTAAATGATTGAATTACACCATAAACTTGAAAAAGTGGAAAATAATATTAAGGATAAGAAGTTATCAGCTAGTAATGAAACAAGCACTTCATCTCAAGAAATCAATATCTTGACTGAAGTGGAAGATCATGCGGCTACATCATGTAATAATATTGCATTCAATGTTGCAGAAAGCAAGTCACATGTCACCAAATGTCACCGGATTACCGGACTGAGAAATTGGAAAACGAAGTGATTGAATTACACCATAAACTTGAAAGAGTGGAAAACAATATTAAAGATTAGGAGTTATCAGGTCATAATGAAACAAGCTCTTCATCTCAAGAAATCAATATCTTGACTAAAGTGCAAGATTGTGCGGCCAGATCGTGTAATATTTTCGCATTCAATGTGGCAGAAAGCAAGTCAGATGACACTTCTACACATCTACACTACTAACTTTTGGGATTGCTGGAATAACAGATTTAAGGTATACAGATTGAGTAAATCAAACCACACCAATACTAGACCTGTTATATGCATAAGCAATATAAGGCTAAACAGATAATACCATCGGAAACTTTAGTTCAGAAAGTGTTTATTATTATTAACATAGTCAATTTAAAAATTTGATTTGGTAGAGTGTACATCCCTCCTAAATACATGAGTATGATATAAGGGGTAAAAGGGACCTTGTACTCCTTTACTGGCGTCTGGATTTTGGTCCATAAAATTTTTTAATGCCTTCCCGGTAAATCTAAAGAACTTACCATATAAAAAATTTCATAATAAAATAAAAACAGATACTTATTGTGCATTCATTTTATTCGTTTCAGGAGATTTTAAATTTTACATTTTAGATGTGATATAATTATTGTGTAAATTGTTGTACTGTTTTTGCAATTCAAACTTTAATAATGTATGTGTATGTCATCACTTTAATAAATTATAATTTTTCCTTTTACATTGACGTGTGTAAAAACTTTATTGTATATTTGACATGAATAAAGAAATTGAAAATTGATGTGATGTATTTCACAAAAATAAATTGAAAATTGAAATCTTAGATTGAAGTCTATAGATGCCATTGCAACTCTGTCAATGAAATTTTTATATTGCATTTTGAACCTAGACTTATTATGTTTGAAGATTATAACTTACCAGAAGCAAATTGGGCTAATGATTTGGGTATTTTAGTGGACTGTCCAGTGTGATCTAACACATTATACATAGCAGAAAACTTTACATACTTAATGTAGATATCAAATAAACAAAAATATTTAACTCTTATTACTTCCTTCGTCAGTGGGAAGTATTGTATTCATAATAAAGTCACCCTTTGAGCTTCTTACAGATTTGTCTATGCGCAGCTCAATAAATACTTATTCGATTGACTTTAAATTATGCTAAAAATGGTCATATTATGGGAATGGAATGATCAAATTTTGGTAAATTCCCAATATGGCGGTCTAATACAATGTTAAAAATCACTATTAAGAAGCTTATCAAATGGATCATAAATTTTGCCAAAAATGCATTTAGTTTTACATTCAACGCGCGAATCGAATAATACCAACTCCGTCAATACTGGATACGAGAATGTGCGGGTGAACTCCACAAAAACACTAAGGTTACAGTGGTGAAAGATCAAAGGTTCCAGAAATGGTGTTCGTCTAGTTTGAAAAGGCTTATTGGCCAAACGAAGCTTTACTGTTACAGTCTTCACATCACTAATACTGAGATGTTGATCTCAATAATATAACTTTAGGTCCTTTGTTAATTCTCTGAGGAAGGACAACGGTTTTCCAACGACCATGTATCACAATGGAGCACCCCTGAATGGACCTGCTGATATGATAGAGGCCTTCACTCTTCATTTTCAGTCATCTTATTCTAATCATGTGAATATCATAATTTCTGTACCTCTACAAATCAACCATAGTGGAATGCTTATCAATCGCCACTTACTATCAAAGGTCAAATCCAAAAAAAGCAGCTCAATTGTGGCAAGAGCACTGTTGTGAGTCACTCATAAAACCCATGCAAGCAATATTTCAAAAATACTAAGCTTGATTGGAGAATACTATACTTATCTTTGCACGAAGATTAAGTATAGTATGATTTTTTATGTTTATATAGATAACAGAGATTTGTTTCTAGATTATGATATTAGGCATGATTATAACACTATGCATAAAGGTAGATTGTATGTGAGAAATGTAAATCACGAATAGAAATTAAAAATTATTTAATTAATACAGCACATTACCCTATTTAGGAGTTTTTTAATGACTCGGTAGTCTATTTGATTTCCTTTGAATGTAGACAGATTTTTGTTTTCTTTTATTACTGACGTTACTTTAAGTACTTAACCGTATGAGGTTTATATTTACATAATAATGTGCATAATTAGTGTATTTTTTAGAAATATTATGATTTGTTGCTTTATATAGCGTTACTATAATGGTACTAAAAACTGTTTTTGACATTGTTCCACATCATTTATTAGTTTTTGTGTAACTTTTGTTATATGGAATAAATGATACAAAAAGTAAAGTAAGAAAACTTTTGGAAAAACCCCACACTCATTCCCATTGTCAGGTGAAATGGCCAATATCAAGAACTACATGAATATCAATGCTTTCTACAATTCCCAAGATTTTAAAATTTATTTTGATGGACGAAATTTTCAGTACATACATGCACTACCTATCTGAGGATCGGCACGGATTATTTGGAGGAAGATCCACTGCCGCAAATCTGACTGTATACTAGAATTTTCTGGTTTCTTACCAAGAGACAAGTCATCTTGGCAACATAGTCTATACCGACTTCTTCTGAAGAAGTTGTCGATTCTAGAATAAGTTCCAGATATAGTTTTGTAATATGAAAATTAGCTTTTTGAGAAGTCTTGGCTACATCAGAAATATGTCTGTTTTGTTAATATAAAAACTCTTTGTTGAAAATATTAAGTATATTTTATACTCTTTTAATAGATCCAGAAGTATTCTCCGGGCACACTGCAGGCATAAGACACATCTTGTTTTTCCGGAATGATACACACTTAGTGTCATGTGCAGATGACAAAACTTTAAGAGTCTGGAACAAGTCAACTAGGCAGGTAAGAAAATAGAATAAACTTCTTATTAAGAACAAAATATATCAAATGCATATATTGTATACGTCTTCAGAAGGTCACTACAAGCTTTCATACCATTTTCAGTTTCACATGGTCTGAACCTTGATTTCTCAGTAAAAAACGTGTTACCGTGTTAAAGTCTATTTGATATAACTATAGATAAATTATTAAAACCTCCGTTGCATGTCGTCAAAATCTATGACATAGTCCTGTCATAATGTTGGCGCAGCAAAATATTCTTTGACAAATGAAATTGTCATTTCAGAATTTTCAAATTCAG
The DNA here is from genome assembly GCA_030620095.1 of Kuschelorhynchus macadamiae. Classification (NCBI taxonomy): domain Eukaryota; kingdom Metazoa; phylum Arthropoda; class Insecta; order Coleoptera; family Curculionidae; genus Kuschelorhynchus; species Kuschelorhynchus macadamiae. The sequence continues at coordinate 164,631 of JAUTXW010004977.1, read as the reverse complement.
ATTCTGTAAATATGAATGAAAATGCAGGATGGTAACAAGTCAATCATAGAAGAAGATTTGTTGTATACTTTTTCACTTTATTTAATTATATTTAATCCGATGAGAAAAAATTACTAGAAAACTGAATGTCATTAAGCAGTGTCACTCAATGTCAGAAAATTATAGTAAATTTAGTTATTTCGTTTTGATTTTACTCTAGTGAAATAACATGTTTTATTATTACTGGCTAATATATTTCTGAGAGTAATAATGTTGCAAATAACTGGCTTAGGTATAATTAATTATGTTAATTTTGATAATATTTATATGGACTTTAGCAGGGTTCCCAGTAGCAGGAAAAACAGGGACTATATATATCTATATATATATATATATATATATATATATATATATATATATATATATATATATATATATATATATATATATATATATATATATATATATATATATATATATATATATATATATATATATATATATATATATATATATATATATATATATATATATATATATATATATATATATATATATATATATATATATATATATATATATATATATATATATATATATATATATATATATATATATATATATATATATATATATATATATATATATATATATATATATATATATATATATATATATTATATATATATATATATATCTATATATATATTTATATATTATATATATATATATATTTATATATATATATATATATATATATATATATATATATATATATATATATATATATATATATATATATATATATATATATATATATATGTTTTATTTTCTAGAACTGATGCTAAACAATCATCCACATATCTCTTAAAAAAAGTAATATTAAAATTCAATTTTTCAAGAACTTCCTCTTCTAGGTATTCCATAACTATTTGTGCGATTGTAGAGGAAATAGGTGAGCCCATATCACATCCATCAAGTTGTTGATAAAATTGGTTTTTGTATTGAAAATAATTATTTGACATTATAAGATGTAAGGCTTCTAAGAGTTCAGGCTGAGTTTGAGTTGTAAAATTTTATTTATATATTAGTATACAAAGAAATTACATCTAGTGATATTAACTTTGAATTTGGTGGTATTATTCCTGTATCTAGAAAATGTTTAAATGTAAATGAGTCTTATATGTAATAAGTGTTTTTACCTGTGATATTTGACAAACATTTTGACAAATACTTTGAGAGCTTGATGAAAGGAATGAATACATGAAATTATAGGCCTGAGATGAATGTTAGGTTTATGCAATCTGGGTAGGCCATATATTTTAGGCGTGACTGCATTATGAATTGACAAATTTTTAGCTTCCGCGTCAGTTAATAGATTTTTGTATAAGAGTTTTTTTACAAAAGTATTATTTTTGTTTTGAAAGATGTTAGTTGGGTCATTCTTTAAAAGTTTATAGGTACTGGTATCTTTTAAGAGCTGATTCATTTTTGTGTCATAATCAGTAGTATTCATTATAATGGTTTTACTGCATTTATCTGGTTTAAGTATGGTTATTTGAGGATTATCTCTAATGAATTGCCTTGTTTTATTATGTTGTTTCTGTATTCGTTTTTGAAAATTGGTAATTTTATTTTTTTTATGTTTAATTTTTATTTTATGATTGGTAATTATATTTACTACGTCTGACCTTATACTATCTTTTATTTCATTTGGTTTATCTTGTATAGCTGTTTCTACGCAGGATATATATTCTGTTAAAGATAAGCTTTTTTCGTTCTGTACAGGAAGCGAGAAGTTTTCGCCTAAAGCAAGAACTTCTGCGACATCGTTAGGAATATCTGTGTTAGAGATGTTGTCTAACCATGAGGATGTATTTATTTGTATGTCATTTTTTTCAGTGACTGATATTAATTTAGAAATTTTTTTTAATTTTTTTTTTTTTTAATAGAATTGAATAATTTTTCATATTTAATGTTTTCAAACCTCATGAATTTATTAAAAACCTCAATTGGAATTATTGATTTAATTGCGTTAATTTTTTGTTATCATCGATCGTATCGATAGGCGAAACGTCAAGTTAATCCCATTGTTTGATTTTGCAAGTAAACCTATACCCAAGAAAGAAGTCCAATTAATATATACCGGGTTTAAGAAACAAATTGAATAATAATATATACAAGGGTACCGAACTGTATTTCACTGATATGACGTTCCTTCAAGAAATTGAAACAACTTATGGATTTTTATGTGCCGATATACTTAAAGAAATATCTACCACAAACACGAAATTAGTAAAGCAAAAATATAGAAGAATTTTCCTATTAAGAAGCAAACATACAGGCGTCTCGCCAACTTTTTTAAATTTCAATGTTTCCCACATTGTGTTCACAGGTACGTACCTCGAAAATAAATTTGATGATATTATAAATAGCACAAAGGTAAAAATTTTAAATCTATGTATAACTGAAACAACGAAAGTTATAAATAAATTAAATAATCTCCTTCAACAAAAAATTAACGCAGTTAAATCAATAATTCCAATTGACCCTTTTAATAAATTCATGAGGTTTGAAAACATTAAATATGAAAAATGATTCAATTCTATTAAACAAAAAAATAAAAAAAAACTTTTCTAAATTAGTATAATGACATACAAATAAATACATCCTCATGGTTAGACAACAACTCTAACACAGATATTCCTAACGATGTCGCAGAAGTTTTTGCTTTAGGCGAAAACTTCTCGCTTCCTGTTCAGAACGAAATAAGCTTACCTTTAACAGAATATATATCCTGCATAGAAACAGCTATACAAGATAAACCAAATGAAATAAAAGATAGTATAACGTCAGACGTAGTAAATATAATTACCAATCATAAAATAAAAATTAAACATAAAAAAATAAAATTACCAATTTTCAAAAACGAATACAGAAACAACATAATAAAACAAGGCAATTCATTAAAGATAATCCTCAAATAACCATACTTAAACCAGATAAATGCAGTAAAACCGTTATAATGAATACTACTGATTATGACACAACAATGAATCAGCTCTTAAAAGATACCAGTACCTATAAACTTTTAAAGAATGACCCAACTAACATTTTTCAAAACAAAAATAATACTTTTGTAAAAAAACTCTTATACAAAAATCTATTAACTGACGCGGAAGCTAAAAATTTGTCAATTTATAATGCAGTCACGCCTATAATATATGGCCTACCCAAATTACATAAATCTAACATTCCCCTCAGGCCTATAGTTTTATGTATTCAATCTCCTTTCTACAAGCTCTCAAAGTATTTGTCAAAATGTTTGTCAAATATCACAGGTAAAAACACTTATTACATAAAAGACTCATTTACATTTAAACATTTTCTAGATACAGTAACAATACCACCAAATTCAAAGTTAATATCACTAAATGTAATTTCTTTGTATACTAATATACCAAATGAACTCATAGTTAGTGCTATAAAAGGCAAATTGAATATTTTAAAAAATTTTACAATTCTAACTCAGTCTGAATTCTTAGAAGCCTTACATCTTATAATGTCAAATAATTATTTTCAATACAAAAACCAATTTTATCAACAACTTGATGGATGTGCTATGAGCTCACCTATTTCCTCTACAATCGCACAAATAGTTATGGAATACCTAGAAGAGGAAGTTCTTGAAAAATTGAATTTTGATATTACTTTTTTTAAGAGATATGTGGGTGATTGTTTACCATCAGTTCCAGAAAATAAAATAGAAGAACTACTTTTCGCATTCAATAATTTCCATCCGAAACTTCAGTTCACTCTTGAAGTTGAATCAGAAAACAAAATAAATTTTCTCGACCTTACTATAATAAGACAAAAAGAAAATAATTTAAAAACTAAATGGTTTACAAAAGAAACTTGCTCTGGACGATATCTTAATTTCAATTCCCACCATCCATACAAACAAAAAAGAAGTGTTGTGATTGGTCTAGTTGACCGTCGTGCTATATCTTTAACGTCACCAGAATACCGTCCTGAAGCCCTTATTAAAGTTAAAGAGACCTTGGATGCAAATCATTTCCCAGAAAAACTGATAAAAAAAATTATCAAACAAAGGACGTACATATATTATAACAATCATAACGAAAACGTAAGACAAGATAATACGCAAAAAAAATATATTGCAATGCCATACACATCTCAATTATCTGAAAAATTAAAACATATCTTAGGAAAATATAACATAATTGTGTGTCATAAAGCCCAGAACCTCATAGGCTCTCTATTCCTTGTTTAAACTGCCCTATGAAATATATTGGTATGACAACCCAACTTTTAGAAAATAGAATAAAAGGGCATAAGTATACAAAGAATGCATCCACTGCATTACACAAACATGAAAAAAGCACAAAACACGAATTTAATTTTTCTGAAACCGAAATCATTGATGAAGATAACCTGTATCAGAAATTAATTATCAAAGAAATGATTCACATAAAAAAAGAAAAAAATGCAGTAAATGACAAACAAGACATAAAAAATTTAAGTCAAAAATACCAAAATTTGATATTTTAGTATAGTTTTAACTTCGTCTAAGCCATTATTTTTAAAATGTAGTATATCATTGTGAATGTCTGATTCTACTCTAAGGTTTAAATAAAAAAATATCAAAAAATTATCTTTAAATTCCTCAAAAAAAAAAACGTACTACGATAACAACACTTTTTTACTTAAAACTGTGCCATGAGTTGCCTGGCAAACCACTAACTTGCTACCTATCATTCAAATATAAATAAATAATCAGCATGTTTTTTTCGGGGTATGTAACCTTATTTTATTAATTTTGTAATAATTATTGTCAATAGTATAAAATTTTGAATCAATTTTAGAAAAATTGTAAATGTCATTTTATAATTAGACCACTAAATGTTTTTTAAATTAATTGTAGATAGGTAAGGAAAGCCATATATACCAAAAAAAAAAAAAAAATAAAGCAATGAGCAATTTTTGAGAAAGCCTACTATGATAGGCGGAACGTCAAGTTAATCCCATTGTTTGATTTTGCAAATAAACCTATACCCAAGAAACAAGAGCAATTAATATATATATATATATATATATATATATATATATATATATATATATATATATATATATATTATATATATATATATATATATATATATATATATATATATATATATATATATATATATATATATATATATATATATATATATATTATATATTATATATATATATATATATATATATATATATATATATTATATATATATATATATATATATATATATATATATATATATATATATATATATATATATATATATATATATATATATATATATATATATATATATATATATATATATATATATATTCATTTTAGATGCTCACGACCGTACTAAGATAAATAAGGAATCTAATATCGGGTATGCGGTCTGTAGGTCAAATAAATAACTAATTTACTTCTGACATCCTCTATATTTCGTCATTTATTTATGACTTCATCAGGAGGAAACGCTAAAATATACCACAGATTAAAATGATATCAAACTAAAAAAAACAGTTAAGACTTACAAGTGAAGTTACAAAAACATGGCTATATGCATTTCAACACAAAGTAGAACGTTAAATTAGGACGAATACAACCACATGAATATTAAAATTTTGATAACAGGTAGAACTTAACAATTAGCAAGGCATTTATATATACATTTATTTATTTTTTTTTTTTGAATAATAATAACTATTTTATTTTTTTGTGGTAAAAGAAACATTGATAAACAGTTTTTATGTACATATTGAAGTTCGTGGAATATTTATATTATGGTATTTAAGTTATTTGTTTTTTGTTGAACAAGGCAAAGAATTCATTTGTTCAACAGATTGCAATAAATGGTGCTGTTGGATGTCAGATCTAGAATTAACTGAATTATTTTTGTTGTTGATATGTACCATTTCCAGAAATAGCCTTTTTCTGTAATTATTTTCATATTCCAGAATTTGTATGTTTTCGTAATCAAAATTGTGATCCTCTTTCTGAAAATGATCAACCAAAGCACATGAGTTTTTCCCAATACGGCAGTCGCTTTTGTGTTGTGTCGAACGATTTTTAATATATTGGGAAGTTTGTCCTATGTAACACTGATTGCATTGTTTACAAGGAATTTTATATACATTATTATTTAATAGGATCGGAGTTTTATCTTTAATTTTAGTGAACATTTTGCCAACCGTGACTGTATTATATTTAGCTATTTTTAAATTATCTCTTTCAAGGTGGTTAGTAATATTATCTGTAAGACCTTAAATGTATGGCAATTTCTTATATTTGAAATGTGCAATAACTTGGTCTTCTGTCGGACCATCAAAAAACCGAGAATGATAAATTAATTTGTTTAGTGTTTTTTTTGGAAAACCATTATTTAGAAATAGTGTATATACTTTCTTTAAATTCCTTTCGTCCAAAATATGAGTGACACGATTTTTTAGAGCAATAATTGTGTTATATTTTTGGCTCATTGGATGGTTCGAAAAATAATTAATATATCGTCCAGAGGACGTCAGTTTTTGGTACCAACTTAAAATAACTTTGTTAGTATCAGTCCTAATTAGTAAGGTATCTACAAAGGGGATGCTGTTGTTAACTTCTGTTTCCATAGTAAACTGGAAATGTTCATTCACAGAGTTAAAAGTAACTAAAGTAGTTTTTATCTCACACGAAGGGACAGAAGTGACTATGTCGTCCACAAATTTATACAAAAACGGAACATTAAATCTAATTAAATTACAAAATTTTAATCTGTGTTGTATTTTAGCGTTTCCTCCTGATGAAGTCATAAATAAATGACGAAATATAGAGGATGTCAGAAGTAAATTAGTTATATATATATATATATATATATATATATATATATATATATATATATATATAAATATATATATAAATATATATATAAATATATATATATATATATATATATATATATATATATATATATATATATATGTATATATATATATATATATATATATAAATATATATATATATATATATATATATATATATATATATATATATATATATATATATATATATATATATATATATATATATATATATATATATATATATATATATATATATATATATATATATATATATATATATATATATATATATATATATATATATATATATATATATATATATATATATATATATATATATATATATATATATATATATATATATATATATATATATATATATATATATATATATATATATATATATATATAATATATATATATATATATATATATATATATATATATATATATATATATATATATATATATATATATATATATATATATATATATATATATATATATATATATATATATGTTGATTTTTACTGTATATCCGTTCACTACTGTCGTTCTGAAAAGAACAGTTTTGCTGACGTTTCGCCAAAATCACATTTGGCATTTTCGAAGCTTTCTTTCTCGCGCCCGAATAGAGATAGAGAAAGAGTTGGTGACTGCGACGCTTCCTTTTATACCCCCACTCGGGGCCGAAGGTTATATCTGCGCAGGCGTTGGTCGTTATTTATGTTTTCCGGATGGTGCTGTTGTTGCGCTAATTGCGCTTGAGTTTTTGCGATTTTAGATTTGTCGATTATTGCCTTCCATACTGTTGGTAGTTTTAATGATTCGTCCCTTTTATTCAAATCACCTTGTTTTTCAATTTCTATGGCTTCTCGGATTATTCTGGTCTTATAATGTTCTATATTGGCAATCTCCCTACACCCATCGAAATTTATTTTATGGCCGGTATCCTAATGATGTAGGAATAAAGCTGAGGTTGTTTGTTTATTTCTGATGCTGAGTTTATGCTCTTCCACTCTTGCTGATATTCGCCTGTTAGTTTGCCCTAAGTACAACTTTTCACAGTCCTGGCACGGAATACTGTACACTCCGTGGTTTTCTAGTTTGATTTTATCTTTTGGGTTTCCGAGTAGTTTACCTATAGTTGTTTGTGGCTTGTGTATTGTTTGTATGTTGTGTTTCCTCAGAATTCTTCCGATTCTGTCTGTTGTGCCTTTTACATATGGTAAGACTACTCGTTGCTTTCCCGGTTCATATTTTTTGTTGTTTGTTGTTCGGGAAACCTGTGCATTAATAGCTTTCTCTATGGTGCGATTTGTGTAGCCATTTTTCTTTAAAGCACTAGATATTACCTTAAGTTCATTTTGTCTCGTCTGTGTTTCAGTTAATCGCACGGATCTAGATTTTACAGTATTTGCCACAGCTTGAACAATACTATATCTCGTATAATTCGAGTGAAATGCTCCGAGTTTTTTACGAATGAATCAGCTTTTTCTACAGTTCGTTGCATAATTTCAGAAAGGTATTTCTCCAGTTTTTGTAGCGGCGAATTAACAGCGCTAACAATAGGTCTGATGGGCGCCCCTGGTTTGTGTATTTTTGGTAAACCATAGAGTTTAGGACATCTGCTCGACTTTTCCCGTGGTATGATTTTTTGTTGAATTTCGGGGTTTATTGGTGAACTATTGGATGGATTGGATATCCTACAAGACAATTGTTATAGGCCTGTTCCAAGGGACCCGACAACGTACCTAGAAAAAACATCTAAAAATAAAATAAAAAGTTCACCAATAAACCCCGAAATTCAACAAAAAATCATACCACGGGAAAAGTCGAGCAGATGTCCTAAACTCTATGGTTTACCAAAAATACCCAAACCAGGGGCGCCTATCAGACCTATTGTTAGCGCTGTTAATTCGCCGCTACAAAAACTGGAGACATACCTTTCTGAAATTATGCAACCAACTGTAGAAAAAGCTGATTCATTCGTAAAAAACTCGGAGCATTTCACTCGAATTATACGAGATATCGTCCTTGAAAAAATCGATATCATAGCAAGCCTAGATGTCAAATCGTTATATCCCAGTATTCCCATCAGCAACAGACAGAATCGGAAGAATTCTGAGGAAACACAACATACAAACAATACACAAGCCACAAACAACTATAGGTAAACTACTCGGAAACCCAAAAGATAAAATCAAACTGGAAAACCTCAAAGTGTACTAGTGTAGTATTCCGTGCCAGGACTGTGAAAAGTTGTACGTAGGGCAAACTAACAGGCGAATATCAGCAAGAGTGGAAGAGCATAAACTCAGCATCAGAAATAAACAAACAACCTCAGCTTTATTCCTACATCATCAGGAAACCGGCCATAAAATAAATTTCGATGGGTGTAGGGAGATTGCCAATATAGAACATGATAAGACCAGAATAATCCGAGAAGCCATAGAAATTGAAAAACAAGGTGATTTGAATAAAAGGGACGATTCATTAAAACTACCAACAGTATGGAAGGCAATAATCGACAAATCTAAAATCGCAAAAGCTCAAGCGCAATTAGCGCAACAACAACAGCACCATCCGGAAAACATAAATAACGACCAACGCCTGCGCAGATATAACCTTCGGTTCCGAGTGGGGGTATAAAAGGAAGCGTCGCAGTCACCAACACTTCAGTCTCTATTCGGACGCGAGAAAGAAAGCTTCGAAAATGCCAAATGTGATTTTGGCGAAACGTCAGCAAAACTGTTCTTTTCAGAACGACAGTAGTGAACGGATGTACACCCGGAATGAAAACACATTGTATTTTTCCATCCGTGAAGGAGTAAAAATCAACATTCAACACGGTACTGATACGAAAAATTTAAAATACTTATTTTCTATAATCCTTTCAAAATCAATTTTTAATATTGACATGTAGCAAGGATATATTAATTTTTTGTTTGCCTTGTATAACTGCATTTCTTTTACTTAATTTTAAATAAAACAATATTCTTTTAAAAATGTGTACCTCTTCTAGTTAAAGTAACACTGCTTGCTCTGTTACCATAGCATTTTCTTTAAGGCTGAACTGCACACAGCAAACGAAATATCAGCGACCAGGTCAAGTCACCTTCAAAGTAATATGAAAAGGTAGGTAATATGATGACGTGTTGGAAAATACAAATATAACACTGAAATAAACTGCGGCTAACAGAATAAATTACAGTTTTATTATTATTTGAGCGGCGGCGTCTCCGATAATATTTAGAAATTTACTGCTTATGGCTGTCCGTAGGATAATGTCGTGAGAGGGGGGCGAAATTATTTTAATTTGTATAAAGTGGAGACTTTTTTTTGGTTGTTGAATTTTGTTATGATAATTGAACATGTAAAACAAATAAAGGGAGGATCTATAGATCTCGTTCAGGGGGGGGGGGGGCGAATTACTATTTTCAACTGATGCAGTGCTTTCGTTTATACATAACACTGTATGCGGTGCCCCTTTTGCCCCCTCTAAATCCGCCAGTGAATTTATCAGTTTTGATTTCGATATGCGGATCGTTATTCGTTATTCCCTCGTTCGATTTTCGTTTGATTTTCGATCTGCGATTTGCGAATTTATAATAAAATTTATCAGTGTTTTTGTGATTCTTACTTCCCTCGTAAAAGAGAGGTATTGTAAGCGTAAAAAAATTAGCCTACAAAATGTTTGCACTCTTCATCTAGAGGCCGTAAAACATATTTTCTTCATTCCGTCGGTCTTTCTGTCTGTTCGAAGCATAGCTAAAAAATTACTCACGCTATTAACTTGTTGATAAATGTGTCAAAAATTAAGGGTCAGTGGAGATGACTTGGTAACATTTTGGTATGGCATGGAGGAAGAAAAAGGCAGCCTAGCGTTAAAAAAATTGAGACTAAAAAAATAACTGTCTAAACAAAATGGCGGCCTAATAAAATATTAAAAATATCAGCCTGGAAAAACTACTTATTGTTTTGATTTCCAATTTTGTGCGAGAATTAAGTGTGATATAGAGTGAATAGTTAAAATTGTGGTACGATTTCAAGATGACGGAAGAAAATGGCGGCCAAATGTGTTTGTAATCGTGAAAATATCACCCTCCCAGGTTTTACATATCTTCATGTTTTAGCGTCCCTAGATGCCAAAAATTATGTTTGCTTTATTCCGTCCGACTATTGGTCAGTATATCTGTCAGTTCGCAGCATAGCTAAAAGCTACTTACCCGGTTGACTTCAGGTAGTCAAACATTAAGGATAATATGGATATGACCTGATAACATTCTGGTAAAATTCCAATATGGCCGAACAAAATGGCGCTTTAGTGAAATGTTAAAAAAAAATTAAAATTAATTTTAAAATTTACCTCAAATTGTTCACAAAATCAAGTGTGTGAACGGTTAACATTTTGGTCCAAATCCAAGTTAGAAAAAAAAATGGCGGCCTAATAAAATATTTAAGAAATCAGCCTGATAAAATTACTTATTAGATTGAATTCAAACTTTATGCAAGCATTAAATGTGATTTAGACATAAACTGGTAAAATTGTAATATTGTTAATATTTAATAAACATAATCATATTTAACTAGCTTCAAATTTTGCACAAAAATTAAATGTAATACAGGGATAAACTGATCGAATTCAAGAAGATGGGACAATTTATTTGAGATTTTGCTCAAAAATCAAGGGTGGCACAGGTAGAAACTGTTTGGTACCCATTCAATGGTTGTGTTTAATGTCACCATCAAACTTTACAGTTTCTATTAGTTTGACGCCGACTTCATGAAGTTAAATTTCCAAGATTGAATTAAGTATTATTTTTTACTTTTTTTTCAGCCCGAGTCATAGATTTGTTAACATTTAGATGAATTTATTTATTGTTTGTTATTTTATTGAAGTAGACTTACCTTAATTTTTATCCATGTAACGACTATGTTAGTGTCAAAAATCGTTATCGAATGTTCTGTTAGACTTAATTCATCTCACCCTGTACTATTTAGATTATTCTAGAATTTTCTAGATCATTCCATCCTTTTCAAAAGGCTATACAAGCGCGCCGCGTGGCCTCATTTTAATTCAGTTGTAATTGAGATTTCGAAGTGTTAAAAACCTGACATTGACAAGTTTAAAGTTACCTTAGTTACGATTGTTAAGTATAACCAGTGTCTACCTTTGATACCTGTAACCTGTGTTTTGAACAAAAGGAGTGCATTCAGATTCTACGTGTTTGTGTACCAGCCAATCGGGAACATTTGGTGTTAGAAGCGGGATTAGGATCCAGTTGAAGCTAAAGAAGTAAGAAATAGTTTCTATTAGTAGCAATAATCATGGCAGCAAATTTGGATTCTTTGATGAACTTGATTATTGCAATGGATAATGACATTCAGAAAAATCAAGAAGATGTAAAACAAGAAATAAAGAAGGCCCAAGAGGAAATGAAAAATGAACTTAAAGAAGATGTGAAGAGAAGTCAAGAAGATATGAAGCAGGAACTTAAAGAAGACATAAAGAAAACCCAAGAAGACATGAAGAGGGGCCAAGAAGACATGAAGCAAGAACTAGGCGACCTGAAGAGAAATCAAGAAGACATGAAGCAAGAAATTAAGGAAGATATGAAGCGGAACCAAGAAGAACTAAAGCAAGAACTTACAGATGTCATGAGGAAGAACCAAGAAGACATAAAAAATGAACTTGAAGATATGAGGAGGCACCAAGAAGACGTAAAACAAAAAAATGCAAGAAATGGAAAAGAATCATGAAGAAATCACTAGAAAAACGTTGCTTGAATTGACGCTAACCAAAGAAGATGTAAAAGAGGAAATGGGACAAATGGAGAAGAAAGTGCAAACGCAAGTTCAGGAGGTTCATAACCAAATGCAGCAAGAAGTCCAAAGTTTACGATCCCAGATGCAGAAATTTGGACAGCACAGTGAGTTCAAATCCGACGTTGTCTCTTTATCACATGTGATAAAGCCACCTATGTTCGATGGTAAGGTGCCGTAGGTTACTTACCTGAAACAATTTGAAGCTGCCGCAACAGGAAATAGTTGGGATTCCACCGAAAAGGCACGAGCGCTGGTTTGTCCCTTGCGTGGCGAAGCAATGGAGGTGTTAAGGAACATACCTGAAGATAAACAAAATGACTTTGAGACATTAGTAAGCCATCTAGAAATGCATTATGGAGAAGCACATCTACAGGAGATTTATAAAGCACAACTTCAATGTCGAAGACAAAAATATAACGAAAGTCTTCAAGAGTATGAAACCGATATTGTGCGACTAATTAGAAGAGAATCAAGCAAGAGTTGGCAGTAAGCAGTTTTATCGAAAGCCTTCGTGATCCTGATACCAACCAAACTTTAAGAATGGCTAGAATTAAAAAGATTTCAGAAGCTCTGGTATATGCCCTTCAGTTCGAAACGGCTAAACAAACATTCAGGAGTCAAGGAAAACTCCGAAGACTACAGTATACTCCAGAATACCGGACTACGAATGAAGATACTTCTAACATTATAAAAGAACTGCAAGACATTCTTCTTAAACATCAGAAAGACGAAAATAAAACTTTAACTTTCCGACAAAGAAAAGGCATGCGTTGTTGGAAATGTGGTAAAGAGGGACATGTTCAAAGCCGCTGTACCAGCAATGAGATTCCTGAAGATATTTAGGAAAAACTCCCATTAGCCAGATTTAAGGGGCGAAAGCTGGCTAGGTGCTACCAAGCCCCATCATCATTAATAAAAATTAAAGTATCCCGGCTGCAGAATAATGGCTCTAGCTTGGTAGTACCGGGGAAGATATGCGGTCGGGACTGTGAAATGGTACTGGATACCGGCTCAACCCACACCATCGTAAGGCCAGATATTATAGATCCTTGCAAGACAGAAAATCCATACAAAAAATATGCCTTGGAAACCGCCAACGGTGAAATTATACCTGTGAAAGGCATCCATGAAGCTGAAGTAACCCTGGGGAACACCAGCTTCATACACGCTGTTTTCGTCGCAAATATAATGGATGACGTCATACTTGGTCTTGATGTTATGAACGAACATAAATTTGTCCTTGATATACCTCAACGAGTCCTCCGTACGAAAAATGAAGAAATAGTTATGAACCTGCCACGAAGAAACAATTTCACTATCCGAGAAGTTATTTTGCTAGAAGATGCTACTTTACTTGCGAGGTCAGAATGCGTAGTGAAAGCAGTGCTTGATGACTTAGATGAAGAAGTTATTTTCTTCCAGCCAATTCAAGACTGTCCGCTACATGCAAAGGGAATTTTACCAGCAAGAACCTTGAGTCGATGTAGAAGAAATACAATATTTGTCAAAATGATGAACATTAAAGAATATCCCCAGCAAGTCAAAATGGGTGACAAGATCGGAACCTGTCAACCTGCTAATACAATATTTACCTGCACAAATTTGCCACCTTCAGGACCTGCAAATACTTTACCTAAGGTACTTCAAGACCTGGTGAAATCATCACAACAGTTACTGAATAAAGTTCAGGTGTCCAAATTGGAAGAACTTCTGAGTAGAAATCAAGATGTCTTCTCTTTAGCTGACAGCGACTTAGGAAAAACTAACATAGTTCAACATCGAATTAATACTAGTGATGCAGCGCCGATAAAACAGCCTCCAAGACGAATACCTTTGGCAAAGCGACATGAAGTTAATCAGATGCTTAAGGATATGGAAAAACAAGACATTATAGAACCATCTCAAATCATCATGGTCGTCACCAGTAGTCTTAGTTAAGAAGAAAGATGGCTCCACCAGATTCTGCGTCGACTTCCGCAGGCTCAATGACGTCACAAAGAAAGATAGTTTTCCCTTACCAAGAATTGATGATACCTTGGACACTTTAACAGGATCAAAATGGTTCTCAACCCTAGACCTGAAAAGTGGTTATTGGCAAGTTAAGCTTAATCCAGATGATAAAGAAAAGACAGCGTTTTCTACTGGGACTGGACTGTGGCAATTTAAAGGTATGCATTTTGGATTATGCAACGCCCCAGCAACTTTTGAACGTTTAATGGAACTGACATTACATGGAATGACATGGGAAACATGCCTAGTATATTTAGATGACATCATTATTCTTGGGAAAACATTTGAAGGTCATTTAAAGAATATTGAAGCTGTTTTCCAGAAAAAACTCAGTCCCAAAAAGTGCCAGTTTTTTTCAAAAAGAAGTGAAATATCTAGGCCATGTAATTACCAAACATGGTGTAAAGACCGTTCCTGAGAAGACTGAAACCATTCAAAATTGGCCAATACCAAAGGACAGACATGAACTAAGGAGTTTTTTGGGACTATTACTATACAGACGATTCATAAAAGGTTTTACTAATATCACTAGACCATTACATCGACTTACTGAAAGCCGTCCCAGCTATGTATGGACCCAAGAATGTGGCGAAGCATTTAACAACTTGAAGCAAGCCTTGTGTAATCCTCCAGTGTTGTCATATCCTGAGCCATCCCAGATGTTTATTGTAAACACCGATGCTAGCAATGCCGCTATTGGTGGTATTTTGTCACAAGTACAAAATGGCGAAGAAAAAGTAATAGCCTATTTCAGGAAGGTTCTTTCTAAACCTGAACGCAACTACTGTTAAAACATTGGAGCACTTTCATAAGTACTTGTATGGGCAAAAATTTCTTTTAAGGACGGCATGCATCACTCAAATGTTTGCTACAATTTAAGAATCCCGAATGTTGTTGTTGTTGATAAAAGACGGCCTGTTAAAAAGAAAGTTCTGATGGCAAAAATAACAAATACCAAACTATTTTGCCCTTAAAGAGAATTCCTGAAGTGTTGCAAGCCGTACACAACAGCGTAGGCGGAGGACATTTTGGTGTTATGAGGACTCTTGAAAAAGTTCGAGAAAGGTTTTATTGGTTAGGAAGTCGTACAGATGTGAAAGATTGGTGCCGAACCTGCGAAGACTGCGCCGCCAGTAAAGGACCCCAAACTCGTACTTGTGGCAAAATGAAGCAGTACAACGTGGGAGCACCTTTCGAACGAATTGCCATAGATGTAGCAGGACCATTTCCAGTTAGTAAGTCCGGGAATCGCTTTGTGTTAGTAGCAATGGATTACTTCAACAAATGGCCAGAAGTCTACGCAATACCCAATCAAGAAGCCATCACTGTCGCCTACGTACTAATTCATGAATGGATGGAATGGTTGAAAGATTTAATAGAACTTTAGAGAACTACCTGAAAATCCAAGTTAATGAACAACAAAGTGACTGGGTTAAATGTATTCAACCATTTTTACTGGCCTATCGCTCTGCAGTTCATGAATCCACTGGAAAAACACCTGCCAGTGTAATATTTGGATCTAATTTACAGCTTCCAGTCGACCTCTTGACTGGACGACCTCTGAACAGTAAGATAACTACTACGGATTATGCCAGCCAGGTTAGTAAACGATAACGTAAAGCGATAGAATGAAGTCACGTTATGATCTACGTGCTAATCACACTGGATTTACAGTTGGTGAAAAAGTTTGGTTATACAATCCAAAAAGAACTAAGGGACGCTCGCCGAAATTGCAGAAATCATGGGAAGGCCTGTATGGTGTGGTGACCCGACTGAATGACTTGGTATACCGGATTCAGAAAAGCCCTCATGCAAAAATGAAAGTGGTGCATCTCCATCGATTAGCCCGTTACCAAGATACCGAAGATGTTTGATCGGGACGATCAACTCTGGGAAGGGGGCAATGTTACGAATTTAGCCCTAGTCATAAATTTGTTAAGATTTAGATGAATTTATTTGTTTGTTATTTTATTGAAGGAGACTTACCTTAATTTTTATCCATGTAACGACTATGTTAGTGTCAAAAATCGTTCTCGAATGTTCTGTTAGGCTTAATTCATCTCACCCTGTACTATTTAGATTATTCTAGAATTTTCTAGATCATTCCATCCGTTTCTAAAGGCTATATAAGCGCGCCGCGAAGCCTCATTTTGATTCAGTTGTAATTGAGATTTCGAAGTGATAAAAACCTGACATTAACAAGTTTAAAGTTACCTTAGTTACGATTTTTAAATATAACCAGTGTCTACCTTTGATATCTGTAACCTGTGTTTTGAATAAAAGGAGTGCATTCAGATTGTACGTGTTTGTGAACCGGCCAATCCGGAACAATATATATATATATATATATATATATATATATATATATATATATATATATATATATATATATATATATATATATATATATATATATATATATATATATATATATATATATATATATATATATATATATATATACGTATATATATATAATACATACACATTTTCGTATAAATTAATATGATTAGTAGAAGTATTCATTTTCATAAAAACTATGAAAAATATAAAACATGATACTTCAGAACATTAATTTTTTTAATTTCTACTCGTCCTCCACCTCAGTTATGACGTAGGAAAAGTTTTATGTCCAGAATATACTTATCTAATATTATTAACATTCATTAAGATTTATAATTACCTAGGGAAATAACCTGACCAGGAAAATTATTGCCTCCCATTAGATCAGGGCTCTACCTCCAGCTATGCCAAAATTACATTTATTGATTAATTAGAGTTACATGCTCAAAATTTCAATACATATTAAAGCATTTAAAAGTTTATGCGAAAACTCTCTGGCAAAAAACAATTTAAAGTGGCGTCATTACTCTATTTTTACTTTTATATATTTTCTATGGAATAACCCCGGTACCACACTAAAAACTTCTTTAAAAAATCATCTATATTGCCCACAATCTCCCCGAAGAACTAATATTATGGATAAACGATATCTTGACATACATAGAAAATCAGCAATCCCAACGGTTAAAAATTAAAATAGTAAAATTGCACTTTATGTCCCTGAAAACCACGAAAACTACATGAAAATTAATATTTTTAGATTACCCCCTCGGCATAAACTTTTTGTGCCAAGAAAAAAGTTATTTGCTATGTTAAAAATATTTAAACTTTTGACACCAGAAATATCATTACTAAGTAATGAATCACAGCAAATCAGCAATTTAAAGTTACCGCGAAAAGGGATTCGCTATGCCGCCATTTTTTTTAGTGCTAACTGTATGACCACCTCGGTACTCTACTGAAAAATGTATTCAAATCGGTCACTAAGTGTAATCGAGGTTCATAATCGGTAAATTTCCTTTACCTGGAATTTCCCTCGTTATGATTGTTTGTGGGGAATTCAGTAAATAGTCACAGTATATATATGTTACATATACTGTCTTTTCAAACATTTTTATTGGGCGCCATTTGGTTCCATCATATTGCATTTCTACCAATATTTTACCAGTTTTTTCTACCTATGCTACAATTGACTTTGGGGCATAATTTAAAAAAACTGAATAAATAGTTTCTATATTGTCAAATACCGCCATTTTATTACGTCGTGTTGATTTGGTACCAGTTTATGCCATTTCTCATTTAATTTTCCTTAAATTCGTACGACAACTGCACCTGTTTATCTCTAAATCACACTTAATTCTTGCACAAAAATTAAAGTTCATTTAATAAATAGTATTTTCAGGCTGATTTTTTAAATATTTTATTAGGCCGCTATTTTGTTTTGCCACCTTGAATTCATATCAAAATGTTACTCGTTCATTCCTATGTTACACTTAATTTTTTGTGTAAAATTGGAAAATTAGTTTTTTTAGTAATAATGTTATTAACATTGTTCAGCCATATTGGATTTTTACCAAAATATAACCAGCTCATCCCCATATGACTCCTAATTTTTGATCAAAATTTGAAGTCAATCGTAAGTAGTCTTTAAGATAGGCCGCGAACTGAACAGCTATACAGACAGACCGACAGACGAGCCGACGGAATTAATAAAACCTATTTTTGGCATATAGAGACGCTAAATCATGAAAATATTTAAAACCTGAGAGGGTGTTTTTTTCACGATTACGAGCATTTTATTTGGCCGCCATTTTATTCGGTCTTCTTGAATTAGTACCACAATTTCACTAGATAATCCCTATACCAAAATTAGTTATTGCACACAATTTGAGACCAATCTATTTCAATTTTTAAATATTTCATTAGTCCGCCATCTTGGATTCGTACCAAAATTTTACCATTTGATTCCAACATACAACTTTAATGTTGCCGCAAAACTTGAGATAAATTGGATAAGTAGTTTTTTAATATTAATTTTTTTAACATTTCACTAGGGTGTCATGTTGGATTTTAACCAAAATATTACTAGATCATTCCCAGATGACCCTTAATTTTTTATCAGAATTTGAACTTAATCGGTTAAGTACTCTAAGCTATACCGCGAACTGACAGACACTCCGACAGATGGACCGACAGAATTGATAAAACATATTTTTAGCATCTAGGGATACTAAAACGTGAAGATATGTAAAACCTGAAATGGTGAATTTTTTCACGATTACAAACATTTTATTTGGCCGCCATTTTGTTCGGCCATCTTCAATTAGTACCACAATTTCACTAGTTGGTCCCTACACCACAATTATTTATTCAGCTGCCATTTTGTTTCGCCATCTTGGATTCGTCCAAAATGTTACCAGTTGATTCTAACATAATATTTGGTGTTTGTGCAAAATTTGAGGTAAATTAGATAAGGGCGTATTGGATTTTTACCAAAAATTACCAGGCTCTCACCATGTCAATCGGATAAGTAGTTTTTTAACTATGCCGCGAACAGACAGACAGACGGAATGCTATGGCATCTAGGGACCTTGAAACGTGAAGATTTGAAAAAATCTCGGAGGATGATTATTTCACGATTACAATACTTCCTTTTTTGAAGTCGGTACCAATTCAGTTATATCCAGATTGAATTATATCCGACATATTTTTAATTTGGGTTAAATTTTACTGTAAAATATCTTTACATTCATTCGTTAATAAAGCACCCCGATTCGTAAACAAAACTTTAATAAAGAATACGCCACAAACAAATAAAACTTAAAATTTTACATGAGACGTTCAAACAAGTGTCTTTCGAACCAACGTTAATAATACGACCGGATCGCACTTTTTCCTTGCAGCCGGTTCAGGATATTGATTTTTTTGTAAATCTAAAAATAGATTTGATGCTTATTTCTAGGTCAAGTCGATCACCGAAGTAGTGGAATTATATTTATTTCTATAATTTAAAAGACGTAGTGTAAATATATTTTTTTATCAAAACATTCCACCTGTTTTACATTTTGCATCATTTTTATATTTCTCCACATTATTATTTTTAATTAACAGAAATTTTCTTTTATTTTACTAAGTCACTTGTACATTACTTTTAAATATATTTATATATTTTTGGTCACAGTTTTTTCAGTGTATCAAGACGTTTCCTTCACGTCAGAACTTGAAAAATTATGCTGTCTATAGGCAACTTAAAATACATTTCGGTTAAAAACCAGCTCAACAAGGTTCACGCGCTGCAGAAATACAAAGACACGAGTACGATTTAACATCTCAAATTTTGCAGTTATGTAGACAAAGGATCAGTGTAGGGCGGTAAACAGCCATTTTGTGAAAAAGAAATTATATGGGTCGGTATCTGCGTCAAAAAATGATCGAAAATGGACAACTTTGTCACTAATTTTTTCATTCTAAATTCGAATTTTTCATAAAAAATCGCATTTAGCGCCCAACTATACATATTTCTCTATTAAAATCACTTTGAAGCTAATACATATTACTTATAGTTTTAAGACAATATTGCAGAGGCGGAAGGCTTGCAACTGATCCGTAACACTGCGTGCAGTTCCCCTTAATATTTTATATTTGCTATGCAATTACATTTAAGTGTAGTTTCATTGTTGGCTTTTTTATAAAAAATATAAATTCTCAAAATATAACCTGGAATTTCGTAAAATTGTCAGGGAAAACCTGGAAAGGTCAGGGAATTTGTTAATTCAAAATTGCTAAATACCCTGTATAGCTAAGAAAATCTACTTAGATGTCATAATGACAGATTGTGAGATTTTATAAGGTTGATCATGGCGTTCTCGTTGCTAAACTAAATGTATTTAATTTTTCAAAAAAATGCCTGTAAATGCATGACATTTATCTTCCAGGCAACAAATTAAGGTAGGCAATAGGTTATCGAACATTTTTATTGCTAGGTCATCTATTGTTTGCCATATTTATAAACAGCTTACCATGATATATTAAATTTTCTGGAAGTCTATTGTTTGTAGATGGGTTTAAATTTTTTTTTAAGTTTTCCGCCTATGATGACTGACAATAGTTACGAAATGACCATGATTTCTGTGCTAAATGGTTTATTGAGAATCGAATGTCTCTTAACGTGAACAAATGCCAAGTATATCTCTTACTTCTAAAACAAATTATGAAAAATTAATTTATACCATAAATAATTCTATAATACCTAGAAAGAGTTTATCTGCAACTGTATCTAAAATGTAATAACAGAGCATATAAAGTGTTGAGCTTTGTCATTCGAATATTATATAGACACCTCTAACTAAAACACTTAATTATTATTATTCATATAAATAGTAAGCAGTAATGCCGATTGTTTTTATCATAGTATTATTCACATATGATGAATAAAGAAGGTGTTGCTGCAGAGTTTATATCTCTCTTTAGCTAGTTTTTTATTGTGTCCTCTCATATACGCTGTTTGATTTGAGTGGAAAAAACCCATGTTGCAGCCATAATATACGGAAGTGATCCTAAAGATTTCAGTAAGATCCGCACGTATTCTTTCACGAAAGTTGTCAAATTCATTTGGTATTTTGGTAATTCTCCTCTCTCAAAGTACTCTGTATCTTTGTGATAATATAGCTTCCAGTTTTATAGAGCCTTGTTATCATCTCACTTTTTTTTTCCCTTTTTTTATTTATTCAAAATAACAACATACATACAATCAGTTATGAAATATTGACATGACATATTGACATTAAAATAGCAATATTACATTGTTATTTATTCCTTATATATATTATATATATATATATATATATATATATATATATATATATATATATATATATATATATATATATATATATATATATATATATATATATATATATATATATATATATATGTATATATATATATATATATATATATATATATATATATATATATATATATATATATATATATATATATATATATATATATATATATATATATATATATATATATATATATATATATATATATATATATATATATATATATATATATATATATATATATATATATATATATATATATATATATATATATATATATTTTATATATATATATATATATATATATATATATATATATATATATATATATATATATATATATATATATATATATATATATATATATATATATATATATATATATATATATATATATATATATATATATATATATATATATATATATATATATATATATATATATATATATATATATATATATATATATATATATATATATATATATATATATATATATATATATATATATATATATATATATTTCTGTTGAAAAACTATGAATAGATATTAGTATACAGGATAGATGAAAAATATATTTTTTTAATGGAACAGTCAATTAGATTATATGATAAATTCTAAACATATGTTGTATTAAGCATCAAATACTGAAATCCAATACTTTTTAAAATAGTAGCACTTAGTTTCAAAGGAAATTTATAATTACCAAATAATGCTGACCCAAGAATTGAGGAATTTTCTCCTTAATCTTATAATGAAATCATCGTTGGACTTCTTTGAAAGTGTTCAGAATAAAGATCCGAACTTATTCACCTAAACGAAATAATATTTGCCATTGATATTGGGTTTAAATTCGGCGTACGTTTATATTCATATTTAAATGCGATAAGTACTGTTTTGTATTTATTTCTTCCAGGAGCCAGTCACATATTTTATGTCTCCTATAATCTGTAGTGCAAAGGATAAATTTTAAATAAAACAAAATGGTTTTTATACATATATTAATTTTTATATATATATATATATATATATATTCCAGGAAGTGCAAAAGGTAACCTTTCCTTTCAATCCCAACAGCCTAGAAGTTTCCAAAGATGGCTCAGTACTAACTGTAGCATATTCTAATAAAGTAGCATTCTTCGATGCTGACAGCCTTAATAAAATCAGAGAATACACCATACCATCACCTGTAAACTCAGCCTCTTTACATCCAGACAAAAGCATTTTTGTCGCAGGAGGAGATGATTTGAAGGTGTACAAATATGACTACCAGAGTGGCACAGAGATTGGTGAGTTTAATTAGTTAGAGTATAGCTTGTGAAACTTTTTATGGTAAAAAACAAAACTGTATTTGAATGTTTGTCTTACGCAGCAATAACTGATAATAAATTTAACGTTTTTAGTGGCACCAAACAGTTGATAAAATCTGGTGTTAATCTACTAAAAACTAAAAAAAACACATTTTGGAAATAATGTTTTGTAGTCGAATAATTCTGAACAGTTATATGGAATCTCTCTTATAGCACCACTTAAAATTATCAATTGTTCACGGAAAGTTAAGAGCATTTAACATAAGTCAAACTAACACTTGCATTACAAAAAACATCTGATAGCCAGGTCTACAAAAGTAACTCGATCCAATTAGAAAAAATAAAACTGAGAAAAAGGGAATGTCTGTCAAATGTTATTGCTAAATATACCAATTGTTTTACAGGTAATCTTTTTTAAAATAATATCCTATAGCACCAGAGAACTTAAAAATGATCACTGGTCAAGGAACATTAAAAGTGTTTAATATAACTCAACTTAACATGCGCTTTCCAAAAAATATATGTTAACCAGGGTATAAAAGTAACTCGATCCATTTGGAAAAGAATAAAACTGAGGAAAAAGGAAATGTTTTTGCTAAATATACCAATTGTTTTACAGGCAATATAAGCCAAAAAATATTGAGTCGAAACCAATTGCCATCATGAGCTGATAAACAATACATACCACAATTATGAACTTGAAACACAGGCAGTATACAAAGTGTGGGTTTTTGATTTTGTCCGCTTTATTCAAATTGAGTTGAAAATTGTTGTCTTAGTTGTAATGTTTCCTCGGGGTGAAATTTGATGTACCAGAGAGTAGCTGTAACATTATCGGATTTTCTTAAGATGATTTCCCAATAAACACACATCGATTGTAAATTATCATGATCATTTTCCCAAGTCTCAGCTTTTAAATACCAAATTTCATCTACATAAAATAACCTGAAATCAAACAGTACAGATACTTTGTGACCGCCCTGTACTTTATAGCGTTTCTTTAAAAATGTTGGAGGCACATATAATTTATCTAAAAAGTAATTTGTGCAGTTTTTCTAGTTTAACCAGAAATTACTCCTTCGTGGTATTAACGGATACCTTATATAAACATAAAACAACATTTTCTATCTCCATTTCCTGAAGTACTGTTAGAGATAAATATAGATAATCCTCTAATGAAAAGGGATGTGAATCAGAATCGACATGATAATTATATAGAAAATCGGTATAGACACATAAATATACATATTTTAATGTAACCATATTTACAATTTGAACCAAACCTTTTTCATAAATGACTTTAATAATTTTTCAGAATCATTCAAAGGTCACTTTGGTCCAGTCCACTGCATTAAGTTCTCCCCAGATGGAGAGCTATATGCTTCAGGATCTGAAGACGGAACTTTAAGATTATGGCAAACTACAGTAGGAAAAACATATGGTCTATGGAAATGCGTCGATATTGCTACCCTTAACGACAGTTTAACACCAAAAGAAGTTCAAGCAAATTAAAAAACATTTATTACAATGTTTAGAAACAGTGCAATAAATATTTACAGGTTGTGTTGTCCCTTCAAATTAATTACACTGTTTTTACACCATCTAAGTTACATGTATTTTGAAAGTATTCTATTATTTATTTTTACCTTCTATTCTACTTAGGTTGTTTATAGCATATTTTAAAATGTCTGGCACTCAGATTTTGCGTGCCGAGTGAGTTGTTTATTGTTGATAAGTCTGAAATGTAAAAAAGTAGTTTTTTCCATGATATAATGAAAAATAGACTGAATGTTTTCAGACATATATCTATTCTTATTAAACATTTTTGAAAAGAACTATAGTAGTTTTTTTCAATCATAAAAATAATTTTTTCGTCAAACATTGGATGTTACATAGTAACTACATTATATGTATTTTCGGTAAGCAAGAGATTGATCAAATCTTCAAACTCCGCATGAACTGGTTATGAGTTGAAATACTGTTCCAATTTACATACATATTTCTACACTAGATTTTCATGCTAAACCAAACTGGGGAACTTTAGTGACAAAATAGATCAGGCAAGTTTGGTTAATTAATTTTCCAGAATTAAATCAAAGGTGACAAATGCATAATAGTGTAATGTTCTTCTAGATCGCGGAAGTCATTTAATCTGTCCAGCCAGTGTTCGAATACATAGAACACGATTACCAATTGTTCTAAAATATTACTTAACTCTATAGAACCTTGTTTTTCAAACTTCCAGTAATTTCTTTGAGCAGACCTCCTATTTAAAAACTGCCTAGCTTAGATCGCTGTTAGGAACATTCGTGGTTAAACCGAATACAAAAATGCGAAAAAAGTTAAAGAAATTATATCAAAAGATGGTTACAACACAAACTTAAAACTACTACTGACCTACGGGAACAGCGGGCGGTGCTTCGGCTAAAAGCAAACTGTAAATCTGCAAACACCAAAAGGGAGTTTGCAGACTCAAACTACTCTAAGAATTATAGAGGACCAGAAAAACATGAGGGGAGACGTCAAGATTGCCGGGTTGTGGAGGAGGAACCATAGGCACCCTATAGAATACAGTCTTCAGAAACTCAAATGATTTAGCAACATAATATCGTTTTCAGTAAACCAAGAATTTAGATACCCGGTGATACTGGGTCGCGACATCACAAAAGCAATGGAAGTCCGACGAGCGATTTCTGTCGTAATCATAAATTGTCTACCAGAAAAATCTTCACAAATTACCTTGTTCGTTAAAGATTATTGTGAGGCATAAATTAACAGGGATAAGGAATTGTGTTGTTTACCTTTTCTCACGCAAATTAAGACTATTAGAGTTAGGTCCATGGTCAGCATCTAATGAGGTAACCCGTTTTGAAGATGTTTTTTGTCGGGCGTTGGAGAATTACTGAACAAATCAAAGTCAAGATCAGATATTTCTAATAAAAAGTTCTCTTAATCTGTTTTCATAGTTTCATATCCCCCACATCCTGTGGTTTATTTTCGTCAATCTAAATAAAATCATAGAGATTCATCAGAAATATATATTCGTTTTTTATCCTTCAAAGCGCTCAAACTCCAACAATATCATCACTTACTGAAATAAAGTGAAATTAAAACCAGTTCATCATGCAATATATTTTTTCAATTTTAAATTCGGTATCTAAGGTACTGGAGATTATTTATCCCTCATTAAATCACATTAACAAATCTAGTCATTTTCTCTTAATACATCCATAAGGATCTAAACAATAAAATCCAAGTCAATGTTATATTCACAGATTTTGAAAAAGCATTCGATAAAATTAAACATTGTATCATTCTTAAAGCGCTTACAGATAGCATATGAATGTTACACTCTCTCTTAGGCTCATAATTTCATATTTATTGGGATATATATATATATATATATATATATATATATATATATATATATATATATATATATATATATATATATATATATATATATATATATATATATATATATATATATATATATATATATATATATATATATATATATATATATATATATATATATATATATATATATATATATATATATATATATATATATATATATATATAAATATATATATATATATATATATATATATATATATATAATTTATATATATATATATATGTTGATTCTTAGTCGTTGACGGATGGAAAAATATGATGTGTTTTCATTCCGCGCGTACATCCATTCACTACTGTCGTTCTGAAAAGAACAGTTTTGCTGACGTTTCGACAAAATCACGTTTGACATATTTGAAGCTTTCTTTCTAGTGTCCAAATAGAGACTGAAGTGTTGGCTTCCTTCTATAGCCCCACCCGGGGCGAAGATTATAGCTGAGCGGCGGCCGTTCGTCGTTTTTTAGATTTTCCAGGTGGTGCTGTTGTTATTGCGCTTGATTTTTTGTGATTTTAGATTTGTCGGTTATTGTCTTCAATACTGTTGGTAGTTTAAATGATTCGTCCCTTTTATTCAGATCACCTTGTATTTCAATTTCTGTGGCTTCTCGGATTATGCTAGTTTTGTAATGTTTTAATGGTTCTGGTTAATATATATATATATATATATATATATATATATATATATATATATATATATATATATATATATATATACAATGTGTCCCAAATTTGGCTTACATGCATTGCTATCTCGTAAACCGCTATAGCTACAGGGTGGGTTAAATTAGGAAAGTTTTAGAGAATTTTATTACAAATTTGATGACGTTTTGAAGTTTAGGATATCTTTTGTGGTTTTCAAGATAATTGGGAAAAATCAAAATGGTGCATTTTCAACTTTTGCCCGTAGCTTCTAAACGACTCGTATTATGGTTTTATGGTTTATACATTATTAGGGCACTTTTATTAGAGGAACATTATGCAGGTAAAACGAAGTTTCTAGCTTCAATTGTTTTTGAGATATTGGCATCAACTTTTTATTTTCTTACCGACGCCATATTGGATTATTGTATTTTTGGAAAGATCTTTTTAAGAGCTTTCCAATGATGTATAACAAGGTAAGATTATTATTTTTCTTGAGCTCTAAAAACCAAAATAATTGTTTTTTTTTAAGTAGGCTTTGATTATGCATGGCGGCCATAATGAAACAAAAGAATGCCGCATGTCAACAATCATTTTGTGTTCCTGAATAGTACTTGTTATCATTTTCTCATTGTGCCGAGTTTTTACAAAGTTTATTTGAGTTTCTTATACTACTTAAAATGGAGGGTAATTATTCCAACGAAGAGAATTTGGATATGATAGAACTTTATTTTAAAGCAAATAGAAATACACAAGCAGCTGCGCGTTCATACGAAGAACAATTTCCAGACCGACATCAACCAAGCCAAAGGCATTTCAGATTTCTAATTGTAAACTTGTTAGCTTATGGGTAAAAATATTAATTCAACCATCGATGTTTCAGATTTTCAACTAAGATATTATACTAACAGTGAATACCTAGTGACTAAAATGTAACTATCACACTATTGAAAATACCTAAACTAAATTTAAATTAACACATTTTCCACACATTTTTGACATTTCTCCAATACCTTCCGTGTAACCCTTCTTAAGGTGTTCCTGTTAATATTAGCAAAAACATCTCGGACTCTGTCTTCTAGCTCTCTGAGACTTTCTGGCGGAGAAAATTCGTAGACCTCATTTTTTGCGTATCCCCATAAATAAAAATCGGGAGGAGTAATATCCGGTGACCTTGCCGGCCAAGCAACAGGGCCATTATTAGCGATAATATTTTCCCCGAAAGTATTTCTGAGGACCGCCATCACCTCTCTGGTACCGTGAGCCGGACAGCCATCTTGTTGGAACCAAATATTTTGCAGGTCGTTTGGGGGAACAGAATTTATAACTTCTGGAATAATTTGTTCCCGTAATAGTTGCAAATATCTGTTACCCGATAAATTTTCTTGGAAAATGAACGGCCCAATCAAACGGTTATCTAAAATACAAATTGTTATGAGTGATTTAAAGCAGAAGTGCATTGTTTGGAATTACCTATAATGCCACACCACACATTGAACCCAAATTTTGTTTGTAAACGTCTTTCTTCTAAATTATGAGGATTCTCGGTGCCCCAGTAATGAGTATTATGTTTATTGAAAATTCCACAGTTTGTAAATCGTGTTTCATCTGTCCAAAGTACTTTAGAATGAAAGTTGGGTATTTGCTGGCATTTGTTGATGAACCATTCACTAAACGTGATTCTTCTAGCAAAATCATTTACCTGAAGACCCTGTACAATAGTAGGTTTATAGGGATGAAAGTGAAGTTTTTTCAAGACTCGTTGGACGGCTGATTTGGGAATTGCCGTTTGTTCTTCAATCTTTCTTACTGAGGTTGTTGGGTTGTCCCTGACACTTTCTATTATAGCTGCGTTTCTTGCTTCATTATCTATTGAATAGGTCTTTGGTTTCGGTTTCAAAAAAGACCCGTAGGCTAACAGGTTAACAATTAGAAATCTGAAATTCCTTTGGCTTGGTTGATGTCGGTCTGGAAATTGTTCTTCGTATGAACGCGCAGCTGCTTGTGTATTTCTATTTGCTTTAAAATAAAGTTCTATCATATCCAAATTCTCTTCGTTGGAATAATTACCCTCCATTTTAAGTAGTATAAGAAACTCAAATAAACTTTGTAAAAACTCGGCACAATGAGAAAATGATAACAAGTACTATTCAGGAACACAAAATGATTGTTGACATGCGGCATTCTTTTGTTTCATTATGGCCGCCATGCGTAATCAAAGCCTACTAAAAAAAAACAATTATTTTGGTTTTTAGAGCTCAAGAAAAATAATAATCTTACCTTATTATATATCATTGGAAAGCTCTTAAAAAGATCTTTCCAAAAATACAATAATCCAATATGGCGTCGGTAAGAAAATAAAAAGTTGATGCCAATATCTCAAAAACAATTGAAGCTAGAAACTTCGTTTTACCTGCATAATGTTCCTCTAATAAAAGTGCCCTAATAATGTATAAACCATAAAACCATAATACGAGTCGTTTAGAAGCTACGGGCAAAAGTTGAAAATGCACCATTTTGATTTTTCCCAATTATCTTGAAAACCACAAAAGATATCCTAAACTTCAAAACGTCATCAAATTTGTAATAAAATTCTCTAAAACTTTCCTAATTTAACCCACCCTGTAGCTATAGCGGTTTACGAGATAGCAATGCATGTAAGCCAAATTTGGGACACATTGTATATATATATATATATATATATATATATACAGGGTGATTCAGAAATAAGTACCGAAAATTTGCAGGCATGTAAACCTTGACGAAATATGAAAAAACGATTATATAATTTTTCTCTAAGCCTCACCCTTGAGAATATACAGGGCGTTAAATATGTGTGATAAAAAGGATAGATGTAATATCTGTTAGGAGCGAGATATCAATTTCAATTTTGGAACATGTTATCACTACGTAAAGACCCATTAACCCAACGAATGACAACCATATGGGTCACTTCAGAGTCGTAGAACAGGGATTTATGCCCTACATTTATGGTTATATTTTTTTACCACTCGGTATATTTCTAATTTAAAAATATTTATAGCTGGGCTTCTTTACTAAAAATTACTACTCTTAGAATTTTAGAGCAAAATTTTATTGATTTTGTGACAAAAATACTACCTAAAACCAACTGTGCCATCACTTAAAACACATTCTTCTGGTTCATTCTGATGTTTTTTCTAGTTTCAACTATTATTTATTAATTTGTTATAAGGAATTTAGTGCAAAAAAGGGCAGTCGATAGTATAAGTAGTTTCGCAAAAAATCCGGAAAAAACGGAGAATTCACCATTTTTTTCAAAAATTCATAAGTCGGCTATTTTTTAAGTTGTAGCGTAGATCTTCCGGTAAATGGTAGTCAATGACATGAACTTTACGCAAGCACGAGACAGGGGTCGCCGGATAATTAGTTTTTAAGTTATTGCAATTTGAATTTTTTACTGCGTTATCTTTCAGCGGATCTCGATGCGACAGGGATTGGCCAATTTTAATTTTACCAGAAAATTTCGAAAACTCGCTTATCGTGCTTTCAAGCGTATATTCTTATTGTGAGTTAAAATGTTGCAAAACCAGCAAAAAATGCTTACAAACATGACATATCTTTGTCAAATCATATACTCTTTTCTCAAATCACGGATATCTATGATTTGACAAAGTGACTGGATACGAGTGGAGATATGTCATGTTTGTAAGCATTTTTCACTAGTTTTGCATCATTTTAACGCAAAATGTGAATATACATTTGGAAGCACGATAACTGAGTTTTCAACATTTTCTTATAAAATTCAAATCTGCCAGTCCGTGTCGCATCCAGACCCGCTGGAAGTTAGCGCAGTAAAAAATTCAAATTGCAATAACTTAAAAATTAATTATCCGACAGAGCCTTGTGCTTGCGTACGCTGCAACTTAAAAAATGACCTACTAATGAATTTTTGAATAAATGGCGAATTTTCCGATTTTTCGTAGTTTTTTTTCGACACTGATCATCCTATCGACTTCTTTGATAGCTCATTTTGTTCGTATTTCAATTCTCTATAATTCGCCTCTGTGTAATACCATTGCAATTGCTTCAACCGTTTTCATTTTATAAGCGAAAAACGAAAAAAAAGGCCATTTTTTAGACACTAATTTTTTTATAACAAATTAGTAAATAAATATCAGCATGAACCAGCAGAATGTGTTTTAAGTGATGAGGTAGTATTTTTGCCACAAAATCAATACATTTCTGCTCTATTCTAGCAATAGTTTTTTGTAAACCAGCCAAGCTATAAATATTTTAATACAAATAGGCAATATACCGAGTGGTAAAAAAATACCCCTGTTCTACGCCTTTGAAGTTTGATCACACATGTTTAATGCCCTGTATTTTCTAAACGGTAAGGCTTAGAGAAAAATTATATAAAGTTTTGTTTCATAATTCGTGAAGATTTACATGCCTGTAAAATTTCGGTACTTATTTCTGAATCACCCTGTATATATATATATATATATATATATATATATATATATATATATATGTGTTTTCATTCCGGGTGTACATCCGTTCACTACTGTCGTTCTGAAAAGAACAGTGGTGACTGCGACGCTTCCTTTTATACCCCCACTCGGGGCCGAAGGTTATATCTGCGCAGGCGTTGGTCGTTATTTATGTTTTCCGGATGGCGCTGTTGTTGTTGCGCTAATTGCGCTTGAGTTTTTGCGATTTTAGATTTGTCGATTATTGTCTTCCATACTGTTAGTAGTTTTAATGATTCGTCCCTTTTATTCAAATCGCCTTGTTTTTCAATTTCTATGGCTCTCGGATTATTCTGGTCTTATAATGTTCTATATTGGCAATCTCCCTACACCCATCGAAATTTATTTTATGGCTGGTTTCCTGATGATGTAGGAAACACCTACCTACATCATCAGAAAACCAGCCATAAAATAAATTTCGATGGGTGTAGGGAGATTGCCAATATAGAACATTATAAGACCAGAATAATCCGAGAAGCCATAGAAATTGAAAAACAAGGTGATTTGAATAAAAGAGACGAATCATTAAAACTACCAACAGTATGGAAGACAATAATCGACAAATCTAAAATCGCAAAAACTCAAGCGCAATTAGCGCAACAACAACAGCGCAATCCGGAAAACATAAATAACGACCAACGCCTGGGCAGATAAAACCTTCGGCCCCGAGTGGGGGTATAAAAGGAAGCGTCGCAGTCACCAACACTTCAGTCTCTATACGGACGCGAGAAAGAAAGCTTCGAAAATGCCAAATGTGATTTTGGCGAAACGTCAGCAAAACTGTTCTTTTCAGAACGACAGTAGTGAACGGATGTACACCCGGAATGAAAACACATTGTATTTTTCCATCCGTGAAGGAGTAAATATATATATATATATATATATATATATATATATATATATATATATATATATTTTACATCCATGTGTCAAATTATCCAGTATAATTTGCAGTTCAACCATGCCGCGTTTGACTCTTTCGAACGTTTGGAAATTATTAACAAATATTATCAAAGTTCGAGCTCAGTTGTGGGTACTCATCGTTTGTCCACCAGAGAGTTGGGACGCCGACGTCGGTACAGTTACTCTCAGCAGATTATACGCCGCACCGTGGAAAAGTTTGAGCGCGATTTCACTTTACACGACACTAAACAACGGACAAGACGTGAGGCGCGAAGTGAAGTAAATATCGCTGCTGCAGCGGCCAGTATTGCTGATCAGCCAAATTTGTCGATTTCCCGACAATCTCAACTGGGGTTTTTCGCAGATTTCAACTTGGAGAATATTGCGTAAGGATTTGGACCTACATCTATACAAGGTCGTACCAAGTCAAAAGTTAAAGCCAAACGATCACAGATTGTGTCGGGAGTTTGCTGATTGGAGCCTTCAGCAGTTGGAAGCTGATTCTGATTTTGACCAAAAAATCATGTGCTTTGATGAGGCGCATTTTTGGTTGAACGGCTTTGTTAATAATGAATGGCGACCGTAACAGAGCTATGTTAGTCGAATTCCTGTGGCCAGAACTTAAAAACATTAATATTGATGAGATTTGGTTCCAACGATATGGTGCTGCATGCCATACAGCTGATGCTACGCTCGATTTGCTGGGGATTAAGTTTGGTGAATGGATCATCTCACGACAAGTACTTGTTAATTGAAATCCGCGGTCATGTGATTTGACTCCCCTCGATTGTTTTCTTTGGGGCTACATCAAAGCACAAGTCCATGCAGACAATCCACAGACTTTGGAGCATTTGGAGACTAACATTCGCTAAGCTATTGCCAGCATACAGCCGCAGATGTTAGAGAGGGTAATCAAAAATTGGAGCAATCAAGTGCATCAGTGCAGACAAAGCCGTGGTGGACATTTGAATGATATATTGTTCCGAATATAACTACAAGGCCTAAGCTTAAAAATAAAACCCAAACTCAAGTGATATGTCAAGCCTTTCTTGTTTTATTGGAAATTAAAATCCTATTGCTCCTAATGAAAGACACTTTATATTGGCAATCTCTCTACACCCATCAAAATTTATTTTGTGGCTGGTTTGATGATAATGTAGGAATAGAGCTGCAGTTGTTTGTTTATTTCTGATGCTGAAATTATTCTCTTCCACTCTTGCCGATATTCGCCTGTTAGTTTATACCACGTACATCTTTTCACAGTCCTGGTATGGAATGCAGTATACTTAGTGGTTTTCCAGTTTGATTTTTTCGTTTGCGTTTCCAAATTGTGTACCTATAGTTGTTTGTGTATTATTTGTATGTTGTACGTGTTTCTTAAGAATTCTTCCAATTCTGTCTGTGGTGGCTTTTATATATGGTAAGACTACTTGTTGCTTTCCCGGTTCATAATTTTTGTTGTTCGTTAACCCTGTACATTAATAACTTAACTAACACTAACTGTGGTGCAATTTGTGTAGCTATTTTTCTTTAAAGCATTAGATATTATATTAAGTTTGTTTTGTCTCGTATGTGTTGAAATTAATCTCACTGATCTGGATATTAGGGTCTTGGCAACAGCTTGAATTTGTGCCGGGTGATGATGTAATCTTGCATTTAAATATCTGTTTGTATGTGTTGGTTTTCTATACACAGTGTATTCGAAATGTCCGTTATGCAATTTTGTGACCAGAACTTCCAAAAATTGACTGTTTTTGTTTTCCTCTAACTCTAGAGTAAATTGTATTCTGGGGTGGATAGCGAATCCATAATCAGGGGTTTAAACTTGCTTTCTAAAGAGCTTCTTTCTCGAAGTCACAAAATAACGGACATTTTGAATACACCGTGTATAGCAAACAAACACAGACAGACTGATATTTGAATGCAAGATCACATCATCACCCAGCACAAATTCAAGCTGTACCCTAATATCCAGATCCGTGCTTTAAAAAGAAATGGTTACACAAATCGCACCATAGAGAAAGGTAATAATGCACAGGGTTTCCGAACAACGAACAACAAAAATTATGAACCGAGAAAGTAACAAGTAGTCTTACCATATATAAAAGGCACAACAGACAGAATCGGAAGAATTCTTACAAATAATACACAAGCCACAAACAACTATACGTAAACTACTTGGAAACACAAGAGATAAAATCAAACTGGAAAACCACTGAGTATACAGCATTCCGTGCCAGGACTGTTAAAAGATGTACGTTGGACAAACTAACAGGTGAATATCGGCATGAGTGGAAGAGCATAAACTCAGCATTAGAAATAAACAAATAACCTCAGCTCTATTTCTACATCATCAGGAAACCGGCCACAAAATAAATTTTGAGGTGTGTAGGAAGATTGCCAGTATAGAACATTATAAAACCAGAATAATCCGAGAAGCCATAGAAATGGAAAAACAAGGTGATTTGAATAACTTTCCGAATGGAATAGGAAACGAAGGACGTCACTTGAAACGCTTGATGCAGTAAATAATATGTATGCAGATGAAATGAAACAGCTTAGGAAAGAATTGCATATTTTTAAGAACCCAGGACCAAGAACTGTTCAACAATTGGATACTGTCAGTCAGTCAAAGATTTGTAATGGTAGTATTACTGCTCCGATAGTAGGGATTCATTGCTCTCTATCTCAGGGAATGGAATAGTAGCAGGGAGTCGGGGCAGCAAATTTGGCTGATTTTCTAAGTAAACACACAAAAGATAATTTTTACGCACAGGCGATTTTGTAGCCAGGTTGTTCTGATGCTGAGCTCATTGAAACAGCTGTTCGGAACTCTAAAAATTTCTCAAAAAAGGACACAGTTATTCTGTGGTCACTTAAAATATTTCCATCATTGGCCGATACAGATATTAAAGTTATCGCACACTACTCTTATTATAGTTGGAACTTATGTCAATGATGATAACTTAAACTCTGTCATTTATAATAATAGTATTTCACTTTACAAGGCCCTGCAGTACAGCAATGTACCTTTAACTCATGTTCTCAATATAAGTTCATCAGATATACATGGGTTAAGGGGAAAATGGTTGTTGTGGGGGATGATTATTAACCATATTGTAAAAAGGCTTAATGTTGGCTATGAGCCTTCCTGCACCATTGGAAATCTTGTTAAACCGGTTGCAACTGGTTTGTCCAATGCATTGAGTGCAGTCTTTTGTGGTTCCTCTAAACAAATGTTAACTGGTGCCCTATTGGGAGGTTAATTTAGCTGTGATGAGGTGTGTCAATGGATTTTTGTTGGGAGATGTGATCCGAAAAGTATCTCAGGAAAATTAGGAAGCAAGCCAATTTTTTTAATTCAAGCTCTTTTCTGTTATCTACAAAAATAAGAAACAGCAAATATGTAAATGTAGCAAATGAAAGTAGGATATCCTAAACAAAACTGGTCCTGAACAGATAAATCGATAGAAAAATTTAGTTGATTTTTTCTTCCACTAAGATCTATCCAAATTTATAGTAATTCAAACAAAAATAAATATCTATAATATATATGAAACTGATTTTGAGAGGGGAAATCTCTGTCTAGGATGTCATAATTAGTTTTTATGTGCAGACTGGGCGTATACCTACAGCAGATTGCAAGAAAAATCAGTGTTCTCCCAGCGATCCTTTTCCACTGAATTTAGAGTTCCTTTTTTCACATATATAAAATTCTAAGTGATTAGAAGAAAAGTCTGATTTTAACAGTAAGGAATATTTAAAATTCTCAAAACTTGGAACAAGTCAAAGTCAAAATATGCTTTATTATCATAAGAGAGAGATTCTCATTGACAAAGCTTTAAATTAACCTAATCAATAAGTAACAGTCATATATTAAAATTTTTACATAGAAGTTAATAATCATAAAATCAATTTATTTACATAAAAGTTAACAAACAAGAAAAACAACTAACTAGATAGAAACACTCAATAGAATGCTATACTGATACATAAAAAAAAATATACAAAAAAAAAATACACACAAACAAAAACGATGTGATACACCTATGATAAAACAGTTATTTATAATATACACATAAAATAAAAATAGGCTACTGAATATAATTTATGTATTTATGTATAACAAGGATCAATCGATATATCAAAATGAGCTGGAAAAGAATTCTTTGAGTTTATAATAAGCCCTATGTAACAAAAGTTTTTTTACATCCTTTCTAAACTTTACTGAAGATTGTAGGTTTTTCAACCCCACAGGCAAGTGATTAAAAATCTTTAAGCCATCATAAATAACTGACTTTTTTATAAGAGTGCTCGATGGTATCGGCAATGG
The DNA here is from genome assembly GCA_030620095.1 of Kuschelorhynchus macadamiae. Lineage (NCBI taxonomy): Eukaryota > Metazoa > Arthropoda > Insecta > Coleoptera > Curculionidae > Kuschelorhynchus > Kuschelorhynchus macadamiae. Next base: position 127,595 of record JAUTXW010004977.1, on the reverse strand, counting down.
GAGGTTATGATGCTGGCGAGTGTAGTGCTGGGAATAAGTGATCCCAAACACATCACGATATTTAAAGATCAAACAAACAGTCTCAAGTATAAAAAGTGAAGGTAAAGTTAGAATTTTCTTTTGCACAAATAGTAGTCTGCAAGAATCTCTAGACTTTGCTCCACAAAGGTATCTTACAGCTCGTTTTTGCAAGACAAATATGAGATTTAGTAGGTTCTGATTGGAGACACCCCAAAATGCAATGCCATATCTCAGATGTGATTCTATCAGAGCGTGATAAGCTGTTTGTCCTATTTTAGGTCCAAGTTCGTTCATAATAACTTTAATTGCATAACAACCAGAAGCTATTTTTTTACTCAACTGCATGATATGTTTGTCGAAGCGCAGTTTGCTATCTATAACGACACCAAGAAATTTCGTGTCAGAACATTTCTCCAGTGGAAAATCACCAATTACCAAACCCTCGACACTACACTTAAAACTAATTACATGGGTCTTACTCAGATTTAGCAACAATAGGTTTGAATCAAACCAATTTGACACCTTTATCAAGTCTGAGTTGATAATATCTCCCAATGTCTCAACATTTTTGGAGTGCCACAAGATGGTAGTATCGTCGGCAAACAATGTAAATTTTCCTTTAATATCAATAGATGATAGATCATTCAAGTACAGGAGAAAAAGCACTGGTCCAAGTACCGAACCCTAAGGCACACCCCATTCATTTAATCGGCTCTCTCTGATGATGTGTTATCCACAAATACTCTTTGACTCCTTCCCCTCAAGTAGGATTCCAGCCATTCCAGAGCACAACCCCTAAAACCATAACAATGAAGTTTGCGCAGCAGTATATCATGACTCACACAATCAAAAGCTTTTGATAAGTCACAAAATACCGCCGCAACCACCTCCCCTTCATTTATGTTTCTATAAACTCCCTCCAACAATGCAAACATGGCATCATTTGTACTCTTATTGCACTGGAATCCAAATTGTTTGCGATCCAGTATATTATTGCTCTCAAGAAATGACATTATACGTTTTTAAACTAATTTTTCAATGATTTTTGAGAGTGTTGAAAGAAGCGATATTGGTCTGTAATTTGATGGTTGGTTAGGGTCACCACCTTTAAATAGAGGGATTACCTTTGCTGTTTTCAAACAAGAGGGAAATTCGCCACTCTCCCATGACTTGTTAGCCATTAACAGACAACAGAAAACAAGACATTTAATGCCGCCTCAGGAAGGTTCAGAAATAACCTGGCAGACAATCCATCCTCACCTGCGGCAGTTTTGTTTTTAATTTCATTAAAGGTTTTTTTAAGTTCCACTAAGTCAGTTGGAAAAAAAAAGAATGAATTTTTTACCTCGTTTAAAGTTAAGTGTTGCAAAGGATCTACGGTAGGAAGCAGTTGCGCAGTCAGGCTCCCTGCAACAGAACAATAATAATTGTTTATCTGATCAGCAGACAACTGTAGAGGTTCGCCATGAGAATTTTGGTTTCCCTTCCCACGTATATCACTCACAATTGACCAGCTCTCTCTCTGCCTATTGCTAGATCTTTCAAGACGTTCAGCATAGTACAAACCTTTAGCGCTCCTGATAAGCCTACGGTATAATGATCGATATTTATTAAAATATTCATTAAAATGCACATCATCAGCATGCTTTCTAATTGCATGCAGTGAACGCATATTTTCAGCTGAAACCTTGAGCCCTTTAGTAAGCCAAGGTTTTTTACTTTTATTTTTTGTTTGGGAAATGAGCTTTCAAATATGCTAGTTAACCTCATGTGAAAAGAATCCAGATGATGAGGTGTATCAAATATGCTATCCCAACATACAGTTTCACACATTTGTCGGAAGCGATCAAAATTATTACCACTAAACAATCTCCCATACCTAAATCTAGAACTATGACACTTATTTATTTCCAAGGGAACCGAAGCAACAATTGCTTCATGGTCTGACAGACCAGCATTGATGACCGAACACACAAAAGACCCAGTAGCAAAGTTTGAGCACATGTAATCAATAACAGATAACGAAAACTTAGAAAAACGAGTAGGACTTTCCACATGCATGACTAAACTGTGACATGCTAAAATATTACACAATCTTAAAGTGTTAATAGAGTCATTATCATTAAAGTTAATATTAAAATCCCCACCTAAAATAATGTTTGAGGAGTCCGGCAATTGAGAACGATAGGCACACAAAATATATATATTAAAAAACTCTGAGAAAACGACAATTCGAAGACCTTTTCAAGACATAAATCATTATATTTTGTAACATTGATAAAACTGTTATAGTTGAGAAAAGACTCACTCAATAGTATCATTGACCCTCCATGGGCCGATCCCGATCTGCAGGAACATTTAAAAAAAAAAGCAAAATTCTATGGAAGGTAACAATATATGGTTAAAGAACATTTATTTATAAAAATGTAAATCTGTGAACAATAATAAGATTTTCAAAAATGTATGTTTTTTCCATATTTCCAGGTAAAAACTAATTTTTGGTTTTTTCCTTTCAAATTCATTATTAAATATATAAAAATTAGAAATTACAGATGACTTTCTTTTTGTTAGTTGCTGTTACTACTACAAGATATGAAAAAATAACGGCTTTGTTCTAATTGTAGGTAATTATTTGACCATAGAGAAATCTTTTTTTTTTTTGGTAACATTTAACCTCGTTTCTGGTATATACTGGTGAAAAAATTATAATTAATAATCTGCCATATGTTTAATATTTATTCTGAACAGAAACAAAAATCAATCAATTGTTTAGTAATTAAAATACAAAAAGGTTCCTAAATTATTTATATTAAAAATACTTATACAATAATCTTCATATCACTATCCTAAATCACTGTAATATTAATCCTGTGAAATAAAGGGATTTGGAATGGACTCCATACCATCCATAGGGCAGATAAGCACAACACTAGTTCCTCGACACACAACAAGACCTAATTCTCTTGTATCCTCTGTCAATTTGTATGGATCATCAGGATCCCTTAAGTACTCGAGTGTATTGTCTAGAACAAGATTTAATAATGGATCGTAGCCCTTGAGAACGCCACTAGCTTCTCTACCACCAGCAAACTTCACCCTTATGGTCTTTTCCAAATATTTGGAGAGGTCTAGAATTGATTCTTTCCTTTTTTTCTCTTTTTGATCCTGTATTGGATTACCAGCCTAAAAAACATACGATTCTGATAAAAAAACGCTTAAGGAATGTAGAAGTTCAGGTTAAATATAATTTACTTTTCTTTTGTCATCTCCTGAAGCCATAGTTACTGACTAAATTTAGGATGAATTTTAAAAACGCCGCAAATAAATTTCTAATTCAGAAATCTTAAATTCAAAAAAAAATGTTTCTTATAGATATAACCATTAACATCTAATACTTAAGTTCTTTGGTTATAATAACCATGGATTACCAAAAAATTTTAAAATAAGTAAGGCAGTGACTCCCCGTCCGTTAAACGGACAGCTTATTTTAATTCCCCTCCCGTTAAACGGACGGCGTTTGTTATTTAGTTATCCGTTAAAAAGAAATAGATAGGGAGCGTAACTGTGTTCTGTTCTTGAATTTTGAATACAAAATATAATTTTAATATTGTCTGTTTATTTTATTTAAACTAGAAACATAAGTCGATTGTAATTTTTCTAGACTCGGTATTTAAACCATCGCTTTCTTTCCAAAAATGCCGTTGCGTTATTTGAAATTAGTTTTTTTTTCAAATTTTATGACCTAAAAAGCTCCGTTCTCAAGATAAAAGTATTAAATTTGTAATTTTATTTCATGCACCTCGCACACAAAATGGCTCAAAACTTTATATATTTTTTTAAATCTACAGTGTGTTCCTTTTTTCCAGATCCAGATAGGATTCATTTTAATTTTACCTCATATTTTTGCAAAATCATTGAAATTATGAGATGTCCATTTGTGTAAAGTAAATTTGACAAAAAGCTTTAAATAAAAAATGGTTAAATTAAATGTATCGCTGAAGAATTTTTAAATTTAAATTTGCTACATATGAAGTATAAATTGACATTTTGCAAAATAACTTTTGCATCACGTAAGTACTTGTTAAATTATAGTAAGAGACCAAACTTTGTAATAAATACTTTTTAAATTATATAATAAAGCAGCCTTAACATCATTCTGATCTCCTGATTGGTCATAGATGTCACGATAGCTAAGTATCAAGACATTTGATTTTAAATATTTTGATTAACAGCGTTGGTCCGGTTTGATATAGCCACGGCTGTCTTAGCATAGAATAGTTATACTACTTACATAGGTCAAATCTGCGATAAAATTTTAATATTTACTGAATGTAATAAAACACAAATTATATGTATGATATAACATAGAGTATATTGCATTAGTTTAAATTATGACAGAGATTATATAACTACAGCAGGATACACAGTAGTCATTGACAACATAATGCACATAGCCAATTTGAATACATTCCATTATAAGAATTTTTTGAGCATGATAAATGAAACCAGGGAAGACATCGATCACATCTAATACATGGAAAGTTACCAATTTCTTCCTTGCAAGATCCACATGTCCATATTCCACTCAGTTTCTTCTTTGTTTTCAACACCTTTAATTTTTCAAAAGCTTCTAAGGTGAAAAATTTTTTTATAATTGCTATATTTATTTCAGTAATTCTAATATCAACTTCTTCAACGTCCTTGAAATCACTTTCTTGTAGACATTTTTTTGCATACACTTGTTCTGGATATTTCAGTATCCATGGAAGGACAATTTTAGTTTTTTTTAGCTGTGCTTAATTTATTAAAAGGCTTCTTTATTTTTTTCTTCTTTTTTGGTAATCCGATTGCCGTGACATCACTACCAGCAGGTCTTCCTCTTTTTTTAAGAATTGGTGGTAACTTTATACTATTTATATTCATGCTATTTTCACTGACTAAAAAATTAAAAGAAATACTTTAACATCAATAAATAATTAAAATTAAGCTGGCTTACCTTCCGTATTATTTGGTGTAACCATAACTCTATTACTACAGTAATCATACTCTTCAAGATTGAATTGGAGATCTGATGTATCTAGAAAAACACATACATAAAGCAGATTAACCAACATTTATATTTCACAATAATACCTTGACTCCCTTCTCCACAAGCAACATGTGTTGTTTCTGAAAATAAAATAAAATTTTTAAGGCTCACTGCGAGATTATTTTGGGACTTTATAATCACAATTGTATTTTCAAACACCATATACTCAATATTATTTGGTATTCAATTAATATTAATTATTTATTTAGGGTTAATAAATAAGTAATTATCAAATTACCTTCTATTACTTCATCTGCAACACTGTCAATACTGCACCTATTGATTTCGTCTCCTACTGGAATTTCTATTAATCCTAAAAATAATAATATAAGAGTTTAAGAGGAATATCTAAAATACTATTTTTTAATCAGAAACTGAACAAAGAATGATGCCTAAGAATGATAAAAACCTACCTTTGCTATCTTCTACATCAAAAATGTTAATATCTATGTCAGTTTAATCTGGTTGTAAAGTGTTTGTTAAACCTAAAAATAAAATTTTGGGATTACTTTTTAAACATTATATGATAAACTACAGAACTAATACAATTATTTCTAATAAGAGGCACATATCAACTAAATTTAAAAGTTTTACTAACTACCACCACCTGGTTGAATAATATTGTTGCTAACAGCAAGACCACCATCACCTAGCTGAATGTTCTCCTTACCACCACCCTCTTCAACTGTTATATCATACCTATTCATTTGCAAAAAGTTTTTCACAGAATCTAAAGTTTCTAGAACTTTCTCAAAATTATATCCTGTTGCCTCAGAAGCCAAAGATGCAATTTCTTTACATTTCACAAATGCTATTCTATATTTTTGCTGCTGATTCAACACTTTAACATTCTTTGGAGATTCTTTGTCTATACTTAAATTTAAATTTTCAACTGCAAGCTGCTGGAGTATTGAGGGATCACTCAAGTTTTGAAAATATATCTGATTTTTAAGAAAGTAGTCTCTAGTCCACCTTTCTTTAACAATTTCCTTATTAAAAAAAGGCTCATTTAAATGATGCAATAATTTAAAAATATGTTTACAGGGAAGCCCCATACTGTTAAAAAAATAACATGAGCAAGAATGTTTGGACACCTTGTATTCAGTTTCTTTATTTTTAAGAGTAAAACCTTCTTCAGTCACTGTTATGGCGAATGTCTCTGAATTTTTCAACTGATGTAATACTTTGTCAAAAGCATATTCTGTCAAATAATTGAAAAAATCATATTCTGGGGTACCTCTACATATATTTCTAACAGACCTTTTATTAAGTGTTTCTGCCAACCTATTTTTCCTTTCCTTTTCAAGGGATTTTAAAATAATAAATAAATGCTCAAAAAATTCTCCCAAAGAACAATTTTTTTCAATAACCATCTTCAATTTCTGGTTAATTGCTTCAACCCTATTATTTGTTCTATTTAAAAAATTTAAAATGTTCTCGCCTAAATGAGGACACCACTCCTCATAAATATTAAGCCACTGTTCTTCCAAATATCTCCAAGTACTCTGTGATACTGACCCCTTAATTTTATTGCAAATCTGATCAAAATATTTTTTATTGCTAGCATAAGCTAGTTCCTGCAATAATTCTAAAGTAAGAATTCTCTCCTCATTAGTTATTTTCATTTTTTCTGTAGTGATTTCCCTTTGAAAAACTTTAAACACATGAAATATGCAAATTAAAATTTGAGCGCTAGGAAAACATTCTTTAAAAACTGCTCTCTCAGACCAATCCTTATCAGCCATTATAGTCTTAGTTTTTTCACAACTTGGGTTTATTTCTTTAAATTTTTGAAGGAACCATTTTAAGCATTCATAGTCTTCTGAAACCAAAATTGAGACAGCTACAACTTGACTTTCTCCACATCCATCCTCAATTAAAATTAAGTAAACAGGAGTCCTTATGTTCAATAATTTCAATACATAATAATTCAGGATAAGCTTCCATTGTAATTTTCATTGTGGGTGTACAAAAAAGAAGACCTTTAAAAATATTGTTGGTGTCCACCAATAAATGACAGTCGGAACCTGGAAAAATACAAAAAACTTAAGTATTATTGCTAGCAAATAGCAAAAAAGCAATGAAACCATTAAAGTAGAAAGAATAATTACGTTTAGAGACTTATGGGGGGTAATACAGCTTGTGCTTCAAAATTAACCACAAATTTGTATGAAAGCATGTTTTACTGGAACAAAACAGAAATTTTGATGGAAGAGTGGTATTCGGTCAGGTATTTTATAAAATTCTCATCATTCATTATCTCTACACGCATTCAGAAATAAGACTATTAGGAACAGTTTTTTTTAAAAGCTATGGAATTATTGTGGTAGTCCTTGCAACTGTAAAATTATCGTAATTCTATGAAAATTGTACACCTCTTATGTAAAAATATTCAGAAACCTCAACTCACCAAATTTTTCCCGAATTGCAGTAACAGCAGTTTCAACAGAGTTTTGATATTTCAGTTTATCTCTGTGTTTTATGTTTGAAAGATCTTTCAAGCTAATTATTTGTTTTGTGTTGCCTTCTAATTCTTGTCGAACTAGATGTTTATTTGCCTTCAAACTTAATAACTTTTTAGCTTGCTGTCTGACTTCTTCAGGTAATTTTCTTTGTTGGGGCAGATGTTGAAACAAGTGTTTGTCTATAATGTGGTTATGTAGTGTATCAATTGAAACAATTTCTAATTCATTGCCGTTTTTTGCTACTCTAAGTGTAACATTTGCAGGACATGGAATATCTTGTCTAAAGGTCCTAAAAAGTAAATATTATGAATCTTCACACTTGAGAATTGAGGTATTGGCTTTCATGAAGCAAAAAATGGGGATATTAGTGCAAATTTTTGTATTTGGTTCAACAAATAAATTGTTTTACACTGAACTTGACTAGGTATCTTGAACCTAAAATTATTTTTAAAAGGAATAAATTATTTGTTCTCATTTCTTGGCAAATATATGACACATTATATACATACTTAGTTTGCCTTTTTCCCTTTCCAGATGGTATAAAATTCTTGCCACCGTGGATACAAGAATATTTTAACTGGTAATACTGTAAATCTGGATTTAAGTATCGTTTGACTACTCTTTTGGCGGTTTCGATTCGACGACTATCCCTTCTATAAAATTGTACATAGCGATTCTTCGTGTTATCTTCTAAAATAAATTTATTGAGTGCTTTTAATATATGCTTATTTTCTCAAATACACTTTTGTTTAGAAGAGTTAACTTACCCAGTATTTTATCAAATTCTTTTGCAGAACTGAATTTGTCTCCTTTCTTTAATTCTATGGGAACATTAATAGTATTTAGACTATCCATTATTTTAACTTAAATAAACTTATAAAACAAAACAACGAAAAACGCGCGCCAAAACAATGGAATAACAGAATAAATTTTGACGTTTTATTTGGAGGTTAGGAAACCTGGAAACATTTCCTTTAACGGATCGCGAATTAAAATACGCCGTCCGTTTAACGGACGGGGAGTCACTGCCAATAAGTAAACAAGCAACAAGCAAATTCTAACCATACATTTCAGTTCATTTCACTTCTTTTTATGGCCGTATAGCCCAAGGCCTATTAACAAGGTTACCTCGATGAGTAGCTATCGGGCGAGGGGGACACGCGGGTGAGACGGAGGTCGTGACGTCGACTGGCGGCCAGTTTATAGCTTATTCAGCTTAACGTTTTCGTTGCAGTAGTTGTCAGTTGTGTTTTTCAGAGTATTTTTTGAACTGAACAGTTAAATTATATTTACTGCAAATAATATGCCTATAGTTAATAAAACATGAAAAATACTTATAATATACATAAGCTGTCCTCATAGTGTGTTCTCGGTTGATCTCTTGGTACCGGTTAGATATAGAGAAGACATTTATGGTAGACTATTAAAAACTAAATCAGGAAAGTGCAAACCGTTTTGTTCTAATTGGAACCGTTTAGTTTAGACTCTACAGCTATTTAAAATTGAAAATCCCAGTTTTTAAATGTCAATATCTCGACAACAATTAAACTTAGGCCTCTGGACTATAAATGAATTGGACGTAGAATTTTAGATAAAATTCAAATATGTAATAAAATATAAGGTGTTTTATATATGAAAAACTATTTAAGTGTCATCCTAGTCATCCTATTCACTAATATTTATATTGAAACTTTTTCTCTATCTCTAACCATTATCACCAAAACCGAGAACACACTATACTGGGACACCTTGTATAAAAAAATGTACATTTCCTAAAGTTATTCAACTATTTGTCATGCTAAAACTTTTTACAAGAATATTTTTCAGAGACTTTAAAAATAGATCATATTTTTTCAAATACGATGCAAACTTTGTGAAATGAAGTCAGCAAAAAAACTGGGTTAAAATTTGAACCAACATCCCTAAAAATAAGTTTAAAATTATAATAACTTATATTTTGAAGACTACATTTTATTGTAACAAAAAAGTTTAATTTTTGAACAAAAAAAAGATTAATATATGTAAGTAAATTCACACAGAAGAGATATGGACTATGCTGTGCTAAAGCAAAACGGTTGCCGAGTGACGTAGATCGCTCACACCGACTTGGGATAGGTCAAGATCGCTCGAGGCAACCTATAGAGTTAATGGGTCTTGCTTATAGCCCAGACAGCTTAAGGCCGTTAAACTGAAGAGGAAAGAAGGAAGGCAGTTCTTTTTATATAGCGCTGTCATTAACTATGACAATTTGCCAGCTCTTCTCCTTTGGGTCCAAGCAGTCTGATTCTTGGATCATTTTGGTCCCATTCTTTTCTTTCATTAATTTCTTTTTTTTTATCGTAAATATTTTAAGTTTTATCTTTGCTTAGAAGCAACTTGCTAGTTGGCACCCGTAAATGCTTAGTATACTTGAATATTGTTGGGTTTGAAACTAAGTAGAGTCTTTTGTTTAAATTTGAGTTAAACTCTTTATGTATTTCGAAAATTTCGCTAGACTCAAAGATAATTTGTTAGCTCAAAATAAAAGTGCTTGAATGGTGTCGGACTCAAAATGATAAAGATTACACTTACCGTCGCCGATTTTGATAGTTTTTTGTGTAGCTTTAGATTTTCGACCGCTGATTACGAATCCAGAATATTTCTCGGTGAGAGTCCGTTTCCAAGATATGCGCCGTCAAGTTTCACAGTCTTATAGGCAGTTTTTCACCTTCTTTTCTGTTTCCTTTAGTAATTTTTATAAGGAAATGGATGAATAGAGAATTTAAATATCAAAATTCGACATGTGTTCAAATGTATAATGTTATATTATTCAAAAATCACACCAATAAAATGTTATCTATCAATTTTTATTGTTAATAGGCAATTTTTCATGGTTTTGTGTTTTATGTTGGTTACAATTGTCATGCAAATAAGAAAATGCACTAAGTATTTAATTTTAAAGTTCCACAAATTTTATCATAACAGTTTTTAAAATAGGTTATTATGGATATTTTGCGAATAAGTCAAACATTATCCTTCTAAGAGAGGGTTGACAAGTGGATCGGTACCGGGTTAGCACTAGGCTAGTAATTAATATAATAGTTATATAATAAAATGATGATTTTAACCAGATAACGGTTCACCAAGTGCCTTTGCGCTGTAGCACTTCATCGCCAGACCATCTGCTAACATGATACCCGTCTATGTATGTAACAAAATATCTATAATAAACAGTACCCAAAACTGCTACGTGATAAAATTTCTCAAATTTTAATTTTGAGTATTTTTTGGAATGAGAATGGTAGCCAATACAAAACAGAAAACCGAGAAAAATTCACTATTAAAAATAATTGTTAGCAGATAAAATTTAATTGATGTAATTTTTAAGTAATATAACGTTGTAAATTGGAAAAAATGTGTAATTTTAATATTTGAATTGTGTATTTAATCGTTTTCTTATAAAGGTTATTGAAGGAAATAGAAAAGAAGGTAAAAAAATGTGTGTATAAGATTGTGAACTTTGGTGACGTCTATATCAGAAACAAAATGTTACCAAGTAAACGTGACTTTGGATTGGTTATCGGCGACCGAAAATCTACTGGTGCAGCATAAATCATCAAATTTGACGGTGGTAAGTGTAAGTAATATTACCCTTTTGAAAAGCATCACGGTTTCAACTATCTTTCCTGGACATACTTCTAATGTCACGGGCATAAACTTCTCTATTAAGGTCGTTATCCCTCTTAATCTTGCCAGCAAGCCTCCATTACGCTTGCTATTCAATTGTATATAGAAACGTACAAACAACCATAATAGAAAACTAAAATATGTATAATATTCTTCTCATTCGCAACTGTATCCTTTCGAACGGAACAATTTTGAGCTAGGTCTGATTGAGTATCTTGTGGAACCCCAAAATCACTTAAAAGATGCTAACATTTATAAACTTTAGAAAAAGTACCCGACTGACATATTTCAAAATAAAAATAAAACGTTGATAAAAGAATGTCTTAAACAAACCTCAGTTAACTGAGGCGGAAGCTAAAAATTTGTCAATTCATAATTCAAGTCGCATTCAAGACTCAAAGTATAAGGCCTTCCCAAATTGCACAAACCTATTTTTAATATTATATATTATTATTTTTTTTCTTTAAAGTTGTAGGTCGATGTTTTTTCATGATAGGGGTGCCCTATAGCCTATAGTCCGCGTATTCAATCTCCTTTTTACAGTCTTTCAAAATATTTTTCAATTTTCGTTGTTGAGTTAATCTTCAAGGACATTTGCGACATACAGCTCAAAAACCAACCAGACTCCATATTTTTTGAACTAGTAACTTTTTCTTTATGTTGGCATTTTGATATCATGAAAAAATATCGGCCTACAACTTTAAAGAAAAAAAAATATATAATAATAAAATAATAGTATATTAATTGATACAGATTACAGTAGCTGATGAGCACTGTAATACAAATTAGTTTTGGATATTTTGTTATATACATAAGGTAGACCAGTAATAGTTGAAGCGCAGAGGTGAATTGGTAACGTGCTAGGCGTAGACATAAACTAAACAAACATAAAAAAGACGTTAAAACACTAATAAACAGCGGAATGCGTGCATCACTGGCGGAAGTCTAACATCTTAGATTTCCGCCAGTGATGCACGTTGCTATTGTTCACCTTTTATGTTAGGATTTTAACGATGATGCCTACGGCGCCTAACCTGGTGCTAAACTCTTACACAGTATCTCTGTGGTTTTTCATGCTGTCAACATGAAAAAAAATTATTAGTCTAAAAAATATGAAGTACCGCTCTTTTTTGAGTGTTCCTTAATTTTTTAGATAAAAAAAAAGGCAGGAAAAACAAAACCAGCGAATATTCATAAAAAAGAAGAAAGGAAGTGAATTGGGTTTAGAATGTTTATGAATTTTGAAAACGAATAACTGAAAAACGAAACGTGATCGGAAAAAATACTTCGGATTCGGACCCATAAAACAGTGTTTTACATTTAAACATTTACGAATTTCAATATCAATACCACTAAAATCATATTAATATCAATAGACAGAATTTCTTTGGGTTGATCAAAAAACCGCAGAAATCATTTGTGAGACATTTACTACACTAATGACATTTGCGACGTCACAAATTGAAAGTGTCGTAACAAAATACATGACGCAAAACCTGATTTGTCTTTCGTTAAGAAATTTGACAAAATAATAGTCATAATCAAATGAGCAATACTGTGGTAGTACCTAGCAATCGCGGAAAGTATTTTGAAAATAAAACGTTTAAGTAAATTATTAATTGTTTTCTTTTTTTTTAATACACAGTTATATCCCATATTGGTATTTGTTAAATAATAGTAATAATGAGTACAGACAGTGGGTCTTGTATATTTCCAAGATTCTAATATATTAAATTCCTCGCCTCGCTTCTTTAAGGTTTAAACACCCGGTATGATTTATTTTTGGCTATTTACATATTTATAATAATAATAACAAAGAGCAGTATGCCCTTTGAACTATTTGCAACCTGAAGCGGAGATCAGCATCAAACAAAATTCCTAGTTTTTGTACTCTTTCATCACCGATAGTCCTATAATTTTATTCCCCCCATCTCTACATTGTTGCAGGAATATGCCCAACTAGAATTTCATCCAAAAAACATAACAGGAGACTTTGTTTTATACCATTTTTATTACAGTATTCCTAAAGAAAGTTAGGACAACTATTTAGCTCCAAAAAGACTTCGTAAAACAATTATGTACTTGCATATTATCAGCAAATTGATGCATATTACACTTTTGCACGCAACCCTGCGTATTCATGCAATACTACATATTCATTTAAAAACAACAAATTAGGTTAATTAATTATTATTTAAATAACTTTCAAAAAATTTAACTGCGTCTTCTCTGAATCCATAATGCCTTAGTTTAGCACACGGTAGACCTTAGTCCAGTATGTCAAAATATAGTCAAATTTGGTAATCTATGATATAGTCCAACAAAACTAAGGCGTTTACCTCTCCTTTGTTAGCAGCTGTTAAAATGTCATCTGGACTTTTAAAAGAGCACTTGTGGTACCAAATCCGTTTCGAAACACTGATTGGTCACTTGGCAAGAAATTATGATTATTTAAGTACACCATTTTTTCGAAAATTTAAGATTAAACTGACAACCAGCTCATTGGGCTCAGATCAGAATAAACCAAAGGATTGGGTACTTTAGGAAGCGGCCTAACTAGTGCAAGCTTCGATTGAGATGGAAAAATACCATTACAGATACATTCATAAAATATGTGACACAAAAAAGGAATGATCACAAGACAACAAAATTTTAACATGCTGAGAGTAATAGTATCGGGATCTTGCTACGTTTGATTTTAATTCCAAGAGACTAGATAATATGTCGGCTGCAATTATGACAGATAAATGAAACTCCCCTCTATGATTGTTATTACTGTATTTTAGAAATTGATTGTTATTACACTATGTAGAACAGAATCAATAAAATAATTATAAGATCGACATCACCTAAGCTCACAGATAAAACAGGTTTTTTTTCTTTTTTTATTTTGATAAACATTCATTTGCCACAATTAATTTTTGAGTTCCACTGATTAGTTAAGGTATGCCTTTTTTTCCTGCATACTACAGTAGTAAACATGTTACCTCTGTCTTGATAGATGCGCCAGTCTTCAGCTCTTTTCGACTTTTTAAATTTAGAAAATGCTTTATTACATTCCCGTTTCATTATATTTAAAACATCGGTCAATCACGGTCCCTTCAGTTTCGTCATTTTCACAGTGCAAACCGAAGCACGATGATAAAAAAAGGAGAATGTTCTGTATCAAAAACCCGAACTTTCTTTTCAATGTTTTGTACACCAAAGATTCTAGCTTAGTTAAGGTTATTTAAATCAGTCTTGGACAAATCCTCATTATAATGTTTAAGGTCCCTGTACTGCACAATCCTTCGAGGTCCATTTGGAATCTTTATATTTAAAGAACAATGTATAAATTGATGGTCATGTAAATCGAGATGCTGTACAGCACCATTTAGTAGGTTTTCATATGATAACATCAAAACATAACATTCAGTAGATTAAATTTTTGTCGGCTGTGAAGAGTAGGAAACGTAACAATCTGCTTTACACCGAATGATTCCACAGGGTTGTCAAAACGTTCCTTATCACCTGAAACAGTCAAAAGACGTATATTTATGTCACCCACTATAACAAATTCGTCCACCATTGGTATTATGTATGTAACTCAAGGAAAAATTTAAACCCTACCTATAATACTCAGCCGTATTATACTGCTTGATCGAATATATTTGTGCCAATTTTGGTAGCTCTAGGATAGCTAAAAACTAAAAATTGCAAGAGGTAAGTGCCTCAATTTGTGGGGCTAGAAAATTGATAGTGGATCATTTTATGCTGGTTGCTTCAGTGAAGATTTGCATATATTTTGGTAGCTTTAGATGACTTTAAACCCCCGGTCATTCACTTTTTATGAAAAATTGCAAGAGGTAAGTGTCTCAATCTGAGAGGCTAGAAAGCTGATACTCGGCCATTTTAGGGTGCGTACTTTAATCAAGATTCAAGTCAATTGGTACCTTTAGAATAATTTTAAACCCCCAGTCATTCACTTTTAATGAAAAATTACAAGAAAATCTCAATCTGAGGGGCTAAAGAGTTAATACTCAGCCGTTTTATGCTACTCACTTTAATAAAGTTTTTGTTCATTTTGGTAGCTCTAGGATAACTTTAGAACCCCGGTCATTAACTTTTTATTTATTTTACTTTATTTAAAAATTGCAAGAGGTAAGTGTCTTAATCTGTGGGGCTAGAAAGTTGATGCTAGACCGTTTTATGCTGTTTGCTCTATGAAAATTTCAGTCAATTTCGGTATCTTTGGGATGCCTTTCAACCCCCGATCATTCACTTTTTATGAAAAATTGAGAGGGAAGTGCTTCAATCTGTGGGGATAGAAAGTTGATACTGGGCAATTTTGACAACTTTGGGATAACTTTAAACCTCCGGGCATTTAATTGTTATGAAAAATTGCAAGAAGAAAGTCCTTCAATCTCAGGGGCTTCAAATTTCATACTCAGCGGTATTATGCTGCTTGGTTTAGTAAAGATTTAGACCCCCGGTCATCCGCTTTTTATGAAAAATTGCGAGAGGGAAGTGCTTCAATCTGTGGGGTTAGAAAATTGATACTGAGGCATTTTATGCTGCTTGCTTTAGTGAAGATTCAAGTCAATTTTGGTAGCTATAGGAGAACTTTAGACCCCCAGTCATTCACTTTTTATGAAAAATTGCAAGGGGGAAGTGCCTCAATCTGGGGAGGTTGCAAGTTGATACTAAGTCATTTTATGTTGTTTGCATTAGTGACGGTTCAAGTCTATTTTGATAGCTTTGAGAGGACTTTAAAACCCCGCTCATTCACTTTTAATGAACAATTAGAAGAGGAAAGTGCCTCAATTTAAGAGGCTAGAAAGTTGATACTCTGCTGTTCTATGCTGCTTGCTCGAATAAAGATTTGTGCCAATTTTGGCCGCTCTAGGATTTCTAAAACCTACGATAATTCGTTTTTCACTCATACCTTAATAATTCTAAAGGGCCCTGTGACAGAAAAATTCAAAATCGTATGCAGTTAACTCGGAATACCTACTGTTAGTTTAAGTTTCTTCGTAACGGAATATATTTTGTTGTTCTTCATGACGATTCGCCAGGGGCGCATATGTGGAGAGGGATAATGAGGGCAATTCGGGTCGCTATTATTGGAGACGCACGATTTCAACATTCCGCGTTAGTCGACGTCGTGGAAAACTTACTTTTCAATGGGCTCTATATCTCTGGAATGGTTTCAGATAAAGATTTAAAATTTCTCATGATTTTTAGAGCACACTTGGGGCTTTCGAACGGTATATAAAAAAATTGAAGTATAAAGAGAAACTTATTAAATATTGAAACAACACAAGGATCATGAGATAAAAAAAAGCCAGGAAACATTCAAACGCAAATAATATAGTGTCGTAAATTGGCTAATCATTTCAGCAAAGTGCTTTTCTTTCGGGATCCTAACTAATTGTAAGATCATTTGAACTACTTTAATTAGTTGGTAAATCAGGGCGTGGAGGGAAAACTGGCAACCGTGCAGACATAAGCAGGAAGCTCTCCCCCGGATAAAAACAAAACTGACAGGATCAGAAAGGCAAAGGAAAATGTTTCATCTCCATTTTTGTTAGGAAAATTTTGCAATAAAGTTAGTGTTTTACTGTGGAATTTCGCATCGTGTGCTGTATTACTATTTCAGAAAATCGTGTTAATAATACATTATATAGGATCATTGAATTGAGTAGAAGGTGCGAAAATACCATCTGTTTGTTTACGAAAGGAACGACTGCCAAATATAAATAAACTTCAATTTTAATTTTTTATTGCTTAAGAAGATTTGCTTACATTGTTAAGCATACTTTTTTTGGTTTCGAAGTTTGTTAGTTTTTAACAAGTGTATAAGTGAAATAATGACTATAAAGAAAAAGTTACTTTCAGTTTGCTTAAGTCAAGTCAACTAACAAAACACTTTCACAATCTTGTTTTATTATGGTTGTAAATAAATCAGCTCTACTGTTATGGCTGGGGAACTTAGCAAACCTTCTGAAAAGCAATATGATTACCTTTTGAAGTTTCTGCTTGTTGGAGACAGTGATGTTGGAAAGCAAGAAATCTTATCCGATTTAGATGACGGAGCTTTAGAGAGTCCATTTTGTAGTGGTAGTGGTAAGTGTACGTATTGTTTGATTTCTTTTTATGATTATTTGGTGTTTCTCATTCCATCTCATTTAGATCAACAAAAACATTTTCAATTACAAGGAAAACGATTAACTTAAGTGGGTTGATGTGCACTTTAGCCTACCATCACTGATTTTCATGAAATTTGTTATACAGGTGAAATTTGGGATGCTGAACATGAATCTAAAGTCAATTTTCATATTTGAATTATCCATCATCAAAGTTCAGTTTTATATCCATGGTTTTTCAACTTTTGAAGGTGAAGGAATCGAACAAATACACAACTAAAATATGGAAACTGTATTATTGTATTTTTGTTTTACACCAACATCACGATAAGGATACAAGATCCCTGCCTGGAACATGTCTTGCAATGCCACAAGCGCAATGATCAATTTTAGTCAAATGACTATTGTGATTGTTCTCTTTTTGGGCAATAACACAAAATGAAATCAAAGAAACAACTACTCCGCTGGCAAATATTACAACAGACACTGAATAACACTGGTAATTCCTTACTTTTGTTGGGAGAAATAATGGTATTGTTTATAAAATCGGGGATTTTTCTTTAACCTTATATTTATATTTGGAAACCTTATTTTCTTAGGTCTAGGTTAATAGTAAAACACAATGTTTCATATCAAGTCAACGTTTTGCTCATTGTGTTGAGCTTTCTCAAGACTTTATTTAAGCTTGCTTGATCTCTAAAAAAGTATTTTTTTCATTAAAACAAAAAACTAGGGAAAAATATATAAAAAAGCAAAAGGATTTGATGTGCTCACCTGACTAAGTACCTACATCATACATCTTTTGAAAAGAATTTAAAACACATTTTTCCAAATAGCTATACCTAATTGTTGCAATTTATAATTATGTTACAAATTTCATTAATTTCATTACCTAGATATCTCAGCTCTATTAGCATCATGTTTTTTGTCTTCACCACTTAATTATACAGATAATTCATCTAATTCTTTCCTCAACTTCCTCTGCATTTATAAAAAAAAATTATCTTTTCCCTTAAAATATGCAGTTGATAATAAATTTATCTTCCTTTAATCCTTACCATTTAAAGAAAGTGATTTCCTTGCTTTCAGGTGGCACTGATGAGGGCGAAAGCCAAAAGCGCTCTCCAACATTTTTAATTAAATAAAAAAATTGCACGAAATACAAAATTGCCTACATTCCCATTTTACCTCTACTTGTACACAGCCATTTCCTATTCCTATTAGAAGATAATTTGGCACATAAAGCAAATATGTGGTTATCAAACTTCAATTTTGGGTCTATTTGTAAACCCTAGAAATTTATTATTATTAAGATTATTAATTGTTTGACCAGATATTAGAATATCATTAAGTTCACATTTGAAATTTAATATGTTTGTTTTGGAGGTATTAAAAGAAAGGAAATTCACATCACACTAGTCCTTAATGGTTATTAAGTCAGCAGATACCCTATTATTTAGTATGTTTACATCACTGTGGTGCCAGAGAATTGTGGTATTACCAGCAAAAGAAGTACAGCTCCCATTTGAAATAGCTGAGGGTGAGTCACTCATGTGAATCAGAAACAATAAAGAACCAAGAACAGAGCCCTAAGGCACTCCAGCTGGGATACTATGCCTACTTGAATTTACATTCAGAAAGTTGACAGACTTCGTTCTGAAAGGTATGATTTGAACCATTTCAAAATTATTCCTCTGAATCCGTAACCTTCAAGTTTGTCCAATAATACTCTAAGACAGACACAGTCAAATGCCTTAGTTAAATCACAGAATACTGCAGAAGCAACCTCTCCCTCATTAAGGCTTAGGTACAGGTTTTCAAAAATGTGAAACAAGGCGTTATTAGTAGTTTTTGAAATCTGAAACACAAATTGGGATTCAGAGTGTAACCTGTGTCTTTTCAGAAAACTAACCTAACTAAACTAAACTAAAAAAAAACTAAACTTATGTCACCACCTTTCAATAAGGGAACAGCAATAGCCACCTTCAAAAGAGCTGAAAAATCACCAGTGTCAACAGAGAAATTAATGGCTTCTGCAAGAGACTTCAAGGCAATATCTGGTATATTCTGATAGATTTTTACAGAAATGTTATCCCATCCAGGTACGATTCTTGTTCTGTATATCAAAAAATATCCCCTTTAATTCAGTGTCTGCAAGTTCAGTATAGAAGGTATCTGAAACTGAGATATAACTAAGGAATGACAAAGGATTAATCGTAGATGCTAATGCTATTCGAAAGACTTTGAGCTATGGAAAAATAGAACATATTAAAATTGTCAACTTTGATTCGTGAGGTGTTTTAGAATTTTTGGGTCATTTTCCACGCAAATGATTCACTATGCTCCAAATTTCTCTTTGCTTATTTCTTGCTTGTCCATTTCTATTGCTATAGTACATATGTTTGACCAGTTTAACGAATCTTCTATATATGCTCCTGTATTGGTTGAAATATAATAAGAAATCATTAATGAAATATTTCCTCATGGTATGCAGATATATCTCATATTTTTTGACAAAACTTTAAGACCCTTCGTAATCCATGGTTTGCAGGTTTTTGATTTAATGTTTACAATTGAAAAAGCGATATTAAAAATTTTAACAAGCCTGTCATTGAATAAAACTAAAGGATTTAAGCCTGCAATACTGGAGTTCTAGTCAGAATTAGAGCAGAGATCAGTAAATAAATGATTCTGTTGTCTGGTTAACAAGTGCCAATGCTTTTTTGTTGATTTAGGCATTTTAATATTTTCCAACCTATACCTGCCAACAACCACTTCATTATCTGACAAACCAGCATTCTCTACAGAACATTTAGTTGTGTATGAGACCCTTGAACAGAAATAATCCAGTACAGATTTGGTATCAGTATTAGTAACTCGGGTAAACATATGGACCTATATGGTCAAGTTAAATGAACTAAACTGATGGACAGCAGTCTCTATTATCACAAGCATTTGTTATATCACTACTGATCTGAAGTAGTATTGTAACACAGTTATGATTAACCCAAAAACCTTAATTATTTGAATTTTGACAAGTGTTTCAAGATTTTTGGATGTTACAAGTAATATGCTTATAAGCCTAAGTTGGGTGAAACTAGATGAGTTAGGAATTTTTGGTATTGGTGTGATATTGATAGAATATCACCCTCAGTCACCAAAGAAAAAGCCATGGGTTTCCAACTTTCCGAAAGATTGTAGTTCATTTATCATTCAGCTGATTCAGCTGACACATATCATCAGGAACAACGATATTGTTTTTGTTCAAAATATTCAAATTCTTGATTTTAGACCACACATGTTTATTTTTATTGGTAGTATTGAGAGTATTGATTTGAAAAGTATAATAAACCTTTGTTTCTGATATTATTTTTTTCTCATTTTTGTCTGAATAAGACAAAACTATCCAAAGGGGCAACTAATTTATTGATGAATATGTCCACTTTGGTGTTAATATCTGTTGAGTAGTAGAGATCATGTCAATCTATCATTTCATTAACAAAAAAGCTATAACACTAAAATTATTGTGTTATCGAGTTTAATCATGATATTTATTTTTATTCTAAATATTGTTTTTCATTTTCAGCTGTTGATTATTTCATTTTAAAATCACTTTAAACCTCCATTAGTAGACTTTTGTGGCCCTGATAACAAATCCACAGATTCTTGAGATATGCAACATCAAAATTCACAATTTTATACAGTTTTTCACCTTTTTTTATGATTATTTGAGTAATTTTCTTAAGAAAATGATTAAATACCCAGTTAAAATATCAAAATTATGCCTTTTTCCAATTTAACTTTATATTAGTCAAAAATCACACAATAAAATTGTATCTGTAACCTCTATTTTTAATAGGAAGTTTTTCTTGATTTTGTGTTTTTTGGTGGCAACCTTTGTCATTCAAAGACGAAAATGTAGTAAGTTTTTAACTTTAAAATTCGACAAATTTTATCAGAGTAACAGTTTTTAAAACATTTTATTGCAAATCCAAATAGTTTATTAGTTTATTAGAGTCAAAAAATATAGATAGATGTACACCACAAGTCAGTAAAAGTAATCAAAATTTGAGATTCTAGAACATATTAAAATAATATTTAAATAAAATTTTACACATTAAAAGTTAAGTCACATTGTCACATTAAATTTAATAAAATCTTGAGATACCTACTTGGCTACAATATATATCGTATATCATATATACAAGATTACTTCATCTGCTGATGATGCTAACTTCGTTAGCGAAACGCGCGTCCAGAATGTAACAAGTTGTGGTATAGTGTGGTTAGAACTCTTGTATTTTGATCTATCTTCCACCATAGATTCCAGTGTTAGGACTGAGGTGATATAGTTTATAGGCACGGTCCATGTTGTGTAGTATTGGTGTAATTTTGTGACTGTTAAAATCCATGGATCTGAATGGAATATTGAAGTAACCATGCAGTAATTATGGAAAAGCTTAAAGAGTGATGTGAAGAATTTTGGTCAAAACAGGAAATAAATACTAGTCGGTGATTTTAACATGAACTACCGGGATGTGGAAACATTTTATTGTAAATAAATATTTAATACGGATATATGGTATTGAACAAAGGGTACTTTGTTCAATACCAATGTTGTACTCTGTATACAATAAATATATAAGAAATAAGTGAATCATCTATCCCATTAACAGTATCAACATGGAAAAAACAAACAGACCAATAGAAATATATAATAGCAATTTTTGTAGATTTTAAGAGTGCCTTTGAGACATTAGATAGAGATATTTTGATGCATTTCATATTATGACAAAGTGGAGCATTACAGTAGTTTCATCAATACCCTACAAATACAACTCAAATTGTTAGATTAGGTGAATCTGAATCAGACCCTTTATTAAAGATGATGGGTCACCAAGAAGTATACTTAGTGCACTACTATTTATTATTTACTTAAAAAGGATATAAGTTTTATTGATGGTCTTGATTTGATGAATATTTTTGTAGATGACACACTTATATCTGTTAGTGGAGATAATCTAGATATTATTATGCAGAATGCACAAAATGTACTAAATCATATTAATAACTACCTGAATGTAAATAAACTTAAAATAAATATTTCTTAAACAGCCTCCTTGTGATTATGCTAGTCTTTTGGGTTTATTAGACCAGAATTCACATAGATACCTGCAGATACTATAAAACCTTGGTACAAGAATAATATTAAAATGTTAATTTTAGAAAAGTAGAATTTTTGTGAATGTTGTAACAATTGTATTGATGTTGGAAATAAAAATGCATTTATTCCATTTAATTGTCAATTTTAAAACTGTCAGTTGCATTAATTTTAATTTGCTTTTGCTTTGTTTTGGTATGAGAGAATTACTCTTCGATACCCTTAGAAATTATTTTGAAACTTTAGCAATGCCTAATGGCAAAATTTATTGTTTCTGTAGCTTTTTTTTTAGCTTTAGCTTTAAGGCATCTAAAATCTTAGCTGTATATGTCAGTTTTCCATTTTTTTTGCTATTTATTTATTTATTATTGCAGCTTTATAATAAGATAATTTGATATTTAGACATTATAGCATATTTTGACTTTGACTTTGACTAATTAGTAAGTTAAACCATATGGGAATCGGTGTGGATCGGCACTTTTATAGTTAAGTAATTATTTGAAAAATAGAAGCCAGAAATTAAAAATTAATAATATGTGTGACGAGTTCCATAGAGTAGTGTTTGGGAGCTTTTACTATTTCTATTGTATATTAATGACATGACTATACACTTGTTCGCTGACGCTCTTGTCTGCTTTAGACTTTGACAACCCAGTTTAAGTATGTATATGATGAAATTTTGTAATTCCGAAGAAAATTCAATGTTTTAGTATAATTTTTGGCTGTTTTAGTTATGTAGTTTAAACTGATCCTATTGATTTTTTACTTGGTGACCTGTACAAATCCAGATAAACTTTAAAAAGTCTTAAAAAAGTAGAAATATTGAGGTGAAGAAAAAATAAATAAATTTATTAGATCAGAAAGAATCATCAGATAAAATATCTCTAACTGATTCTGAAAATATGAGTCAACTTGAAAACAACATAAAGGATCTAAATAAAGTTGATAGAGAGATGGTTGAATCAATTAGAATCTTGGAATATAATAATATATTATACTTTGATGAAATTAGAAACTTAAAGAGTGAGTTCTAGGTTTTTCTTTGGACGAGGTTAATAGTAGCAGTATTGAGGGAATGCGGAAACATCTTCACTGTTAGGATAGGCCAAACGAAGAAGGTAATGACTTTCCTGCTGAAAGGAATAAATTGCATAAAACACACGAGACAAAAGTTTTACCTGACAATCCAAAAATATTAATAATAGGTGATGAGAGTGTGAGTAATGTGAAAAAGTACATCTTAAGAATACATTTAAAATATAATCTTTGTACAAACCAGGAGCAAAATATATTACAAGGTAATACTGATGCTATGACCCCAATTGGGGTATGGATCATGTCACAATAAGTCTTAAAACTAGAAATACCTACAGCTAAATAAACTTGAAGACAATAAGATTATAATAAAACAAAAAACAAATCAACATTTAAATTTAGTTAACGGTACAATAAAATTATAATAAAAACTAATCTATAAAGGAACAAGCTTATATTTAGTGCAGTGCCTCATTTATAGTGTTAACATCCTCAAAAAATTCTCTCAGACTGTAGTATGTGAGGGGGTACTCACTAAGGATATTTTATGTCCCAAGGGAAGGAGACCTGGAGGAGATCCGAGGAGATACGGAGGATATCCGAGGAGATTCGGAGATATGCGAGGAGATTCGGAGGATATCCGAGGAGATTCGGAGGATATCCGAGGAGATTTGGAGGATATCCAAGGAGATACGGAGATATTCAGAGGATATCCGAGGAGATACGGGGATATTCGGAAGATATCCAAGGAGATACGGTCAGATTCGGGGGTTATCTAGGGAGATTTCTTTGTTCAGTACACACGGGTGTTGTGTTCCCAATTCCCAATTTGTTTAGTGCTGTGGAAAATACATCAAATCTCATCAGATCGACCTAAATTAATTAATAAATATCTCATCTTGCTTGCTTTTGAGCTTTGTTTCTTGCTGTGGAATCCGAAATATTTCAAACATTTATAAGATCTATTTATTCACACTCCAGTGATAAGGAAATAACATAAAAGTGCAAAAACTAAGTAAACTTTTTTATGCTTCTGTTTGACGATTGAAATTTAGGATTGTTAACGTTGCCATAGTGGTCCGAAATGTACAAATTGTAGTACAATTGTCATTTTGTGATTTTAATTTATCTTTATCTCCAACTATTTTACTCTGAAGATAATGTCACTCTTAAAGTGCATGAGCTGCCTTAAGCAATGCATTCTGAAAGCCAGACCCAAGGACGATGAACTTTTTGGAACTCCATGCGACAGCTGTGAGCGATGTTTTTGTAAAAAGTGTGCTCAACTGACAACAACAGAAACCCATGCAATCTCCTTAGCCCAAAGGAATATCTTATTCTACTGTAGGCAGTGTAAGCCACTGGTAGGAGACATCCACAAATTGAAAAACCTTCAAGATGTACTGGCCAATCTCAAGTTGAAAGCATTGGAGAAAGACATATCCATTGAAAAATTGGAATGTAAATACTCTGATAATTTGCAGCAACTTAATAAGGAATTATCTGGCCTCCTTGCTGACAACGCAGCAAAAGATGCTCACATAAAGAGACTGAAGGAGGGGACTCAAGACCGCGCTCCTGAAAAAGCCAAGGACAAATACATTTCTAACGTTAATCAGTATGCTGAAACTATTGATCCAAGTTGTATAAATTTACAGCTAAAAAATGCGAATAAAGCCCTTCTTAATGATATTAAGGAAATCCAGTCCAAAAATGAAGTGTTAGTGAGGGAGCTCAGTGAATTGATGGTCTTAAAGAATAACCTTCTAACTAGCATTGAAGTATTTGAAAAAGAAAATAAACTTTATGATAAGGAGCTGAAGGAGGCCAAACTGCAACTCTTTGAAGCCAAACAAGTCTCACAAGATACACACATTTAAGTCCCAGTTCAAGTCAAAAAAGGTCATTTAAGCTCACACATGAATCCGTAAATACTACTGTGTGCGCAAATAAGGAGAAACATAGAGTGCTGCTGGTAACAGATAACATTGGTAAACATCTATATGCAAGTCTCCGTTCGATTCTTGGTGATGATTTCAATCTTGAAGTAATGTGCAAACCCAATGCCCCATTTAATGATCTCCTTTCAAGTGTGCGTGGCTTTGCCAGAGAATATAAATTTTCTGACTGTGTAGTAGTTTTAGGTCGCATTAACAATTTTGAAGTAGATCCTATGATAATTAAAGTGTTGTCAATTGATATTGCTTTCACAAATTTAATTATATGCACCATTCCTACAAAATTTCATGGCGTATTATCAACAAATAATATTTTCAATAATATTTTAAGAATCAATCATAGTTTTAGGCAAATAATTGATAAATTGAAATGTAGTACAATTGATAATGTAGATTTATTAGACTTGTACAATAGTAACTTAATCGATAGGGACTATAAGAGAAATCGTATTTATTTGAGCAAAAGTCCTTTTAAGGTTTCTAACTCAATTAAAAATGCGATTTTATCTTTTGCTTCCCTTTGCTCATCACCAGACTTGGTTGTTCTTGGAGGCACTGAGAGTTTCGGGGATATGGATGGTGACGCGAATGGTCCCTTGGTGGGCCAAACTTATGCATCTGAGCACAGGCAAAACTGATGGGCCAATAGTATCTGTGTCTAGGTCAATGAATCTCCGTGTTGCACATATAAATATTAGATCCCTCATTCCATCATTTGCCGATATAAAGGAGTTACTTGTGTTTGAAAAATTTGATATTTTTGCAATTACAGAAACGTGGTTATCCCCAGATTATCCAGATTGACTTTTACATGTTTCTGGTTACCAGCTTTTTCGTAGTGACAGAATAACTCGGGGAGGGGGCGTTGGTGTATATATTGCTGACTGTATTAAATGTAAAGTCATTGATATCTCCGCGGCAAGTGATGGAATGTGTCAAGTCGAACAACTTTGGATAGAATTGTCTTTGAAAAACAAAAGAGTTATAGTGGGAGCATTTTAAAAGCCTCCATCAGACAGTTTTAGAAACATATTTTGTGTTCAAAATATATTATCCTCCCTGTTGCCTTCTTTTGATTATACCCTTCTCTTGGGTGACCTGAATGTTGATCTCCTAAGTGAGATGGTAGAAAGCAATCAGTTAAGATCTTTGTTACATATGTTTAATCTAAAACAAACTATCACCGACCCAACAAGAATAACGAGAAGCACATGTACCCTTATTGATATTCTTTGTGTAGACAGTAATGCTAATGTGCTAAACTTGGGAACTAAAGACTTGCTTAATCTCACAGATCACAGACTTATTTACTCTACTATCGAAATTGAAACACCCAAAAAGACCGCAAAAATAATATCCTATAGAGACTTTCACTCTTTTAATCAGCAACAATTCGACATTGAGATACAGATTCAATTTCGATGATGATGCTTGGCAACGGGGAACCTTGGATTGTAGACTTCAAACTCTTAATCAGCGACTGACCGACGTATTCGATAGACACGCACCCTTCGTAACTGTTAAATTAAAACGGAAGTATAAACCATACGTTACAAACACAATAAAAGAAATCATTCAATTAAAGAAAAAAGCATTTAATATATTTAAACGCATTCCTAACATTGAGCATAAAAACTTCTACATAGATATTAAAAACTTTCTTTCGCAATATGCAGTGAAAAAAAGGCATATATGTCATTTGAACTTCAGAGAGCCAACAAAAACTCCAAAATGCTTTGGTCTCGACATAATACATGGAAAAATAATTCTGAAATTCCTAATCATTTAAAAAATCTACAAGATATTAGTAATCAATTTGCTGATGTTAGTAGGTTGGCCACTCCGGTTGATGCTGAGGTCCGTGACTTCTATAATACTAATATGCTAGAGAGTCTGGATAATAGAAACTTTTCTTTTAGGTCCATATCTGAATATGATGTTCTCCAAGCTTTCTCTCGCATCAAATCCAAAAGTATTGGCGTCAATGGAATAAGTTACGTCATGCTTCTCTTTGGTCTTGAACATGTAGTTTCAATTATAGCCAGATTATTCAATCCGTACCTTCAAGAAGGAGTATTTCCTGAAATATGGAAAACATCTATAATTATACCCATTCCCAAAAATTCCAAAATCGAGTCAATATCTGAACTAAGGCCCATCAGTCTATTGCCAATCCTGGCTAAAATGTTAGAATTGCTAGTTACTGATATGATAAATGACTATATTTTGAGTATTGGTCTACTGCCTGAAGTTCAGTCAGGCTTCCGGAAGCACCACAGCACTGCTACTGCACTCACCAAGGTCACTACAGACCTTGTAACTAATATCGATGAAGGTATGGCCTCCTGTCTTATACTCCTAGATTTAGGCCTTCGATTTAATTAATCACTCTATGCTGGTTGCTAAAGCACATTATTGTGGTTTCTTCGAGCCAGTGTGTCCAATGGCTTGCCAGTTACCTATACTCCCGCGTGCAAATAGTTGAGTTGGATGGAGCCAGATCCAAGCCTGTCACTTTGCAGCACGGGGTTCCTCAGGGAAGCATTCTTGGTCCCCTGTTATTCAATTTATATACTTCTGATCTGCCCAAGCAGGTTCGTTTCTGCTCCATCCACCTCTACGCGGATGATACACAATTAGTTGCTGGTTTTGAACAGAAAAATGCTTGTCTAGCTTTACAGCAGATTAACTGCAATTTGAAATCTATTTTAGAGTGGTCCATTGGGCATGATATGTTGCTTAATGCAAATAAAAGCAACTATTTGGTTATTGGCACTAATCATATTATAAATAAACTAAACATGCACAACTTTGTTTCGTTACATATTGGTGAGGATCTTCTACCCTCACCAATATGTGTTAAAAATTTGGGAGTCACATTTAACGCAAACCTTAACTTTGAATATCATATCAATAAAAAACTATCTTCTGTATACTTTAAATTAAAAAGTTTGTATCAGTTTAAATTTATTCTACCCGAAAAAGTTAAACTCTTACTAGTGGAATCACTCATTCTTTAATAATTCTTTATTTAGCACATGACTAATAATACAAGTATGTATAAACAAACAATTGTAAGGCATATTCATTAAATTAAATGTAAACAAAATTAATAAATATGTCAAATATGAAAATTAAAATTAAAATAACGATACATCGATTCAATAGAATAAAACTTATTAAAACAGAACAGTACACTCTTTTAAAAACAAACAAAATCTGTAAAATTACAATATATAGTCAACATTATAAATACGTCAAAGTTTAAAAACATGTATATCCTACAAACCTATTCAAAAGAAAACAATGCTAAATATTACATCTCATTAAAATTAACTATTTTATTTTGCTTCATGTATCACTCTCCCTTCAAATACTCCTTTAACCTGTGTTTAAATGTATTAAAGCTACTTATATTTCTAATATCTACAGGGGATAGGGAATTAAAACCAAGTAAACCTTTATGGTAAAGGTAGTTTTCAGAACTTTTTTTGTTTTTTTTAGTGATATAAAAGTTTTCTTGATGTCTGGTTGGATATGAATGAACCATTTCATTAGTGAATAATCGTTCCATTAAATATTCAGGCGTCATTCTATTTTTAATCTTGTATACAAGTACCATGGTCTGATATTTCAAAAACTTTTCAACAGGGAGCCAATTTAACTTTCCTAACTTTTGCCTTATAGGTGTGTCCCTTTTTTTTTTTTCACAATTGGATTACTGTTGTATAGTCTATTACAATTATTTAAACTTGGAATTTCGTAACAAGATTCAACTGGCCCAAAACGCTTGCATTCGTTATGTTTATTGTGTATACAAATTTTCTCATATCACTCCCACTTATGTACAAAACAACTTGCTTAAATATGAATATCGAGTATGCTTCTATTTGGTGTATTTGTGTACGAACTTTATAAAACAAAATGTCCGATTTATCTATGGAAATATATTGTAACAAGACAGGAAACTCACAATCTAAACCTAAGAAATGTTATTAGATTTAATCTACACCAACATCGCTTATAAGTTTAGAAACTCATTTGCTTTTCGGGTGATACAATTGCTTATCTCACCTGTATTTAATTTAATTACTCCAAATGCTATTAAAACCTTTTAAGACCAAATACAAGAATGAGTTTGAATTTAATGTCCTAACAGTGTAGTAAATTACCTTTGAAATGTTTGGATTTTGGTAATAGGTATTAATGTTTTTATAGTTAAGTTACTTTATTTTTAGGTATCATGGAAGAACGCCCTGCGAATGCTACCTTTTATGTAATTATTTTTATATATCGCATAATAAATGTTTTTCTATTCTATTCTATTCTATATCTAGGGAGATGCAGAGGAAATCTGACGAGATCCCGCAAAAAAATCTATCGAAAAATGCATAAATAATTACAGGATTGCTTAAGCTTTTTGTCTAACCAGGTATCTAAAAAATAATTTTCAAGTTTCAGATAATTTTAATGTCTCGGATATTCCATGTAAAAAAAGTTTTATTTTTAAGAATAGAAAAACCTAATTTGTTTAATTTTGAATTTAATGTCCTAACAGTGTAGTAAATTACCTTTGAAATGTTTGGATTTTGGTAATAGGTATTAATGTTTTTATAGTTAAGTTACTTTATTTTTAGGTATCATGGAAGAACGCCCTGCGAATGCTACCTTTTATGTAATTATTTTTATATATCGCATAATAAATGTTTTTCTATTCTATTCTATTCTATATCTAGGGAGATGCAGAGGAAATCTGACGAGATCCCGCAAAAAAATCTATCGAAAAATGCATAAATAATTACAGGAATGCTTAAGCTTTTTGTCTAACCAGGTATCTAAAAAATAATTTTCAAGTTTCAGATAATTTTAATGTCTCGGATATTCCATGTAAAAAAAGTTTTATTTTTAAGAATAGAAAAACCTAATTTTTCTGTTCTTAACTGACCCTGTATAATCAACTTAACATTTAAGACCGCTAAATTAATTTTTATGCATTAAGAAATTAACAAAATATTTTTATTCTTACTATATACTCAAAATATCTGTACTATTTAACAAAAATGGTTAACTGGATTTTTATAAGTACAAGTCATAATAGGGCTTTTAATAAAAAGTAACTGCAACCTCAGGGATGGTGGAGGGTTGACGTAGGGGCTTGACAAATGGTATTTTTGCAATTTCCAACAAAAATTGTTGTCCTATAAAAAATATACTATAGTAAAGTTGTAAATCATGCAAAAATTTAGAACTTTTGCAGAAATCCCTTTTCAACCTTCCAAGAAAAATGCAAAAGTTCGTTCGAATCTTTTACTTCCCTCATAAAAGGGAAGTATTGTAATCGTTAAAAAATCAACCTCCGAGATTTTTTCAGATCTTTCCCTAGTCCCTAGATGACGAAAAACGTGTTTTCTCAATTCCGTCGGTCTGTCTGTATGTATGTCTGTCTGTCGGTCAGTCTGTTCGCGACATAACTAAAAAACTACTTATCCCATTGACTTCAAATTTTGGTCAAAAATTAAGGGTTATATGGGGATAACCTGGCAAAACAAAATGGGGGCCTAGTGAAATATTAAAAAGATTATTACTAAGAAAGTGCTTATCCAATGTATCTAAAATTTTGCACAAAAATCAAATATTAGTTAACAACTCGAAACACGAGAAATTATTTTTAAAAAATCAATTTTATTTCATAAGCGTACAAAGAGAACTGACTACAAAATGCATTTTAGTTATATTTATAAGTTCAGTAATGCTTATGTTGCATGAGAACGAAAAAATAAAAGTCTAAGAATTGCAAGTGCATAAATGCAGAATTGCATTTCTCACGGGAACGTAACTCCTCCCCTCTTAGTTGAAAGCACGTTCTTAAAGACGTGTTTTCAAAAATTTCCAAAAAGGTTTAAGGATTATTAATATTTTAGAAAATTCTATTATTTTCTTCAATATCTAAAGTATTAGAGTTTGCATTTAATTGTTTTTTCTTAGACTTTTTTACAAGTTTTTTGTATATGAAAAATATAAAAATTATTGAAATGAATATGTAAAGTAAAATTGTCCAAAAACTGGTCTTCTTTACATAAATCGTTGTGGTCATTTCTTCTAGGCTTTCTTCTGGTTTTCCAATTTGGCTTCGATTTCTTTAGTAGTTTTTAAGTTTACGTAGTTTAAGTCTATACTAGGAGGGCTGTAGAATGAATCTCGGTTTTCCTTAATTAGACTTAAATTAAGGGTAGGTAGATTAATTCCATTAAATGTTAATTGACTTGATTTATATGTTTCAAGCGTAATTGACTTTATCCGTACTTTACATCCTGGGGATGACTCAAGAAGATAGGAACCATATAAGGGTATGTTATCTTCGGATTTTTGACAATTTATGACGGCGATTACTTGTATTGGTACTGTTATTAGCCATTTGTCGTCGATTATTTTTGTTGTCTGGATCTCGTGCAGTTGAGTTTCGAATGGGTGGCAAAACGTAATATTTGGGTGATGTTTGATAAGTTGAACAGCGCAGGAGGGGCTGTCTTCGACCAACGTGGTGTGGGCTTCTTTACACAAATATTTTTGTGGTTGGATTTCGTGACATCTTTGGTCCATATGGGCATATTTTGTATTGCCTAATGCTAGGTAGGGTTTATAAGGAATATTTACAAGAAATGATCGATTATTGGGAGTTGGTAAAGGAAATAACTTAAAATATTGATATATCTCCGATTCCACAAGAGGAAGTTCAAATATAAATACAATATTAAAGTTTTTTAAGAAACTTTTAATTTCTATAATTTTTTCGAAATTAAGTATATTTTTATAAGTTACTTCTAAAGGGAGTTTATCTGAGCCTAGATGATCGTGTAAGTTCTTTATTTCTATAAATAGTTCATTTGGTTCTATTATTGAATTATAAAGTACATTAATTTTTGCAAAAGTGATACCTATTTCAATCTTATTCAGAATATCGTAGATTGATTGATAAATTGTTGTTATTTGATTGATTATTGTATATATTAAATAAAATTCGTGATTACTTATTTGTTCCATTTGAACTTTATTAATTATTTTTTCTATTTGTAAAATGCGTGACTTTAGTACCATTTGGTTATGTGTGATATTAGATATAATTGTTTTAAATTTATTAATAGTGGATTCTAAAAGTGTAATTTGATTGATAGCGTCAATTTTCAATTTATTTTGATTTTCTTGTAATTTCGTAATTTTGGCATCAATTTGCTCTGCGTCATTTTGATCTAAGTTTCCAGTTATACTTTTTATGAATGAACCTAAGGGGTTAAAAAGACCTCTTTTACTACGATAATTTTCTTGATTTGGGACAATTTGTTCTAATAAAGTTTCTATTCTTTTTTCAAGTGTACATAATGTATTAAAAGAATTAAAATATTCCTTATGGTATTCGCTGTTATTTTGAATGTTTATATATATTGATTTTGCTTGTTTTTGAATATTTTGAAATTGGTTAATTAAAGGGGTTAGGTTAATATTTTGAACGAATGTCCAGTGATTGGATTTAAGTTTAGCGGTTCCCATTTTGAATGGTAGTATTCCTGGATGTTTATTTAAATCATGGAATTTTACGTAGCCGCCGACGATGGTCCAACATCTGGAACAAGGGGTATTATTTTAGTTTCGTTAACATGTATGATTTCTTTGTATTTATTTTTGGGATTTTCTATTTGTATTTTATTATTTTCTAATATAGCCGTTAGTATGAATGGGCCTAAATATCTCTTTTTTATTTTTCCAGATCGATTATCTGATTTTTTATAAATTTGTGAGCCTATTATTAAATTGGTCGGGGTTTTATCCTTGTTTGCCCTATCTATAATTTTTTGTTTTAGTTCTCGTGATTCTTTTGTAATTTTGTCGTACAAAATTTGTGTGTTATTTTTATGATTATTGACATACTCGGTATATACATGAGCGGGTATTAAATCCATAGGATCTCTAGAGTCTGTGTGTCCGAAGACAAGTTCGTATGGGGTAAAATTCGTACTAGAATGGATCGTGTTATTATAGGCAATAATTGCGTACGGCATAAGTTTGGTAACTTCTGCATTGGGGTCCGATTGTCGAAGTAATCGAATGTGTTCGATTAATGTGGAATGTAGCCTTTCAACAGGGGAGTTTGATTCATGGTGGTAGGGGGTAGTGAAGTGTATTTTAATATTATGTGTATTTAATAAGCCTTTAACGACTTCGTTCTGAAATTCAGATCCGTTGTCTGAAACTATTTGTTTTGGAATACGTAAAAAGGAAAAGAAATTAATTAACTGTTCACAGCACGACACTGCATTTCCAGTATAAGGCAAGGCTTGTGCGTATTTGGAGAATTTATCTATAATAGTTAGGAATTTTTGTTTACCTATGATGAAAGTGTCTATATGAACAATTTCGAAAGGTTTGCTTGGCGTTTCGGTTAATATCAAAGGTTGATCTGGTGGTTTTCGATTATATTTTGATCGTTGACATATTTCACAATTATTGATGTATTTTGTTACATCTGCCTTAAGTGATTTCCAATAATAATTTGCTTTTAAAAATTTGCAAGTTTCTTCGATTCCTCTATGATTTGTTTTGCCTTCATGACGATATTTAATTAGTAATTCTCGTTCGTCAGGTTGAGCATTGTTTATTAATTTTGAACATTCTATAAGTTTTAAATTTTTAAAATGGTTATTCATTGTTTGTTGAAAATAGGTTCTTAGTTCTTTGGAAAAGAAATAAACATATGTTGTTTTATTTGTTAGATATTCTTTCAAAAAGTTAGTAATTACTATAATATTAGTGGGTAATGTTGCGTGAATAATTTGATGTCCTTCGAAATTTTCACGTTTGGTTTTAACATATTTGTCATAAGGTGCTTTTTTAATAATAAGTTGATGAGCTTTATTATTAATAATTTCATCTAATATAGTCATATTGGAATGATTTTCGTTAGCATTTGTACTATGTATTGTTTCCGTTACGGGTGGTTTTATTGGAATATTAGAATGGGTTAGTTGTGTTATAGGTGGAGTTATTAGAATGTCAGAAATAATATTAATTTTGGGTGTTGTTTCAGGTTCGTGTTCTAGTCTTTCTATTGTTTGTGACACTACTTCAGAGTCAAGGATATCTGGGTTAAATTGGTCGTTTAGGAATTGCGTTACGTCGGTGTCTATATCGCCTGGGTAATTTATTAATGATTCGGATTCGATTGCGTTTAATTGAATTCGGCTAAGGGCGTCAGCGTTAGTGTTTTGTTTACCTTTTTTGTAGATTATTTCATAATCATACTCTTCAAGTTTTAGCCTCCAACGTACTAATTTCGAATTTGGTTCCTTGAGGTTAAATAACCATACTAATGGGCGATGGTCAGTATATATTTTAAATTTTTTGCCATAAAGGTAAGGTCTAAAGTATTTACATGCCCAAACGATTCCTAAAAGTTCTTTTTCAATCGTTGAGTATTTTTGTTCTGTTTCATTTAGAGTGCGCGACGCGAATGCTACAGGGTTGTCATTTGGCGGGTTGCCTTGAGAGAGAACAGCGCCTAGGGCTACATTTGAGGCATCTGTCGTAAGGACAAAAGGTTTTTCAAAATCAGGGTATTTTAGTATTGGAGCATTAATAAGCAATTCTTTTAAATGGTTAAAGGATTGAATAAAGGCTGGTGAGTGTTCAACTTTCGCTCCTTTTTTGAGACATAGTGTAAGGGGTTTCGTGATTTTTGCGAAGTCTTTGATGAATCTACGATAATATCCGGCTAGTCCTAAAAATGACTTAATGTCTTTTTGGGTTTTTGGTATGGGGAAATTTTTAACTGCAGTGACTTTATCAGGATTAGGTTTTACACCTTCGCTTGTAATTTTGTGACCTAAATAAGCAACTTCTTTGTGTAAAAATTCTGATTTGTCTAGCTGCACTTTTAAATTGGATTCTCTAAGTCTATCAAAAACGGATTTTAATCTATCGATGTGCTCTTGAAGTGACGTAGAGAAGATTATTATGTCATCAAGATATACAGAACAGATTTCATTTTGAAGTCCCCGAAGGACGTTGTTCATGACTCGCTGAAATGTAGAGGGCGCATTTTTTAAGCCAAAAGGCATGCGTCTAAATTCATAATGACCTGTATCGGTTGAGAAGGCTGTTTTAGGGATATCATTCGGTTCCATTTCTATTTGATGGAAACCGGTTGCTAGATCCAATGTGCTGAAATATTGAGATTTTCCAAGTTTATCGAGAATATCCGATATATTTGGTAAAGGAAATTTATCATCAATACTGCGTTCATTGATTTTACGGAAATCGCAAACGATACGCCATTTACGTTTACCGGACGCGTCCATCTTTTTTGGGACAATCCAAATTGGACTACTCCACGGTGACGTTGAGTTTTGAATGATACCGTTCTCTAACATTTTGTTAATTTGGGTTTTAACCTCTTTTTTTATGAATTTCGGGATATCGATAAGTCTTTGTATATATAGGTGTGTCATCGGTTAGGTTTATCTTATGTTTAATTTGATTAGTAAATGTAAGTGGGATGCCCTCACAATAAAATATGTCACGATATTCGTAACACAAGTTTCGAATAGCTCTGTATTCTTCCTGATTACAATGTGACAGTCTTAAATTTTTTAAGTTTTGCTTTTGTGTATTATCCATATATTCATTTATTTCTGTATCGGTTTCCATTTTTTCTATGAAGTTGTTTTCTACTTCATTTATGGTTTCGATATCTATGGGATTAAATATTTTTATTTTAACTGGGTTTTCGCGACTATTCGTAATTATAGTTGTTGCGTAGGAGTCAATGACTTGTACTAAAGCTTCTGGCATCTCTGCGCAACCAAAATCTGTATATTTTAAAATACCTAAACCATTCGATTGATTTACAGGCAGTTTGATTCTTTGACATGTGCGTGGGGGAATTATTATTTCGATAGTTTCAAAATTATGTAAATTTGATATATTATTTTGATAATATAAAGGCAATGTTACAAATTGAGTATCTAAAGAACAATGTTTTAAATTTATATTCGCTCCAATATGTGTTAGAAAATCAATTCCTAAAAGTCCGTCAAATTTAGGTGAAAAATCAAAAAGATAAAACTTATGATTACCTGTATGATTAAAACAAGGAAATATTGGTATATTAATTACTTCATTGTGAATGGACGTAGCGTGGGCTGTCCTTACTGAGAAAGGTTCCAAAAAAATGAAATTTGAATAAATTTTGTATGCTAAATTAGGTTTTATAAAACTTTTGCCACTACCTGTATCAATTAAAAATTTTGCTTTGATTTCGGGTATGAAAATTACTGGTAAATCTGAATTTGTATAATTATTTAAAAGTATTATGTTTGGTTGTTGGAAATTTGGTTCTCCTGAAAATTTTCTTCATTAAAATCAATTTGATTTTCATAAGGGTTATTTTCTAGACAAGAAAATTCGGTATTGGAGTCATTATACGAATATTGCGAATTATCGGTGTATTCCGGGTAATAATATTGAAATTCAGCATTGCTAGTTTGAAAATTTTCATTTTGATCATTATTGGTATTTATCGATTCGACTGATTGATTATATAGTTCTTCTACAACAATATTACGTTGTGAAGAATGTGGTTGTTGGTTTCTTCTAAGGATTGTGTTCCCTGAAGAAGTATCCATCGGCTACTTATCTAGATTGACTTCAAATTTTAGTCAAAATTTAAGGCTTATATGGAAATGACCTGGTAATATTTTGGTAAAAATCCAATATTTGCCGGAACAAGATGGCGACTTAATGAAGCGTCAGAAAAATTATTACTCAAAAAAACTAATTATCCAATTTGCCCAAAAATCAAATATTATGTAGAAACCAACTGGTAAAATTTCGGCACGAATACGAAATGACGGTTTAATAAAATATTTAAACATTCAGCCTGAAAAAACTACTTAACGAAATGATTTCAAGTTGTAGTGCCATAACAATTGTAGTATAGAGATCAGCTACTAAAACTGCAGTATTAATTCAAGATGGCGGAACAAAATGGCCGCCAAAAATTTTTTTGTAATCTGTAAAATCAGTCTAGCAGGTTTTACACATCTTCGCGGTTTAACGTCCCTAGATGCCAAAAAATACGTTTTATCAATTCCGTCGGTCCACCTGTTGCTTTGTTTGTCTGTCTGTCAGTTCGCGACATAGCTTAAAACTATTCATCAGATGGACTTCAAATTTTAGTCAAATATTAAGGCTCATATGGAGATGACATGGTAATATTTTGGTAAAAATCCAATATGCCGGAACAAGATGGCGGCCTAGTGAAACGTTAAAAAAGTATTACTAAAAAAAACTAATTATCCAATTTGAATGAACTAGTAACATTTTGGTATGATTATAAAATAGCAAAACAAAATGGCGGCCTAATAAAATATTTAAACAATCAGTCTGAAAAAAACTACTTAGATTAATTTCAAATTTTGTGCAAGCATTAAGTGTGATATAGATATAAGCTGGTAAAGTTGTGTTACAAATTCATGTTAATGAATGTTAAAAATCTTAGTCCCGACAGGATGAAAGTATTTGTACAACTACTATGTGTCTATAAAAACTTAAGGTAAATAATATAATTTCTTATGCTTGTTTAAATAATATTGTTTATATTATGTATCGAAATATTCCATAGACAGACTAGTCTACATGTTGAAGTATTTAATTGTATTAATATTTGCTTCAATTAAATTAAAGTTGCGAAAAAGCCAAAAAAGATTTTTGTTTATTAGAAAATCTGCTTATTCAATTGACTATAAATTTTGGAGAAAAATTAAATATGATACAAGTATAAACTGGTGCGAATTCAACATGACGAAACAAAATTGCTGTGTGTGTCAATGTACAAACTACTTATTGAACTCATTTTAAATTATGTCCAAAATTAAGTGTGGCATAGGTAGAAAGTGGTAAACTATTGATAGGGACAAAATGGCGTTCAATAAAAATGTTTGAAAAGACGGTATATATGTGTCATTAAATAACTATCTACTGAACTAAGTTGGTTCACACTTCACTATTCCTAATAAAATAAAATATTCATAATGAGGGAAGTTCTGGGTAAAGGAAATTTACCAATTTTTTATTTCTCATTTCCATAAAAATAATTTAATTTTAAGGGATTTAGGTAAAAGTATACCTTTTTGTATCTTAAATAACTAAAAACTTTTTTACATAAAAAAAAAATCAAGAAGTTTCCAAGATATTAATGTTTTCTGGTCCAATTTTTTTTTCTTCAAAATAAAATCCACCAAGTCTCAGGGTAGATGGTATCCCTGAATCTTTTCTTAGATTCTTGACTAGAAGTTTTTTATAACAGATCTCAGTATGGAATTTTACTTCTCGCCTAGCCGCTGAAAAAGCATTATAGTCACTCACCAAGTCCTTTCTTTTAAAATTTTTATATAGAATATTTTTATAGGATATTTTTCGCCTTGAATAACCCTCTTCAAAACGTGTTTCTCAATTCGTTCAATTCAAAATTTTTAAATAAGATATGTCAGTCATACCATCCATATCATCGCCGCAGAGACCAGTCTGTCCCGTTGTAGTAAGAATCAAGTTGGTCAAAGTCTGCTTTAGGAAACTGGTAAACTCCAACAGAATTGTTTTTGATTATGGGTAAGTAGCGAATGTTGATGACTACCTCAAGGGGGGTGAAAGTCAGGGGAAATCAGAGGCTGATCACATAGTGATATGGATAAGTGACTATAGTCATTGGAGAAGACCAAGTCGTGATGTGCTGGGGTATAATAAAGTCATCATCAATAAAATTCTAACCAGAGCTGTAACTACAGACCAACCTGAAAATATGTTTTGACTAATTTCAATAGTTCCTTTGGTGTAAACTGCTTACTATTGCTTAATATAATTTTTTTTATTAATTAATATAATAATAATAATTAAAAAAGAATTAACCAGGTCACTTCTGATAGTAGTCTGCAAATATGACAAACCTTGAGAACTCAAACCTATTTCTAAAGCACTCAGCAGTGTCACAGACTGTTTCAACGTCTCTACACCTGAAGAGGGGGGGAAATAGACACATGCTACCAAAAGATCAGTGCTGGCTACGCAGAGTCTTATCCATATATTATCATAGCTTGGAAATATTCTGATTGGAGTAACTGCTGAAGAATAGTTATTGAAGGCAGCGATAAGTACTCTCTCTCCACGGCAGTTTAACATTTCATAACATCGATCGCGACGGAAGACAGAATACTCATGAGAAATAATAAAAGGAAAGATTCATAACGAGGGAAGTTTTGGATAAAGGAAATTTACTGATTTTTTCGGTTTGTTGACATATTTGACTTTGACTTTAGTTTATTTGCTCAGATAGGGACAGACTAATGGAGGTAATAAATTACTGTTGAAGAAAAATTATTGAAGGCAGCAATAAGTACTCTCCCTCCACGGCAGTTTAACATTTCATAACATCGATCGCGACGGAAGACAGAATACTCTTGAGAAATAATAAAAGGAAAAATTGATAACGAGGGCAGTTTTGGATAAAGGAAATTTACTGATTTTTTCGGTTTGTTAATGAAATTTATATCTTATGATAGTAAAGCATATTTGACTTTGACTTTAGTTTATTTGCTCAGATAGGGACAGACTAAAGGAGGTAATAAATAATACTTTACAAAACCTTTATAGGTGATGTTGCACAAATATGTTAAAAATAAACTTCAAAATTATCAAAATTTTTACTCGAGAAACTATCTTATTCAAGGCTTTGATAATATAATTGAACAAGTTCGAACATTTAAATATTTAGGAATTATTATCGATTTGGGATTAAAACTTATTTATGCAAATGTGGCAAGTATTTAAATTCATGAACAAAATATTATTTTAATAACTTCTAGAATTTTGTTTATGCTAAAAATATTTTGACTCTAGGCATGCTCTTTCCTAATTTTCCTTAGTTTTGACTGTTGGTGTAATTTGTGCTTGTATTTGTGGCTTAGTTCTTGTGGCCTATTATCTTATTTATCCTAGTCTGTGCAAATCATATTTACTGTAATTTTGTGTATTGTCTTAATTAGTGGGTCTTTATAATTATTCTTTGCTGTGTTTTTTAATTTGGGGTAGGGATCCAAAAAGAAATGTCAAATATTCAAAAAAGGCTACGTTTCGCAATTTAATATTGCATCAAGACACTAACATACATAAAAGATATAGCTCTACAAGACATCGACTTAATATTTGTTGTTATTTGCTTTTATCAATGTATCCGTATGCTAAAATTATTTGCAGACGATTTATAATACATAAAAAAGGTAAAAAAATATTACTATTTTTTTTTCTCCAGTAACGCAGAAGAATATTTGGTATAAACTGCTTAATATTCTCAAACAACCATCGAACGAGCTGGGTTGAATTGTTTTAATTAGTTGTGGTGTTTCATTTTATTGTTGTAACCTATGTATGTGATTTTCACTTTCTTTACCTATAAGTTGTTCGTGTATTTTTTTATATGACTATAAAAGTCAAATCCTTGAAATGTAATTACAAAATATTTAGTTATGTATTTATCGTAATTTATGTGTTTTTGTATGTAATGATTTCCAAAAGTTTCACTATTTCATGTCGAATTTTCACAGTCAGTATAGCATTTTTTTAACAATACTATTTATTAAGTTGATGTCTTGTAGAGCTATATCTTTTTATGTATGTCTTTTAGTATCCTGAAGATGCAATAATAAATTGCGAAATGTAGACTTTTTTAAATATTTGACTTTTTTTTTGGATCCCTACCCCAAATTAAAAAACACAGTGAAGAACTATAATATTGGATTGTTAAAACATAGAAGCCCTAGAATTTATAATTATTACTTTGACTTTTTTACTGTTATTTTTTTTTATATATATGTATTGATGTATTGAATATTGACTGACTGAATATTGTAATTATAAAGCTGTGACTAAATAAACAATTTATATATTATTTCTCAATGGTATAGTGTACAACCACTTGAAATTAAATGTCAACATATGTTAAACCATTCAAGAGTAGGCTGCCCAAGAATATCTAAGATGTGTAATAAGTGCTTAATTTTATTTTATTGATTATTTTATTAGCATTATAGCTTAAGTTAGCTGTTTTCATATTAGGGTTTTCCATTTCCTAAATAAATAAATATAAAAAAATTTGATACCTATGCGCTATCGTGATATTGCGTCTGACCTAGTGCTAACATGGTACCAATACACCTATGTAACAAATTAGCCATAGTAAACTGAGTGAATGAAAATATCTATTGTTCCCATATATTAGTTGTATATTTGTTCGATTTACTATAAAAATTACGTCTAGTTCAAAAGAAGGTTAAAAACTGTAGTACAAGACTATGAACTTTGATGGTGAGAAACGAAATGAAGCTGAAAAAAATTTACTGTATCCCAAATTTCGTGAAAATCGACTGTGTATAGGAATAGTACTTAATCACACCCAGTATGACAATCTTTGGAATTTTTTTTACTCCTTTGCCAATTTTAATGATTTAATGAATTTTGGTACACAGGTAGATTTTGGAATACAATCAAGAATTTGAAGACAAAATCTGCAAATTGCTTTAATTAATCATATTTCTTTGTATCAAAAATGTTTAAATAAATAAAATTAGATTTATTTTATTAAGCTGCAAGTATCATATTTACCAAGCATTTATCATCATTTCTATATTTATAACCTAACCCCTTTTTGTAATGTAAAATGTAACTTTCTTCTTCTGTCTTTCTTTTCAAAAAGGAAGTCGGCTGTCACTTTTTTGCTTTCAGCACCATTCAGCCCAAAATTGACAAGACCTCGGACTGACAAGCTGGTTGCTTTCCGAAGGTCGTTTGATTCTAAAAATAATTGTTCTACTATACATTTCACTATTTAATTAACAAAAAAGGGGTTGGTGTGTGGGATGTTAATCAACACAAAAAACAACATAGGAAATGTAACTTTGTTATAATGATGTTTTGTATAAAATAAAAGTCTTTTATCTTAATTCCTTTTATAAGTTATTCAATATTATGTACAGTGTTTTCATTATAATTTGGCATCCTTTTAAAAGCATTATTAAAAGGAATAAAAAAAAGGTTTATATTCATTATGAAGATTTTTAGATATGCTATTTAGAAAAACAACTGACAATAGGAAAATAGAAAAAACAGAAAATTCATAATTTTTTTTAAGTGGAATATGCTATTTTATTAAAAAAATAAAATCTCGTTTTCCTCTTCTCAAAAATATATAGTTTGATTTCGATAAGAAGTTTTTGAACAATTCGACTTTAAATTTTTATTTTAAATGCAATAGAACATCCCTTGTTAGGTGTAGTAAGCCATTAAAGCTAAACAAAATTTAATGAATGTTGGGTTCCTATTTTGCTAACCATGCAGAATTTTGGTAGATGTCCACCATTTGGAACATTATTTGTCCTGTCCTAAGATTTTTTTCACAATCCGACCACACCGTGACGCGAACATTGTCTCTTTTTTTCTCTAAGTAAACTAATACATCTTAATGATTTGTCGAATTTTGTTATCTGTGTAGTCTAAAGGTTAAAATTGGTTTTGATGGGTTATATGAGGGGTTTTGTTTTTGTTTAAAATTTGTCTTTTCACTGTTTGGTTGCAGCACGAGCTTTTTCTAGTGTTCAGCTTTGTGGCGGATGAACAAAATATTTTTACTCTTGAGCATGCTATAGCTGAACTTCAAATTAAAATAAATTTTGCCCATAACTGTAAAGAATTTTCTTCATTCATAAAGGACAATAAAAAATTATTATTACAATTTTATATTATCTGCAGTTTTTAACCAGTACTGGCGATACATCGTCTGGTCCAGGACTTGTGTGGTGAGTTTCAAAGTTTTGTAATATTTCCTGGACATTTTGTGGGGTAAACAGGATATTCTCAATAGCCTGCTCCGAAAGAGAATTCAAAGTCAGATGAGGTAGAGATGTTAGGTTCTCAAGGATAAATACTGTATCGAGCTGTGTTGCAAATAAGTCTCCAATTTTCTTTTGTTCAGATGTAAATTTGCCATCAGAATCCTCTAATACAAAGTTTTTTGATAAAACCTTGATCTCTGTTCCAGAAGTATACCCTCATACGCCCTTCTAGCCTCCCTAAAATCCTCTATAACCTCTTTGTTGTATGCTAGATAAAGATGTTCTTGATTACTAGCTTTTTATTTGTGCCATGCCTTTCTTTTTTCATTTATCAATTTAATATAGTCCCTAGTAATCAATGGTGTATTATTAAAAG
This sequence comes from Kuschelorhynchus macadamiae, assembly GCA_030620095.1. Taxonomy (NCBI): domain Eukaryota; kingdom Metazoa; phylum Arthropoda; class Insecta; order Coleoptera; family Curculionidae; genus Kuschelorhynchus; species Kuschelorhynchus macadamiae. The sequence goes on along the minus strand of JAUTXW010004977.1, from coordinate 83,769 downwards.
TTTTCTTATGATGTTGAAGAGGAATGTATGTTTCTGAGATGTAGTATAAGATTGTGTAGCATTTTTCATATTTGGAGAAATTAGCGTCGGGTTCCCAATGCTGAAGGTAGTTGTTTATAAGCCCCTAATCAGTTTTCCAATAATTTTTATGAGCACATATGCTCTTGGTCAATGGGGTGAGCATTATTTGGGCTGTTGCCAATATTGAGATATGATCACTCATATTGTAGAAGCAGCTTCTCTTTTGGTAATAAGGTTGGCATCAGAAATCATCATCATCATCTAGGCTTCTGAAGAACAAATTCCTCAGAAGCAGCATTATGCTTAGTCACCACACAGTCAATCACGGGGAAATTAAAATCACAGAAAACAGCAACTGATCCAGGCATATTGTTTAGTTCTTCAATCATTTCAAGCAGTCTTCTATTATTGTCAAAAGGACAATTAGGGGGTGATAGATACAACCCAAAAGCAACCAAACTGTACCAATCCTCGACTTGATCCACAACAAATCAGCCTGTGTTAGTCTCTCTCGCACACAATGCAGTTTGCTTTATACAGACCAAGTGAGGTCCCTGTATAATATTCTTGTCATAAATGCCAAACACTTCCTTCTCTCATTGTTTTACCAGCCCCATTTGTACTTGTGCAATATTTTCTGTACAGTGTATAATTTGGGATACTAATTAAAGAGTCTGGTATACTTGATGACAACCATGTTTCAGTTATAAATATTACATCTATCTCTTTGGTTTGTATTTCCACAGTGATCTGTAGTGATTTGTGTAGAAAAATAGTAGGGGGCAGTAGGCATGTGCATTTAATTTTTTGAAATGTTGAAATATGAAAATAAAAGTTGGCAACCCTATTAGCCAAGGATGATGACAGATAACGAAACAAATGAATTGACATAATATATTAAGAACAAATAGAATTTTAACAATTAGAAATAACGGCAAATATATAAACAAACTACTGAAATGATCACATAGAAACATCCATTATTGGAACACTCTTGAAATGTGTAATTTGCTCAATTTATGGATTCTGTTGCTAATTTAAAAAGATGTTCGTTATTTAAAATTGAAACTTCTTGTTCAATTTTTCTGCCATAAACTTATAAAATCATGTGCTCTATTTAAGTAAATCCTGTCCATTAAGTACCCCCACTGAATAATTTCACAAAAACTGCTTATCCAAAGATATATATTTTTGAAAAGAGGAAAACTAGGAGGTTTTATTTTTTTAATAAAATGCATGTTATTCCATTTAAAAGAATTGATTTACCTTTTATTTTTCTTGATAAAAGGATTGATTAATTATGAGAGAACTTTCACATTTAATATGTTGATTACTTGATTGATTTCAAATGTTATTTATCAAAAATTATATCTATTTTGTAGAACTTCAGTTTTCTTTGAATTTTTATTTGAAGGGAAACTTAGTAGTCTTGTTAATTTAGAATACTTAAACTCAATGTTCTTTATTTTATGAAGATCTGAATTATCATGTACAAAAAAAATTAATTTGTCCCACCTTACATTGTTTTTAAATAGAAAATATATTTCTATTCTTAAGAAAATCTTTTATTCACTAGTTATACCCTGAGGGGCAAATCACCTATTATGATTTATACACTAAAATGCCCATTTTACAAAAAAATCGCCACATTGCCTTGAAATTCTTTTTCAATACATTTCACTCAGTGCCTTAATATTCTACTTGAATGCAAGGGCATTGCATTGCCCAACAATTCACTGGAAAGCCTTACAATGTACGCAATGCTCAGGAATCCAACACACTGCCCCCCAGTGCAAAAATGTGACAATGTGTTCTAGAGAAGGTAGGTACTGATTAGTGTTGTATAGAAGTTGATTCTTTTCCCTCAAATCAACATTATGGGAGTTTAACAAATACTAACTCATAATAATATATGAGAGCCTATAAAACAAAATAGTTTTATAAACGCACCATTATTGATTTTTTGTCAAATTTTCTGTGATACCACCCTATGAAATACATATAACATGGCTGCAAATACAAATAAGGTTCATTCAAATGCAAATAATGTAAATTGAGGTTTTTTATATCTATTGTTATTACTTACAGCTTACAAAACTACCACCATTCTTCTTGATGGAAAAAGAGTGAAACTGCAATTGTGGGATACTTCTGGACAAGGCAGGTTTTGTACTATTATAAGGTCTTATTCAAGGGGAGCCCAAGGTGTTCTTCTAGTTTATGATATCACAAACAGGTATATAATTTTAATATGCACACCACCTGTTCCGTACTTTGGAAATTTAAATACAACTGTCATTCCAGATGGTCTTTTGATGGTTTAGACCGTTGGCTGAAGGAAGTCGATAACCACGCTCCGGGAGTTCCTAAAGTCCTGGTGGGAAATCGCCTGCATTTAGCCTTTAAAAGAAAAGTAGCACAACGAGACGCACAAATGTATGCTAATAAACATAGTATGGCCTTTTTTGAGGTGTCCCCACTGTGCAACTTTAATATTCATGAGAGCTTCTGTGAATTATCAAGGATGGCGCTGCAGAGGAATGGATTGGAAAGACTTTGGAGGTATTCATTTTATTTACTTACGCATTCAATAGTAATGTATTATGACAGGGGTGAAATTTCAAGAAACGGAAGCAATTTTTAGAAACTTACCTATTTGTAATGTAATTCCATTCTTCGATCATTTTTTGCAAATTCGTCAATGACGTCATCATAAAAACGTCGATGCTCCGACATATTTTGGAGAAGTTTATTTTCAATGGACAACAGCGATGTATGCCAAAGTCTCTCCTGCCCCGTTGAATTTCTCACGAAATTATGTATACGTTTAAGTGTTGAAAAATTGCGTTCTCCTGATGAACTTGTGGCAGGTATTGTCAATACTAATTCACACAATTTCGACACTTCGGTGTAGCGTTATTTTTTGCGCTAATGTCATCAGTTTCGTAAATCACTTTTAGTTCAGATCGCACTAACACTCGGTCGAAGAACTGGCCATAATGAAGAAGAAGAGATTTAAACGCATCTTCTGGAAAAGTTTTTCCTTTAAATGCATCAAAATTGCAGAGCTTGAGGAATTTAAAATCATTTAAATCGTTAAATCTATAGTTTATTTCTTGCTGAATTTGATCGATTATTTCATAAAAGAGGCGTCTGTATGATGTTTGAACATTTCCCACCTTGTCTGTTCGAAGACACTTGGCTTGTGGCTCTACATTTAACGTCATCGTTTTCTCCCAAAATAGGTCAAAGTCATCTCTTTTTTGGCTTAACATGGACTTAAAAACATCCACAAAAAGCAATATCATTTGGTTTTAATTTGTAATATATTAAAAACATTGTCCGAGAATGGAAATATTTCTGAAAATATGTTCAACAAATAATTAAAATTAAAATCTCGTTTCAAACAATCCAAAAATTCCCTCGAATTATTTATTGCTTCTGAGTCCCACGTTTCATTATTTTCTATTATATTCTCAAATAGTTCAATCAGTGATTCACGATTTTCAGATACTGTTAACACAAGTCTTTCATTATAGTTCCACCTAGTAGGAGCTACTTTGGGCAATCGTTTGTGGACAATGGAGGCCAAAGCTTGTGTACGTTTTGTTGACTTGGAAAAAAAAGCAGACATGCCACTTAAAGTAACGAAAAATACTTTACACTCTTTAATGTGATTGATGGACTGGGATAAAACTAAATTTAATTTATGAGCATAACAATGGACTAACACAGCACTTGGGAAAGTTTCTCGAACTTTAGCTTGCAGACCCCCTAATTGTCCTGCCATCACTACAGCTCCATCATAGCTTTGAGCAACTAATTTTTTCTCTCCATTAATTTTTTTAGTAACGTTATAAACTATGGTATATAATGCATTGCTGTACGGTTTTCGGACACATTCTTAAAACCTAAAAATCGCTCTTGAATACTTCCGTCTGTTTTAACGAAGTGTATTACTATAGATAATTGGCTAAAATTAGTGATATCTTATGCTTAATTCTTTTTAAAATAATGGTTGCAACAGCGAAAATTAAATCATTCTGGATTCGATTCGACGTTCCGCGAAAAACGCTAGACTGCTCTAAATGATTTTTTAAGCAATCATCATATTTAGCCATTAAACTAAGTAAATCTTGAAAATTTTCTGTGTTTGAAGAAACCTTTGTTTCGTCATGACCTCTAAATCCCAATTCGTGCTGTCCGAAAAAACAAACAACATCGATAAGCCTTCTTAATATTTGTCTATTTTTATCGACTAGTTCATTGTGTTGGCGGTGACTAATTTCCAACTGTTTATTAAGGGCGTGTTCAATTCTGGTTTTGCCAAAGACTTTTTTTTTATGACGGCCTGTAAATGCGCTTTGGACATAATGTGTCTTTTTACAGCTTTATGGAAATTGTTTAAATCGGAAAAACCAGTTTTATTCTAGAGACCTTTTTCATTTTCAAAAAGTAAACATGGTCAACAAAATAATTTACTTATATTTTCACACCCTGTTAGCCATTTAAATTGTTCGTATTGTTTTTCCGGATAAAAATGTCTAATACAGTTTTTCATTTTTGTGGTTAAATTTTTCATAGGTAGTTTTGCCCTTCCTTTGGAAATTATTTGAAGCTTATCAGCGAAGTTTAATGTTGAAAATCCCATTATTATTAAGACACACACACCACACATTCACACACACTCTTACTAAATTCTCCAACATTTTCAACGTTATTACCGATAGCCCAAGTTCACGGTATTGGCATATCCACGTCCGTATTATTGTCTTCCATATCGCACCATGCACGACGCGACGTACGTATCACACAACACACGGATAGCCGTTCAAACAAACAACCTACTCCAACGATAGCTTCCGCCACCACTTAAAGCACGCGACTGAAATGCAAAAATTGCAAACAGCCTGTGGAAAGTTCAATATCCTCTGGCTCTTGGCTGCAGAGAAGCTAGCGGCCCGCATAGGTTCTATTCGATATTCTATTGTGGCTGGATCGGAGTTAAGGCCGCCTTTATTATGGGCTTGATAATTAAGATAATATTTTAGCATTTTTAATATAAACTAAATTAATGGTTCCCTATTTCAAAAATTACATTTTAGAAGATGTTTTGTAATTTTTTTTGGGGAAGCACTGCTTCCCTTGCTTCCATGGACTGCACGCCCCTGTATTATGTAATATGCTTGGTAAAAACTTTACTGCACTCTTTACCACAGCCAATACATACCTTGTTTTTTCTTCAACCGACCAGTATTGTACAGCATAACATTTCAATATGCTATCAATTTCTTGCTTTTTGAAGATAGATAGACAAACAAATTATGTCGGAGTGTTAAGTTTTATATAACATATAAATATAAATTTTATTTTTTTCAAATGAAATGCACTGTACATTTTTCTTTCAATAGATAGGTCTCTTTTTCCAAATTTTAAATTTACCAGGTTAGATGCCTTCATCTTTAAAATTAAATTAGAAAAAGAGAAAAAGTTTGCCATAAGAGAAATGTTATCAAGAGAGAAAGAGCATCTTTGTCATATATATATATTGCTCTTATGGCATAGATTCTCTTTATGTTCTCCCTATTTATTATGATAAGGGTATCGAATCCTGTATGCGTAGATTCAAGAAAAAAGAGATATGTAAAATGATGACTCTGTACTCTTTAGCACCATATGATACATAGTATGTTACCACACTAGAATGGTACGTTTCCACTCATTTGTGAAAAATATTCTACAATACTCTTTTATTATACAACATTTTTAAAAATAAATTAAATAGTGTCAGAAAGGGTCAACCCTTCTACACACCCTAAGCCTAGCAGAAATTTGTTTGAATTTTCAAAATGTTTTGGGCTTCAGACGCCACTCTTGTCCATATTTTATATAGCCCATCTGGATAAAGATGAGAAGCAAAATATTGTATTTTATCAAAAAAAAGTGTGATTATGCAGATGAATCCTTAAAAAAAAGGGGAAATCATTTGTGGGTATGATAACCACGGATCTACCCAACTCAAGCCCAGCAGAAATTCGTTTTCGTTTTCAAAAGTAAATGTTTCAGGGCTTCAGACCCCACTCTTGTCCATGTTTTATATAACCTACCTGGATAAGCATGAGAGGCAAAACATTGTATTTTTTTCAAAAAAAAAGTGTGATTGTGTGGATGAGTTCCTAAAAAGAAAATGGAAATAAATCGTGGGCATTCCGCAAAAAAAAACCTGAAGTATGCTAACCACTAGACATGTGTCTTATTAGACATCTTCGAGAGGAGGTATAATTATACTGTAAGTTGAAAGATGTAAGAAACCTGGATAAAAAACAAATGTGGATTCACTGAGAGAAGCCTGCCACACATTTGTAAATTCGGCCAGAAAAGCCCAAAATTTAGAATCATGATTCTTATATAGCTTATACAGCTAGTCGAAAACGTCTAATAAGACAAAAATATGTGTCTAGTTGTTACCATACTTCATTTTTTTTGCGGAATGCCCACGATTTATATCCCTTTTATTGTATTTTATATTTAGCAATCGCAGATCCAACACTTTGGAGAAATGTTTTGTGAAACTATGATTTGCAGTTTTCCCTCTGGCATGAAATTTTAAATCAGCGTAAGTCTTCCAAGAAATTTAATCTAGTTTGTTTCAGCACCGTGTAAACTTTTGATTTTAAATATTTAATTTATCCTTCTACTCTTTTGCAGCTAACACTTTCATTTTGAGGCCCGAGTGAAGTCTTAAAAAAAGTAATTTATTGACATTCAATATGACAAGAACAAACATACTAACTTTTATTTATTTATTTATTAAATTTATGGGTAACCCCATTTTTAACAAAATATATCACTAAAAAAATAGATAGATGGTAGACAAAAGAAAACCTTAACAATGTAATTACATAAAAAATATAATGAAATCCAAAAAAAAAAGAAAAAACAAATACCTGCATTTCAAATCACAGAGGCAATTTTTCTTTTAAGACCAGAGAGGTTACAGTTAAATATGTCAATATTTGGCCCAAAAGTATTGATAATATACAGAGATCTATTAATAGCCATAGTTTGTAGAATGAAAAGCAGTAAAAAGAATAAGTCTGTAAGTAACTGAGCACAATCTGTAATACCGTTCACAATATTAAAAACAAAACACAAATCTAACATTATTCTTCTACACCTAAGAGTAGCTAAATTTCATGCATTTGGCATATCAACCCTATGGTAGTTCTCCATCTTAATATTATAATTAAAAGCAGCGAATCTTAAAAACCTATGCTGGACTCTCTCAATTGTATCTATATGCGTAGATAGGTGGCCAAATAACAGCAATATAATTTAATTATTAAAATTTAATATAATAAATTTTAATAACCTCAATAGAAAATTAGAACAAGTTGCTAATTACAAAACCCAACATTCTCATGCCCTTAAGGCTTACACCAGAAACATGCTCAACAAAAGTCAACCCTTCATCAAACCACACACCAAGGTCTTTAGCAAAGTTAGTATAGGACAAATCGACATTATTTATGGTATGTACTATTGGAATTCTTACAGTGTCCAGAGCGCATTCAAATCATCTTGGAACCTCACTGCATGCTTCCGACGTCTAATCTCTCTGAAAATTTTGAAATCATCTGCAAACATCAAAGCATTTGAATGACATAGAATATCAGTTATATCATTGACAAACAAAATGAACAGGAGAAGGGCACAGCGACTCCCCTGGGAACATCAGATATAACATTAAAGGCAGTTGACACATTGCCACTGATTCTCACAGCCTGTGCCCTCTCAATGAGGAAGCTCTCCAACCACTCCAAAAAACCCTTAGAGAAACCAAAAGCACTGAGCTTGGCCAGAAGAATTTTAAAGTTTACCCTGTCAAAAGCCTTGGAGAAGTCAGTGTAGATTGCATCGACCTGATATCCCCTCTCCAAGGCTTCTAACAAGGCAATCTGGTAAGTTCCTACGTCTTCAGTGGTAGACCTACCCCTACAGAATCCAAACCGAGCATCACCAACAAAACCCCTGCAATACCAGCTAAATTGGTCAAACACGAGACTGTCAAATAATTTGGCCATTTCTGAATGTATACACACTCCTCTGTAGTTGATTGCATCTTCTACATTACCAGATTTATGAATATAAAACTATGCTTCCATATGGTGGGAAAGATACAAGCTGCTAGTGATTTATTAAAGATAGGCTGAAAAGGTTTTGAGAGGGTAAACAGGCATCTTTTCAAAAATATGTTTGGGATCTGATAGGGCCCACAACTAGACTTACTTGGCGAGCTCTGGATCTTAGTAAAAACGTCAGCAATTGAGAACGAACTCGATATTATATCTCTTGTACAGTCAAACTGGAAGTCCAGAACCACACAGACTGAATTCTCGTACACACCAGAAAAATGCTTGGCAAATAAATTTACTATTTCTTCACCTCTTGCGCATCATCTACTCCAAGGTATATATTATTAGGCAAGCTATTAGACTGCCTTTTATCATTAATAAATTTCCAGAAATATCTTGGATTGTTCCTAAAAGATACCTCTACTCTATCCAGATATGCCATGTGACATTCGCTCGATACATTCTTACATGCAGCCAGGAAACTGGAAAAAACATCTGTGTGCATTTTTTTTTCCTACAAACAAGATCTTTCAGCTCTGGACTAGACCACTTGGGAAAGTTGGTGTTTTTAAATCACTTTTGTGGTACAAAGCGATCAGTACAGTGATATAAAGTTTCATAAAATTTTTCCACTGCCACATCCACACTCACATCAGCAAAATAAATATCCCAGTCAACAGCAGCCAAGTAATAATTGGTCCCTCTATAAACAGCACTGTTAAAATTATAATAGAACTCATCGAACTTCAATAAATCACAATAATCAGCTAAGATTTCAAAATAGTAAGCTTTATGATGGGTACACTCTGGAAATAAAAGATCATTAGCAGGTACAACATTTATATCAAGTACATGACTAAAAATACGGTCCAAAAATATTTCTACAATTAGGTAAAAAATTAACCTGAAACATTTAAATAAGTGAAGACTTCGGCTACATTACGCGCAGGTGAATTTTCGGGACAATGTACAGAAACTCCACGAGCATCATTGTTCCACTCCACATTAGGCAAGTTATAGTCCCCAAAAATAACCATCTTTGCATTAGGATGTGCTTCTGCAAGTTCCTGAACGGCTGCACAGTGAAGATCAAACTTAATATGCATAGAATTAGGTGGAATGTAGACCCCACCAACAATAAAAGAATTACGTTTTACTTTCACCTCGACAAAGACCTGTTGGACTTCATTGCATGAAATAGGTAACCTTTTTGATCTTAGTTTGTTGGAGACTGCAGTGAGAACACCACCACCTCTGTTCTTATCACTGCTTCTGATGATCTGTCCATTCTAAATACATTATAGCCATTAAAACATACTTCACTTAAATTTTTTTTTGATAAGGATAGTTACAGAGTATTCACACAGCCTCATAGCTTCATGAAGGTTCTGCAGTTTTGTTCGAAGACCACATCCTGACCGTAACATTTTAGGAGGCTGTCCCGTTTTTTTGGCTCCTGACTGGATTCAGCTGGGCAATATATGGAATACCATTCCGAATTATCTCGCGGGGGCGTTTGTATTATGTCAAGTTAACGACACAGAATGACAGAAAAAGTATTTGAGATCTGTTTACCTGTGTTGAGTATGTTGTGAGAGGTTCCTTGATCCTTTGCTGCACGAATTGAGTATCCAAAACTTCCAAAAACAATGTTTTTAAGACCCACTATTCCAAATGATAGATGTAATTAACAAAACCCGCTCCAAACCATCCCCTGGCTTATAGAACAATGGGACCATCCTGAGGGAATCTAGGGAAAGTACTACAGTTTTTCTATCATTTTTAAAAGAATCCGAATGTACACTTGTTTTTAAAACATTTTTTAAGTCACTTTTAAAACAGACTTTCTTGGACCAGAAAACATATTAAGCAATGCCCAAAATGGGTTCACAAAGAAAAAGTCCACCAACACTGAATCTTAATCTAATTAAAATCTATCAATCTCTAAATGAGAAACAATATTCCCTTGGCCTTTTTTATGATCTACGCTTAGCCTTTGATGCAGTTGACCCCAACCTCCTCCTCAAATAACTGTATGGCATAGGTACAGGGTGTTCCAGCGAGGACTGAACAGGGACCTATTTTCGACCTTCCTTGTATTTTGGAAAAATTCAAAATATCCAATTGATGTATTTTTTCTTGTAGAATCCAAAAATGTCATCGAAAAAATATTTGAACCAGAAACAAAAGAGTTACGCTATGCATCAGGTGTTTTTTAAATGGAATGTGTCGTTTTTTATACGATTTTTGGAAAGAGTTATTTTTTTTATGTCCGTTCTGATTAAAATATTTGATTTTGCGATAGCTGTTTATATTACATTTTAATGTTTTACAAACTAAAATTTTAGCTTCACCTGTTTAAAATATACGATAGGTTGGTATAGGTGATCAAGGTAAAATGACGTTTGAATGCTTTGTCAATAAAAATTGACATTATTTTAATTATTGTTGAAGTTTTCACCTAAAAAATATATATTTGACTCTGATCGAAATGAAATACTCTTTGGACGAGAGACTACAGATTGTTATGCTATTTTACAAGTGCCAAGAAAATGCAAGAGAAGCAAGAAGAAGATTTATTGCAAATTTTCATAGAAATATATCCATCAATACAATTTTAAGGATAATAAACCTATTTGAGGAAAATAAAACTTTACATGATAGAAAAAGAAATATACAAAGAAGAAGAAATCGAGACCAGGCCATTATAAATTATTTTCAAGTTAATCCAACCAAATCTATTTCGGATGCAGTTCGGGAAGTTCAGTACGGTGGCGGTGTAAGGCGCAGAAGAGTTACCCGAGGGACTGTTCACAGCACTCTGAAAATTCATAAATTTAGGCCTTTTTGTATCCTTCCACTTCAGCACCTAACACCGGCACAAAAAGAACTTCGCTTCCAATTTGTTTCTCAAATGGTAATTCGGCAAGAAAACGAAGACCCTGATTTATTCAAAAATATTGTGTGGACCGACGAAGCTACTTTCACAACATCTATTCAACAGACATAATAGTCACCACTGGGCCGTTAAAAATCCAAAAAAGTTCCAGACTATTAAATTTCAAAGGAGGCATTCTATTCATGTTTGGTGTGGGATAAAAAACAATAAAATTTTGGGACCAATATTTTTTAACGGGACTTTAAATGGGCACAGATATTATGAGTTTTTAGAAAACGAAATTGAAAAATTTTTGGAAGACTTACCATTGGCAGAATATCAGAATTTAATTTGGCAACATGATGGGGCGCCTCCTCATGCCGTGCATGATGTGGTTCAATTTTTAAATCGGCGTCATAACGAATGGATAGGGCGAAATGGAACATATGCTTGGCCGCCCAATAGCCCCGACCTCTCAGTTTCTATTGGGGCCATTTGAAGAACGTCGTATACAGACAACGAAACGAAAATATTCAAGAGATCATGGGAAAAATTGTCGATGAAATAAACCGCCTTAACCAGGAAAATCATATTGTAACAGCAAGTTTAGAAAGACTACAAAGGGGTTATCGATGTTGTTTCGAGAAAAACGGCGGTCACATTGAAAACTTATGTTATTAGTAGTTTTATTTTATTATTTAATAATTATTTTTTATTGAATTTCTTTTTCTATCATGTAAAGTTTTATTTTCCTCAAATAAGTTTTTTATCCTTAGAATTGTATTGATGGATATATTTCTATGAAAATTTGCAATAAATTGCTTCTCTTGCATTTTCTTGGCACTTGTAAAATAGCATAACAATCTGTAGTCTCTCGTCCAAAGAGTATTTTATTTCGATCAGAGTCAAATATATATTTTTTAGGTGAAGACTTCGACAATAATTAAAATAATGTCAATTTTTATTGACAAAGCATTCAAACGTCATTTTACCTTGATCACCTATACCAACCTATCGTATATTTTAAACAGGTGAAGCTAAAATTTTAGTTTGTAAAACATTAAAATGTAATATAAACAGCTATCGCAAAATCAAATTTTTTAATCAGAACGGACATAAAAAAAATCACTCTTTCCAAAAATCGTATAAAAAACGATACATTCCATTTAAAAAACACCTGATGCATAGCGTAACTCTTTTGTTTCTGGTTCAAATATTTTTTCGATGACATTTTTGGATTCTACAAGAAAAAATACATCGATTGGCTATTTTGAATTTTTCCAAAATACAAGGAAGGTCGAAAATAGGTCCCTGTTCAGTCCTCGCTGGAACACCCTGTACAAGAGGAAATGCTCATGACTGGGCCTTTTCATATCTCTCTGGCCACATCCAAACTGTCATTGTAAATTATTTACATCTAAAAAATATAAAGTTAATTTGGATTATTTGCATTATGATGATGCTAGAACTGAATTAGGAAGCAAACCTACAGACTGGAGAAAAGCATATAATGTTTTGTTTCTATTGAATGTTCTAAATGGACGCAATCAGTCTTCCTATATATATTGAGATAAATATATTTTTATATCCTAGCTCGACCACAATGGAGTCGAAGTCTTATTATTTTATAATTTTTCTCCACTAATAAGAATGTGTAGAATAGTAAACGATGCTTTAAAAATGTACTCATTTCTAAACGTAATATATTCAAAATGGTGGTGTTTAAGTTATCTAAATATTCACTAAGTATGCATCAGAAAAAATATATACATTTTTGTTTTTTTTTTTAAGTTTAAAGTTATTTATTTGGTTGGTTGGTTGGTAATAGGGTTAAATAATGTGGTATAATATGTACATATATTTGATAGAATTTCTTATTGTATAGGCCGCAATAAGATTATTTTAGTTATTAGTTGTTGGATTTAATTTAAATATAAACCATTAATTGTAGTGCAGTATAATGTATATATATATATATATATATATATATATATATATATATATATATATATATATATATATATATATATATATATATATATATATATATATATATATATATATATATATATATATATATCATATATATATATATATATATATATATATATATATATATGTATTGATGTAACTGTAAATTTAGTCAATGCATTATCTGTTTTACATCAATTAATTAAATAAATCATTGGGGGCAAAAAATCGAGCCCACTCACAACAAAGCTGGTGGTTTTTGCCAATACTGTTTATTATCTTGAGTTAACATCAATTCATTTTAAATATTATACCCTTTTATTGGTATTTACTGTTAGGTTTTTAATTCAATAAATAAATAAATTTAAAAAATCTTCATGAACAGCCTGAATGACCTGTGCAAAACTCCTGAGAGGACTATTCTGAACGCAGACGACACAAACATTCTTCTAAACTCAAAATCAATTAAGTACTTAATAAAAGAAAACAGAGCCTCGGTGCAACTTTGCACATAGTACGGCCACAGTGGCTTGATTCTTAATACAGTCAAAACATACTGGGTGTGTGGTCGCCTTTATATCGGGTGTGACGTTAAAAAATTGCTCCAAGTTAATATTGATATTAGTGTTTTTTATTACTGTAACTGGGAGTACTTCATATCATTAACCAAGTTTTTCAACATACTTGCAGCAAAAGAAATCCATTTTTAACAGGAAAAACGATAAAAGATGCCTGTTGAAAAGTAAACAAACGTCGTCATTAGTGACGTCAGTGGTAAATTTTTACTATAAAGGAGTCCATAAACTACAAATTCTACGCTTGGGATTTAATTAAATCTGCCCGAAAATGCAACGATCTTTCAAATGCTGTAGAAATAAGGAATTTTCGAACTACTGCTGTGTGTTCTGCCATGCACTTTTCCTACCGAAATTGTTAAATTGGGAGGTTATAGAATATTCTGTTCCTCAAATTGCCAAACCCAACATCTTAAGATTGAAGAATCTAAAAAACATCAAGAAGCTAAACTAGAAGCACTTGAAAAAGAATTGAAAATTAGAGATGAACATATTGCACGAATCAGACTCTCTAGCCTGAGTTTTGAGAAAGACGCTACAGATGAGGGGAAATTCACCACTCAATTGAGAAAATTGAATGAATGTAATAAGACTTTAAATAAGAAAATTGAAGAACTGAAGAGTAAGGAAAATAATTTTGCTGGTCAGATCTCCACTTGGGAACAAGAACGGATCAAGCTGGAGAGAAATATTGAGGAATTGACTAAGCTCAATAGGAACCTTATAACTTCGGTTGAAACTCTGGAAATTGAGAACTCCAGCTACTCAAATGATGTTAAACTGCTTCAACAACAGATTGCTGACCTCAAGGACGCCAATGCTGCGACTTTGGTGGATCGGGACTCTGACAACGAGTTGGAACGACTACAGCAAGAGATTGAGGCTCTTAACGTCAAATTGTGGTGGTAATGCCACCACATCAGCTCAACTTGGTGGGATAAAGTTAAGAAGGCGTTTGCTCGTCGTTGGTGACGGAACTATAAAGCATGGTGCCACATTAGTAAAAAACCTTTCAAGTCTGTCATTTGACAGCAAAAGCCAATTCAGATATGAGACAGTATTAGGAGACATGATCAAGGAATGTTTAGATTTGGGCAGGCATTTCGATAAGAATGATCTTATCATTCTATTTGTCCCGACAGCTAATGCAGTTGGTGGCAAGCATATCGCGACGAGTGATCTGGACATTTTACAGACATTAGAATCAAAAACTAATATAATCGTGGCTGGAAGTCCATTTCAAACTCATCGCCCAGTTCTCAATAAATTTATTCAGGACCAAAACCTCTTCCTACATACTTACTTCAAAGATAAGGAGACTACCTTTGTCCCACTAATAAGTACTACAAGAAATGGATTTCTGGATTTTCACTATAAAAGAGAGCTTGTCGAGTTCATTCTAAGAAATCATATACTCAACAAGATTAATTTTTTATAAATCGGATAGACTCTCTCCTAGCATACCCGATCATAATAGAACAACTAGTGTTGTTGATCAACCTACCTCCTGCGAAGCTTTCGGAACCAACAGTGGAAATAGTCAGACGGAAACTCTAAAAATAGTAAGTGTCAATATACAATGCATAACAAATAAGATTCCACACTTGGAAGTATTCATTAAAATAGAAAATCCAGATATATTACGCATACAAGAACACTGGTGTACTGAAAATGGTATAAGTGCAATACACATACCACAGTATTATACCGTTGCCAGTTTTTGCAGAAAAAAAGCAAAACATGGTGGTACCATGATATTTGTAAAGCAGCAGTAAAAATGGGAATTTTCTGGGATTGACTGCAGCAGATTTGCCGAGGAAATACATTTTGAGTGTAGTGTAGTAGGGTTTATGTGTGAAACTCGTAAGTACGTTATTTTAAGTGTTTATCTTTCTCCAACCGGAAATGTTTCTGTATTTTTTTCGAAACTTTATGAGACTGTGTTGTATTGTCTAAGTGTTGCCACCTGTGTTTACATTTGTGGAGATTTTAATATTAACTATTTTAGTAATACACCAGACAAAAAGGTCTTGGTTGACTTTTTAACTAGTTTTAATCTTGAGACGAGTAGTAACGAAACAACTCGAATGGTAAACAATAATAATATTTTAAGTAGTACAAAAATTGACTATATCTTAAGTAATAACAGAGAATCAAGTACTTTAAATTATGTTACACAACCAAACTTGGGCGACCATCAGACACTTGTTTCTGTATCGAACATATCTCAACAGAAAATAGAGCAAGCTGGTGGAAGTTTTGAATATTACCGAAGCATCTCGGAATTTAATCTAAATATGCTTAGTCAACATATGAAAAACACGAACTTTAGAGAAATATATGACGCTGGTGATGATATAAATAAGGCCTTTTCTGAATTTGTAGCACTGATTCAATTTGGCATCGATGCAAACTGTCCAATAAAACAAAAAAATAATGATTCTACTAAAAAAAGCTGGCTATCTGAAGATATCCTAAATAAAGGTCGTGAATTAAAAAAACTTTTTTACTCTGTTAAAACATCTGAAAATGATGAGCTACATTCCTATTATAAACAACAAAAGAAAGTATATAATAGCATTCTTAATATGTCAAAAAAGAACTATAATGCGACTCTTATTGAACAAAGTGAAAATAAAAAAAAAACAATATGGTCAGTAGTAAATACAAGTTTAGGTAAACTAAAACAAAAAACTCAAATAAAACTTGACAGTAATGATGGTCAAATCTCTTAGCCAAAGCAAGTAGCAAATTATTTTTCTTCTTTTTTCTCAAGTGTTTCCCATGAAAAACTAAAGGAAAAATTTCCTAATGGAAGATCCACGCAATGCACCATGGCAGCTTCTGTAATTGCAGAAACCTTCTATTTTCCGTCCTGTGATAGAGGGGAAATTCTAGCAATTATTAATATCATGAAAAATAAAAAAAACTGTAGGGAGCGATAATATATTGATAACTATATTGAAAACAATTAAAGATTCCATAACTGAGCCATTGGCACACTTGATTACTAAATCAGTATACACTGGTATCTTTCCAGGTCAATTGAAAATTGGGAAGCTAATCCCAATTTACAAGAAACAAGACAAAAAATATGCCGAGATCTATAGACCAATCACTGTTCTAAACACCCTATCCAAAATATTTGAACGGGTATATTATAATCGTATTATAAACTTTTTGGACAAACATCAAGTGCTTGCAGCGGCCCAACATGGTTTTCGTGCCAATAAATCTATAGAGGGGGCTGCCTGCGAATTAATGCAAATAGTATATAAGCGTGTGGATGATGGTCAATGTGTAGCGGGTCTTTTTTTCGATCTCTCTCGTGCGTTTGACAGTCTTGAGATAGGCTTCATCATGAATAAACTATCAGCCAACGGAATAAGGGGAAGTATGACTAATCTATTGTACTCATACCTCACGGATAGAAAGTTCTATGTACAAATTAAATGAGAAGTTTCTGATATAAGGGATATTGATATAGGAGTGCCCCAAGGCTCCATGCTGGGACCATTGCTATTGCAGCGCGGACGTCTGAGGAACTCCAGAACTTAGTTCAAAATGTTATGAGTAACTTCGAAACTTGGTGTACAAAAGATAATTTAATACTCGATCTGCAAAAAACTGTCTATATCAACTTTAGATGTCGAATTAATTCGCCAGTTACTGATATTGTTTCGTTGCCATCATCAGAAAGCTGTAAGTTTTTAGGTCTGCTTGTAGATCAGTTTTTATCATGGGAATGTCATGTCGATTATGTTTCAAACAAATGTAATTCCGCATATTTTGCTATACTTCAGCTAAGAAACATTTTAGATGAGAAATCGCTCCTTAGTGTTTACTGTTATTGTTGTTCTTTGGGGCAATTCAGTCGATTCTAATAGAGTATTTTTGGCACAAAAGCGCATAATTCGCCTTATATATCGATTAAAATTCACAGATAGTTGTAAACCAGTGTTCATTGCAAAAAAAATTATAACATTCTCCTGTATTTACATTTTTAGAGCTTTGATGTATGTAAAAATGAATGAAAGGAGATTTGCAACCAATTCTGCTTTTCATGATTGCCAAACCAGAAATCCAAATAAGCTGTCAATAGTTAAACGTAACTTATCTAAATTCGAAAAATCGCCTGATTATGCTAGCTCAGTCTTATTTAATAAACTACCTAATGAAATAAGATCTCTGAACTTGAAATGCTTTAAAGCTAAAATAAAAAAATTCCTGATTGGAAAGGGTTACTACTCGGTGTCAGAATACTTAAATGATAGTGTATGTCCAAGTGACTTTTAAGATATGTATCTTGATTTTACTTATAATTCTATCCTATCATGTCTATGTCTTTCATAAATATTTAGATATAAGTTGATATTTTTGACGTGTACATCCATCATTGATGGCTGCTGTTAAGCAGGTGTGAAATAAAGATTTTGATTTTTTTTTTTTGATTTTACTATATCCTGTTTCTTACACAAAAAGAAATTAATGGATTTTTCCTCTCAAAAAAGTCGGAAAAGCGTCAGTTCGTGCGATAAATTGAGGCATACTGTGTATATATTAGTTTTATGCACGAAAAATGAAATAAATAAAAAATTACGAACCTATTAATAACCAAATAGGCAGCCTTGACCTTCTGTCATCTATTATATACTCCCTAGGTCATAAAGAAGGTTCGAGACATTTTATGCTGAGCGTCATTGTACTTTAGATGGAAAACATTCTTCCATCAACAGAATGATGGTAAATGCAAATATGCTGGAGGTTGATGTGTTTAGCTTCCCCATACATAAGAAATCCTTATAATCAGAGCTTATAACTCGAAATTTGTTTTATTGTGGTAATTTATTCGACATATTACTTATACTCTTATTTGTAAGTTTCATATATCTTAACTATCTTAGATACAATCTTTTAATGACCCTTGTATTCATATTTTTTATTATATTTATTTATTATACCTCCAATATTTGTTTTATTGTGTTAATGTATTCGACCAAGTCTTATTTGTAAGTTTTATATATTTTAACACAATATTCAATAATCATTTATTTGTAGTAATACAAAGAATTGGTTTTACACGTCAAAAATAATAAATGATTGCAATAATACTAAAACAAGGCATATAAAATGACCTAAACAAAAGTTTTATTATTAATACAAAACAAATAATCATACTAATATATTACATTACACCTACATATCATAATATTACAAAATATTCTGTAAATTGAAATTTAAAAACACTAGAATCCAATATACATATAAAATTTTTAAAACTACAAAAATCTTAAAGTACGTATTATTCTCAGCTAGTGTCATTAAAATTATTACTGAGGTATTCCACAAAGAAGTAGAATGATTTGAACAAAAGATAGTTCTTGATTTTGTTTTTAAATTTAACATTGTCAAGTTCACGCACCCTATTGGACAGCATATTAAAGAATTGTATGTCTATGTATCTGGACCTATCTCTAGTCCTTGAAAGACGATGGAGATCAGGGACAAGGTTTTGTCTGTTCTTGGTAAAGTGATTATGAACATCACCATATGTACGAAGAGATTGCAGGTTCTTTCTGACACAACACAAACACAAATATATATATTCAGACATGGTAAGGTAAGAGTCTTTAAGTTAATAAAATGTGCTCTGTAGCAGTCACGGTAACCGATACCCGCAAACCCACGTACACACCTACGCTGTATCCTGAAGATTTTTTTAGTGCACCAGGCTTCAATTTTAGAATAATTTTCTATGATATTGGCAGAAGGTATCGAAGGATGACATTGGAAGTACAGAGTAGTATCGTCTACGAAAAGAAGATTAACATTACTAACAGTATTAGCGATATCGTTAACATAAATAAGAAACAATGTTGGTCCCAGAACAAAGCCTTGTGATATCCGAGACTGCACCATTAAATATCACAAAATGTGAGCAATCATTAAGGTAAAACTGAATCAGTGTTATAATGTGGCTTAAAGTTGTAATACCTGAGCTTCTTCAGAAGTATGGAGTGAGAAATGCAGTCAAAAGCTTTTGTAAGGTCAAAGAACGATGCGTATGTATCGCAGCCACCCTGAAAACAAGAGGTGTGGATTTACCATTGCGGAAGCCAAACTGTTTTTGGAAAAACAGATTATTGGTCTCAAAATAATTTCTAATTTGCCATTTAATAATTTTCTCAAATCTTTGATAAAATGGGGAATATTAAGATTGGGCTGCAGTTAGTTGCATCATCCATTGATTCCTTATGTTTATACAGAGGCGCAACTCTAGCCATTTTTAGAGACAGATGGAAGAACAGCGCTTGATATGCACCCATTTATCAGTCTGGTCAAAGGAGATATGATGAGATTCTTAATAGTTTTAATAACCCTCATGTCCATGTCATAACACTTTCACCGTTTTTCAGGTCATCAAAAGATTTCCTAACTTCATTGAAAGTAACAACCCTAAATCCAAAATGTAAACTTTGATCTTGATTCTTTAGATAGTAATTGAAATCCCTAGAATAATCTGACAGGTTAGTGAATTTCTTCAGCAATGTCGGAAAAGAATGAGTTTAGTGAGTTAGCTGATAGTGACTGAGAAGGCATGATGAGGGATAGTTTATAATTTTCCACATGGCAGATTGTAGATTTGCTGCCTGATAAATTAAATTATCATGAGCCTTTCCCTTAGACCTGGTTATTTCTTGTCTATATTGCCTTTTGTAGTCGTTAACCATACGCCGTGGCACCAGTAGCGGGTTGACTCTGTTAGCATCAGAAAGGTTTTTCAGTCTATCTCTCATATCTCTAAGATGTTCAGTAAACCAATGAATAGGAACTCGTCGATGAATACAGGTATCAACGACTTTTGATTTTATAGGAAAACACGCATTTACATTATTCTGAACCTGAGAAATAAATTTGTCAAACCTTGCGTTTGGGTCAGTCATCTTGAAAAACAAAATTCCAGTCCACCTGCTTGATGGTGGTGAAAGATATGGTGCAGAAAGAGACCATCATCAGTGATAGGTCCGTGACTTTTACACCTCTTCTGACTTTCAACTTCTGAAACTTGCATGAAAGCTCCACATGATGACATCGTGATCAGAAAAAAGAGAGAAATTACATTTTACAGTACTAAAGTCATTACTAATAAAATGCATGCATTCATACGAGTTGAAAATTCTACAGTTTTATGGAGACCATAAGATGCAAAAAGGTGGCAAATATCATGAGCTCGGTACTTTTCTGTATCAAAATGAATACTAAAATCACTGGTAATAACAGTTTTCAAACCTAAGTTTAGTTTATTTAAAATATTTGAAAGTATTTCAAGAAATCTCTCATAGTCTCCATTAAGGGACCTGTAAACGGTAACAATGTGTGTCCCAAACCTTGTTGAGAGGACCCCTGCGATCTCACAGTGAACCTCCTCAGAAAAACTTGAGATATTTAAGATCATCATCACACCATCTCTAATATAAACTACAAAAACAAGAGAAGGCATTAAATCCCGCTATCTTGGTCGCCAGCAGCTCATCATGCACCAACCAGTGCTCATTCACACAAAGGCAGTCAAAATCTTCATCTTTAAAAAATACCTCAAGGTGGGTTTGTTTCGCAAGCTGTAAATGTGAAAATGAAAAATGTTTACAGTTTTGTTTAAAATTTTGCTTGCTTCAAATTCGTCAGTGTTCTGTTGACCCTCGGAATTTATCGGCGTTGAATGTTATAAAATGGTTAATGGTGATTTCCACTGGCCACAGATTATGGTTCATTTGTCATTCAATTCTTGGGAACTCCCAACTTAAAGGAACTAATTTGCATATAACTTCTTGTTTCCATTTTTCACATAATATCTGATTTTTATCTAAGGCCAGACCACCCAAGTAATTCACAATTTTGTCAGCTACAACTATCATATTCATATTTTTTAAATCCTTACTTAAATAATTTTAATTTCAGAATATTTTTATGTAAAATTGGGTAACACTAATATAATAAATAAATATATTTAACCTTACTTGGTGCTGGTGGTGGCTCTCACCAGTGGATAAAATAAATTTTTCGCCAAAATGGCGAATAAATAAATATAAAAAAACATAAAAAAATATATATGTTTTTTATATTTATTTCATAAAGTTGACATATATTTTTTGGAAGCAAGAAGGATTTTATGTTTTTTGTAATTTATATTCATATTACAGTGTAAATTTGGTTCTTATTTGTAATGTCCTTTTTTTCAAGCTTGTGAATCAGGTGTTCTTTAGGCAACTAACTTAAACATGGGCTACTAAACAGTGGTAGCCTAAGGCCCCAAAGGTAATAGTCCAATATTGATCAAAAGTTACCAGCATTTTAGAGCGTTGGCCTTATAGAAGAAAATTAATGATAGCATCCCACAATTTTGACCTTGTCTGACATTTAACGCATCTAAAAAATCCGTCATATGAGTGATGGCAAAAATGTGCATTATATTAACCTTCACAAACCCATGGTCAAAAACTTACATGAAATACCGAGTGGGGTGGAAATGAACTCCAACATTTTTTGACTTATTTATTTTTTTAATGTTTTAATTAAGGAATATTAAAAATAAAACACATTCGGCTTATAAAAAAAAATATATTTTTACAAAAACAACTTATAAGCATTGATAAAGGAGTAAACACATTTTGAAAAAATATAAAATGATTAGATATAATAAAAACAAAAATAATTGTGAAAAAAAAGTACAAACATTTTGGTGACATTTTAAATAATAATTTAATTATCACGCTTGTTACAAACTGTTATATTTTTTGAATGTTCTGCATATACGAACTGATTGCACCGAATACAAAACTTTCGAGATTTTCTGTCTTTACGTCTGTCGCATAAGAAACATCGCTGCTGTCTGCCAATAACGGGAACAGGTTGTTCGTTCCTTACGTTTAATTCTGGCAAAATGGTTAACATGGACTGTTTTACATTGGAATGTAATCTGGATTTTTTAACATCCAAAGTTTATAAGCGTTAATGCCACCAATGTCCAGAAGATGAAAAAACATTCCGCCGGCCACCGATTACTTTTTCTTTGTGTCGTGAATGCCTTTGCCAATTTATCTGTTGTGTCCACTGCACCCTTTGTTTTATGGTATTGTAAGATAATGTCTGGTTTGTAATTAGTTTCCTTTCCAGTTATTTTGTCATCGTTATGTTCTGTCGATAGAAGAATAACTGCCGCAATTTTTTTTTGGTACGTAGGAAATTAAAGTTTTATTTTCCATCAAAGCAAACATGCTTGAAAAGTCCTTCGTATATCTTGCTGGAAGTAGTTCTTTTGGAATATAAGGTTTATTTTTACGCAGTGTACCACACAAGGTAAGGTTTTTATCTAAAAGCTTATCAGCTAACTCAATATGAAAGTTATAAGTAGTTATTCCATCTCCTGTAGATAAATGGTTTACCAGATCCATCACTACCCTTTGTCCTTGGCCTTTCTCTGGTTTGTTTCCTTCTTTGCCTAAAATTATTACCTATTTTGTAATAAAAATTTGCATTTTTTTCATGAAAAGACTTTCCTAAATAAGGTTGCATATTTACTGTATATGCCGAACTACAATCAGCCAATGCCCAAATTTTTAAGCTGTACTTGTCAGGCTTACTCTTCATGGAACCCCGAAAAGGTGCCTTGCCTCAGAATGGGACTAACTGCTCATCCACGCACAAGTGTTCAGATGGATTTAAAGATTTCTTGCAATTTGATACAAAACTATCAAAAATATCTCTGAGGCAAATTTATCAGTGCGTTTTCTTTCTTCTCTTGTTTCAAAATTGTCGAATCTTAAAAAGCACATAATCTGTTGGAATCTGTTGCGAGACAAAGCAGATGATTTTTTTACCCTCGTAATAAGTGGAAGTTTTGCGCACACATTACCATCTTTAGACAAATAAGTGGGATGATGAGTAAAAAAATTTACTTCATCTATAGAATCTGTCGACTCATTTTCATTATCACTAACTTGCAAAACGTCACGTTTGAACGATTTGGGGTTAGTTTGTACCCCAAGAGAGCTTGTGTGCAGGAAGTAATGGGTTTATAGTTCGTTAATTATATAATACTTTAAATAACTGAACTTTAATTATCATGTTCATTTTGGTTACAAACCCTTGAAAAAGTTGTAGATCCCATTATAGGTCTTATATGTCTTCCTTCGCATTATTGTTATTATTTATTAGACTATTTCATCTTTCAATATGCTACACATATCATTCCTCTTAAACCTGCGTACTATTTGTTGTTACCTTGAACAAAGATTTACCATATGTTACAGTTGCAGTGAATTTGTAATTTGTATGATATGTTTTAGTCATTGTGATTTTACTATAAGTTGCGTTCCGCATTTTTTGGCTCACTTATAGAAAAGGCAGAAAATACTGATCCATACTTCAATTTATTTAAGATAAGAATTAGAATATATAAAAATATGTGAAGAAATTTATTAATTTAATTTCTTGGTACAGGTCAAACAAAGTTTTAAGCCTACAAGAATTGTGCTGTAGAGCTATTGTAGCTCGAACGACAGTTTACAGTATTGAACAATTACCCTTACCAACATGTGTGAAGTCACATCTCAAATCCTATGCCCTAACTTCAACGAGTACCCAACAGTTAAGGTATGCTACACATCATAAGAAACATGGAGGCAGAAAACTAAGGTAAATATTAGTTTTACCATAAAATATAAATGTTGGTTGACCAAGCTTGTGACATATGCTCTACGAAATATGAAATATTAATATATGAATATGATATAACATTAAATAATAAACATAGTAAAAATTAAAGATAATCGAAAATTGACATTGATGCGACACCTACAAGCAGCATTTCTTTAATTTATTTTTCTAGGGCATGCCTAGTTATCTTTCGAACGTTAATCGCTTCGTTATTATTTTACAAATTAAAATAATAGTGGCAAAATCAAAATTTTGAGGCAGTGATATATTAAAAAAGCTACATATTTTACATTAATCCCAAAATTTTCCGTTGTTGCAGAATATTCATGTTCGATTTACTTACCAAAGTTAAATTCTAAATTTCAAGTTCTATCAAAACTGCTTATTTATTTTTGACCTAAAAATTAATAATACAACGGAAAAGAGGGAAGGGAAAAACACACTTAGGAATTCATTCTCTCTTATGTCAGGATTTTTGTTTATTTTCTCCGTTGTCTTTAAGATAAATGTATCACATCTGGTATTCTTTACTCCTGGCGGTTCAGATAAAAAGTTATAATTTTTGTATTTAACATTCTTTCTATCTTATAAAATAAAGCTCGTAGAGCCTATTCAAAATATAAATAGAAACCTTGTACATACTCACAACAAGCCACAACTTCTTATTATAGGTTTCGGAAACTTGATCCGAAAAACCATCGTATTAATACATTGAATACCAGGAAAATCCTAAAATACAGTGTTGCCAGATTTGCACGCCGCAAAAATAATGTAAGTGTAGTTAAAAAAAATATACGTTTGCAATACACGTCGGCGACACCAGCGCCACCTGTGGCAACTTTTACCAACTATGATATTTACTACTTTCAGCTCATATTATAATTTTGGGTCCATCTAAAACGTTGTTTTGTTGTTCTAAATAGATTGTTTTTAACGGTGAGATTAAGGTAAGGTAAACACATTTCTTTTTTCTTTTAGGTTTACTAGCATTCCCACCACACCAGCTGGCCTGGATCCCAGGACTAGCTGCGTGCCTCGAAACTCTTGTACAATATCCTGACCTCTGTATGGAATCATGGATATGGAAGCAATGGAAGTATTTTTTGCTGGCATGTCTTCAGTGGGTTCGGTGATGTTTCTCCTTTTTTACATTTTTTTTATACATGGGCTGTACACGATTTATGGAAATATTGAAGGACCTTGCGACGTCAAACTCAGGGCCTTTATATTTGGAATAATTTATATAGGCCTATTCTCACTGTTCCTGTTAATATATTTCTATTTTTATTTCCGCTTTCTATATGGGTTGTACTTGAGATATATAAAAGGTGAAGAACCTAGCAACAACTGAAGGACATATCCGACATTTCACATTTGATGTATATGTAAAGACTACATAGAGTTTTACATTTGATTGTAATAAGCCACTTGAAGAATCTTAACAAAACCAGTGGATAATTTTTATATGCAAAATTTTTCTTATTGTAATTTCTCTTCATACAAAAACTGTACATCAAATGACAAGCAACTGTTTTTTATTGCCACAAAAATTAACAATTTGGTAATTTTATTAGCATGTAGTGCTACACAGAAAACTCTATTGCAAAAGAAGTCCGGTCAAACAATATAAAAGTGTTACCATAAAACCAAGCCTTTTGCCTTAAAGAGCTTGATTAACAAAGAATTCTGTATGATATACTACTGCAAAGCACCATATTTAAAATAGCATCCAAAGTTTCGAACTTCAAAACTGCACACACACGGCACAACTTGCCGGTAGTTTTTTTAGGTGATTTAAAGACTACTATTTTCATCTATATATACAAAAAGCAAAAATCTTGACTTTTTGACCTATCAATGAGTCCAAATCTTTGGACTTGGAGAATCTGAAGAATATGTTGCATATAGAGTGTAGCTGCTCATTAAAAGATATTTTTTTTAAATTCAAGCCTAAAGAGTTGAAACATTTCCATTAAATTAAAAAAAAATTAATATCTCGAAAACAATAAAATATTTTAAAAAACGTTTAAATATAAAAAACCACTTATCCGATTGGCTTCAAATTTTGGTCAAAAATCAAGGGTCATATTGGGACGAAGTGGTTGCATTTTGGTAAAAATTCATTATGGCAGAACAAAATGGGGCCTCACAAAATGTAAAAATATCATCATTCATTAAGAAACTCATGGACTTCAAAATGTGCGCAAAAATAAAGTGAAAAGGAAAAACTGATACAATTTTTGTATAAACCAGTGATGGAGGAACAAAATGACGGCCTAATGAAATGTTTAAAAATTCAGTCTCAAAAAACTGATTATTCGATTGATTTGAAATTTTGTTCAAAAGTCTTATATGGCAAAACAAAATGGCGTCCTAATAAAATGTTTAAATATTTGGTAAATTTCCAATTCCTGGAGTAAAACCTTTTTATGGAGGAAAATAATAAATTTTCTAGTTACTATATATATATATATATATATATATATATATATATATATATATATATATATATATATATATATATATATATATATATATATATATATATATATATATATATATATATATATATATATATATATATATATATATATATATATATATATATATATATATATATATATATATATATATATATATATATATATATATATATATATATATATATATATATATATATATATATATATATATATATATATATATATATATATATATATATATATATATATATATATATATATATATATATATATATATATATATATTTTTTTTTTTTGCTTTGTGTGCTTTGACCTTTTTTTCAATATATATTTATCCTAATTTTTCTTGGTTTGAGGCCAATACATTAACAACAAAATTAGTACATATTTTTAACCATATATTTCGTTTCTAAGGTGACGTTTCGACCATAGTTTTGGTCTTTTTCAAACCTAAAATTTGTTTAGCACTATTTTTTTAAGTTTATAAAATATTAAAAATTTAGGACTTACCATAGAACGTAAAATAATTGAATAAAAATATACATAATCCACATATCTGACATATACTACACATATTTAATTTACATTTTAAAAATTGAGATGGTTGAAATTCAAAAAAACAAAAACGCCATAAATGACAAAAAAGACATAAACAACCTAAATAAATTGTATATATCTTTACTGTAACAGTGTTCGCTCAGTCGCTTGTAATTTGTCTGTAATAAACGTCCACAATATTTTTAAAATGTAAATTAAATATTTGTATTATATGTCAGAGATGTGGCTTATGTATACTTTTATTCAACTATTTCACGTTCTATGGTAAGTCCTAAATTTTTAATACTTTATAAACTTAAAAAAATAGTGCTAAACAAATTTTAGGTTTGATGTGTATATATATATATATATATATGTATATGTATATATTTATATATATATATTTATATATATATATTTATATATATATATATATATATATATATATTATATATATATATATATATATATATATATATATATATATATATATATATATATATATATATATATATATATATATATATATATATATATATATATATATATATATATATATATATATATATATATATAAATATATATATATATATATATATATATATATATATATATATATATATATATATATATATATATATATATATATATATATATATATATATATATATATATATATATATATATATATATATATATATATATATATATATATATATATATATATATATATATAAATATATATATATATATATATATATATATATATATATATATATATATATATATATATATATATATATATATATATATATATATATATATATATATATATATATATATATATATATATATATATATATATATATATATATATATATATATATATATATATATATATATATATATATATATATATATATATATATATATATATATATATATATATATATATATATATATATATATATATATATATATATATATATATATATATATATATATATATATATATATATATATATATATATATATATATATATATATATATATATATATATATATATATATATATATATATATATATATATATATATATATATATATATATATATATATATATATATATATATATATATATATATATATATATATATAAAAATCACTCAGGAATAAAATTCAGTGAATAAAATTTACACATAAAATAATTATTTTTGCATTTTCATATTCTTTATTACTGCAATGTACAAAAGTGGTACTAATACAAGTTAAGAGTGAGGTCTTAGATTTACTGCACATAAATAGTAAACATTTAAAATTACATAAAATAGTAAAACTAAAGAACTAATATAGCGTTAACATTGAAATATCATGTACATACACGTGACAACCACATTTGAAAAGAACTTTACAAAGAGGTTACATTACAATTTAAAAATTCGTCGTCACATGAGTAAATACCGTTTTTTTTTTTCAAAAATGGTTTAAGTTTTTTAGCTGACCTATTCCTATGAGAAAGTTTTTTTTTTAATTTTTACGCGAAATTTGGACCATGGGGTTTTTTAATTCTACATCTAGGTGTTAGTAGATCTGATTTATTACGGATATTATGACCTTGAATGAATTCGTTTCAAGTGAATAGATGTAAGTTATTTCTTACATATAGAATATTCTGTGAAACAAATAGACCAGGTAAAGTCAAAATTTTCGGTATATTGGAATTAAGAGAACTAACAACTAAAATAACATGGCAGTTGGGTAACCAGAAGTAGCATCGATCATTTATTCGTACAGGGTGACTGATTATAAATTTAGCCCCCTTAACTTTATAAATATTGGAGTTAGAACAAGTTTTTCTTAAGAAAGATATAGATTAAGGTGTGAACATTTTAAATCCTTAAATTTCTCGAAGTTGCATTTTTTGAAATGAAATACTTCGTATATTTTTGGATTCTACGGCATTTCTTATTTAACATACTAAAAATGGGTATTTTTGCTATTTTAACACCCTGTACAATCTAAACGGCTTAACTGAGCAATAATTTGCAGTTTTTTATCTTTGTTTTAAAAGATTTAGCACCTGATATCAATTTTCGGTTTGACCGTACAATTTTGGTTTAACGCGAAGGTAATATCAGGTGATAAATCTTCCAAAACTAAGATAGGAAAGTACAAATCATTTTGCTCTAACTCAAACCGCTGAGATTATACAGTAGCAAAAATACTTATTAGATATAAAAAATGAATTTAGAAATATAGTGTGTTACATAAAAAATGTCTAAAATTCATCGTAGAATTTAAAAATATTTGGGGCGTTTTATAAAAAAAATGTACATGGTAAACCCTGTAAAGGAATATCATTGTCTACAAATACTTACATTTTAATGAGGAAATCTAAACATTTTACTATCGCAGTTATATTTACAACGATTTCCTGCCATACCATTCTAACAATTAAAATCAAAATAATATATCTTCAATACCCAGCGAATGAATATAATAATACGTGTAGACGTAAATTTCTTGGAACCAAGATCAAGATAGGCGGCACTCGATCCGGTGTTATCTTTCGTCTAATGGGTCGCAATGATCATATGATCACATGCATATCCACAACGGCGGACAGAGGTAGGTCGTTGACCGCCAACAAACCCGTAAATGCAATTAAAGGGGTTTGACTTAATCGTGGCGCCATCTAGTGTAATTTTTGTCGAACAAAATTTCGTATAATTGCCTGCAAACTTCTATTGCGTTAGGTTTTTCTGTGATATTATTGCTGGTTTAAACGGTATCCTAAATATTGTTCTCTTCGTAGTTTTATATTTTTTAATCATTAGATTATGTAAAAAACAACATCGATAAAAAAGTACAGAAAACTGAACAATTCAGCACACATTTAAGTTTTTTGACAAAGATTAGACGTTGCCACTGCAAGAATATGAAAATGGACAGTAACAGTAAGTTATATTAAATTTTTTTAAATTATCTATATATTGTGTATTTTTTGCAACTCCAGAAGATGCACCAACTGTTATCCAAACATAAAGTTGAACTTAAAAAACTTTTCCATGTATTTAAAATAAATTTAAACTCATTTTTTACTTCTGTTTAACTACTACTAGTACAGGGTGTAACACTACTTTATCTCATAAGTTGTATGACGTAAAAAAAATTAATTGTGTCTTGATTTCATTTGGGTTTTTGCATTGTATTATTTTTATATATACAGGGTGTTTATCTTGCTCTGACCAGGTCTGAACTTATTAAATTAAAATTGATATATTTTTTAATCACATTTTTAAATTTTAGATAAAATCTTAATCTTGTTTTGCAAAATATTGCACTTCGCTTACATCATTAAAGATGCTTTGATCTCAAGAATACAAATATCTTTTAGCCGGCTAACTATCGTAGAAATATTAGCGTCTAGGTAGTTTTCTTTATTTTGAGTCAGTACTGCTTTTATTTATTTTTATTTATCTAGTTCAGTGACGCTTACTAGGTAAAAGAAGATCATATATCTGGTATTGGTAAGCCCGTAATTCTTAGTTAGTCACATGAACAAATTAAACGTCGTAAAGATAATTATAAGTCAGAAACGTCTACTCGTAAATCCGTGATATTTGTTATACATATGTCCACGGATTTAGTTAATAAGAGGAAAAACTTTTTTATTCTTTTTGTGGCAAACATTTATTCTTTATACATTTTTTTGCTTAACGGGATCTATAAGCTTAGCTTTTAGAGATATCAAAAAATATTGTATAATAGAGTTTTATGGTTTTCTCTGAACCATCAGAATTCTCTGAAAAACAAATTAAAAATTGACAATTATTGGAAAATAAAAAAATGAGCATCGACTTTGTCAACATCCTGTATAATATTATTTCAATAGGCATCTTCTTCCTGATTGTAAAACTACCAGGTTTGATATCTTTAAAGACATCCGAGAAATTTGAGAAAAATGTGTCATAAGAAGAAATGTGTTCCTCAATTTTCCCAGTTGTCTTCAAAGGTGTCATGTGTCAAACCTGGTATTTTCATAATTAGCAATAATTATGTTAATTTATTGAAATAATATTATATAGAGTGTTCCATTTAAAATAACAATGTCGATGCTTATTTTTTTATTTTCCAATTGTCATTTGTTTATTTTTTTTAGCAAATTCTGACGGTTTAGAGAAAAACATAAAAAAATTTTGTACATTATTTTTTGATATCTCTAAAACTTAAGCTTGTAAACCTCATTTAAAATATAACTATTTTTTCACCCTGTAAAGGGTAATAAAAATATAAAAATTTTGCGTTGTATAACGCTACTTTTGAAGGTTATACCAATATAAAGGAAAAATGTTAATATGTTTTATTTAGAATTTGTGCAGGTACGGAATTAAGCCCCCTTTTGTTTTGTTTTGGCTAAAATACATTTTCCATAACATCTTGAGTTGCAAACTATTTAAGTTTAGCTGGGATAATATAACGTCCGATGTAATGTATTTTTTTTTTGATTTTTATTTTTAAAAAGCAATGAAAAAGAAAAGACCAAATGCAACATATATAGCCGGTTGTACAAAACTTTTAATCACATAATAAATTTAATTGAGAATCGTTTTTGACATTGTTACTCTTATGTGGTCTGTCAAACTCTGAGCCGTCTGATTAGTTAATGCTTTGTGCAACCCGCCATTAGACTCATTGTTATATATATATATATATATATATATATATATATATATATATATATATATATATACATATATATGTATATATATACATATTTATGTTATATATATATATATATATATATATATATATATATATATATATATATATATATATATATATATATATATATATATATATATATATATACATATATATATATATATATACATATATATGTATATATATACATATATATGTATATATATATATACACATCAGATATGATTATTCACTGTTCATTCATTTGATTTTTCAACCAAAAAACTATGAACAATACGTTTTTGGCGAAAAATTAACAATAAAAAAGTTTCTATTGTTATTTCAATCCGTGGATATACTGTATACCGATGAATTCGTTTTTTCATTGCTCTATTCAAATTTCAGATACTATAAGGGGGGTCACCATTAAAAAACAGATAAGAAAATTATAAAAACTTGGCAACACTGCATTATTTGCTTAAAAAAATTGAATACCAGAAATTCGATAATGCATACCCTAGAAAATGTTTCGAGACAAGCAGATATTTAAAATAAGTGTCTTAGTTACGTCACTTTAAATCTAGGTTATATCCTGAAGATAAATGCTAATACATCAGAAATGTAACCTCTGAGATCCATACTCTTATATATTGTTGGGCTTGACTTAGAATAACTACTAAAATATCTATAAATATACAGGATGTATAAAAAGAAAAGTTGATACTGGTCAGAGCAATACAAACACCATATATACACGAAATATTATAATTTAAAAATTTAAATAAAAACTTCTGTATTTACCTTTCTGTAGTATGTTATACAACTTCTAAGATAAGGTAGTATGCCATATTACAAGCAATACCCTGTACAAATTTATATATTTAATATTCATGAGAGCAAAAGTAATTAAAAATTAATTATAATGGTTCAACCTCCTCTACTCTAAAAAAAATGTTGCTTACTTTTTTGAAGGGCAGTCTTAACTTTATTGAAAATTAAACGAGAGTACAACAGACATTGTTAAGGGTGTAACAGGGTGTTTTCATTATTAGATGTCGTGATTACATGTTTTATAAGTTAAGTAAATTTTCGATAGTAGAGGATACGTTTTGAGACAAAAAATATATGGATCTTTATCAACTAGGCAAGTTGTGTGCAGTCCCAAACATATTTAAATGATTTTGTTACGTTATTTTAAGATAACGGCTAAAATTTTTTTTTGTTTTTACTTTTCTGAAAAATATTTTTCTCCTCGATTAAAGTAAGTAGAGTTTACATAACACACTATGAATTTTCCTGTGTCTTATCTGACAATGTTATTTTAGAACATAATGTATATTTTTTTATTATACTTGTACATATGCAACGGAACAAAAAGATGGGAAAACCTCAACCGCAGTGAAAAATTATTTTAAATTGTTCTTTTAAAATCCATTAATTTACAGCTTGCTTAAAACAGGTTCACTATGTTTACCTTATATTGTAAACTTTCACTCCCGTATTCACTGAAAAGGTTTAAGACTTAGACAAGGTCTACTTGCTATGGTTCTTAAAGCTCTTAGTTCGCCAGTTATGTTTGGCTTATGTTACTGTCATTTTGCAATTGTGAAATTTAGAAAAAATATTTGTTCAAAAATGTTATCTTAAACCTATAACTGTCAAGTTAGACCTTGTCTAAATTTAAACCTCTTTAGTGAATACGGGTGTCAATGTTGAATAGCAAAATCTTATTAATCGAAAAATACTTTAATAATATTTACTTTAATTAAATTTAGGTGAGTGTCTTCCAATTTCGGCAAAGAATTAGTTAATCATTATTTGTATTAATTTTCAAAATTAAGATTATTAAGATCAAAGCAGTGCTTTTCCATTTAAACCTACAGAGGATTAAGCAAGTCGAATATTGTCTAATTGACCTTTTAACTCTTTCGATTTGTAGACATAGTATTCTTAAGTTGCGACAAAATTTGCAGCATTTTTCTTGAGGTAATACTTAAATACCATTGACTTCAGACAGATGATTACTACGACTCTGGGTTTGTTTTTTTTTAAACTCAATTTCATGATGTAGTGGAAATAAATCTTTTCCATTCTTTGTTCTAAAACATTCCTTCAGAAATAGTCAGTACTATAGTGTGGGACCCTTACGCCCTTCCTGGTGAATTACATGAGACGGTCACCTTGCTCAGTTATTTGATTATATTGGTCACGTCATCATCTGAGTAATTTTGCTGTAATTTACATGTTAGCCATGTTACATTCTAAACATTTTTCAGTTCTCCGTCAAAGTAGCAAGATTTGGGGAGACTTGATTACGCCAAATCTTTAAACATCTTGCATAGAAAAATATTTATAGAGTGTCATGCATCATAGGAGATTTACAATTTTTATTTCGTGAACTAAACGTTTACGATAAATAGGAATTTAAGGGGGAACTGCACGCAGTATTATCGATCATTTGCAAGCTTTCCCCCGCTGTAATATTATGTTAAAACTATAAGAGATAGTATTAGCTTCAATGTGATTTCAATAGGGAAATATGTATAGTTGGGCGCTAAATGAGATTTTTTATGAAAAAAATCTAATCTAGAATTATAATATAGAAGTAGATTTGCCATTTTCGACCATTATTCGACCACTTTTTAACGCAGATTCCATCGCATAATTATATGCGATATAATTATATATTTTGTGGAAAAAAAATTATTTTTTTTCCACAAAATGGCTCTTTACCGCCTTGCATTGATCCTTTGTCTACGTAACTGCAAAATTTGAAATCGGTAAATCGTACTCATGTCTTTGTATTTCTACAGCGCGTGAACCCTTTTGAACCCATTTTTAAACCAAATGTAATTTAAATTGCCTATACATAACACATTTTTTTGAGGTCGGACGTGCAGTTTCTAATACGTAGGTACCTTTTCATCTTACTTTGAACTTGACTAGACCTTGTCGCTAGTTTTTCACTTTTTGCGTGCAGTTCTCCCTAATGTAATTGTAAATGCTAAGAATAAAAAGAATAAATGAAACAATATTACCAGGCTTAGGGCATTAAGGAAAGAGGCTGTACAAGGCAACTCTCAAACCGTCTAGGTAGATTCTGCTATCCTCCCTGAAACGCCTCCATGCATTTCACTGGTCTTGAAGGCCTTAATTTTTCACCCTTTGGTGATGTTTAGAAACAACTTGCCAATTACTAACATAGCAACCCACCGAAAAGCTAGAGGACCTACAGAGAACTCGATCCTGCGAGCATCCTCTAACAACAGATGAATATCTGTCACTCTCTTAAAGAGACAATGACATGATTCTGCCGTCAATGCTTCCTCACTAATAAGTCCTCTAATATTTGTATTATATGTTTATATTTTTTAAAAAAACTCATTACCTTTTTTTACCTTGTAGTCTGTGAAACATTATTTATTTTAAGACATATTCAAATCAATACATAAATTGACTTCTGATAACTTATATAAAAAAAGAATTAAGGAAGGTTGGAAAAATAATTGCAATTATAATAATATTATGAGGTCAGTTGAGATTGAGTCAGTTATTCCAGAAAACTATTAAACTGAATAAATATTAAATACGAATAAATATTCTGTAATTTAAGTGTTATTGAGTGAAGGGAAATGTTGATAAAATGTTTCCTTTTTTTATCGCTAAGAGAAGCAATACTCCGTCCTTTTGACTTAATAGCTGCAGCCTGTCACTTAAAACATTTTGATAAAAAATGAATATTTGGATCCTGTTTTTACCAAACTTTTCTCATGAATGTAACCTTTACTTGTAAGGTAAACGCAGTAGTCAATAGTATAGTAATACGTTTCTCCATGTTTACAATCCATTTTTATTCTGTAAATACTACTCGTGGCATATACATTTATTTATTTGTAGGTTTTTTTACCAAAATTCTGTGTTAACAATTAGTTTAGTAGTGTTATTGTATATATTTTTATAGCAATAAGAATTATTGTAAATATCCTTTTGAGCTTTTCTCATATTATGCTAAATGTATTTACTATCATTTTTTTACAGTAACTTTATATCACTTCAAAGCCACTAAGCTCACCAATATATTTGTAATGAAATATTTACCTAACCGTTTTTTTGCTAATATGTTTATGTGACATTCTATTCAGAAATACATTTATTTTGTATATGTATTTTGTTAAATGAATGGTGTAAACTTGCCTCAATATATCTGTTTACAATGTAGTATGTGTCTTGTTTTCCTCAGATGCGTCTAATTTTTAATGTTTTATAAAAATAATATATGTATATATATATATAAATATATATATATATATATATATATATATATATATATATATATATATATATATATATATATATATCATTACGGGTCCGTTCAGTTACGTAACGATTTATCAGTGTCAATGGAAAAAAATATCGGTGTCTACAGGGTTGGGTAATTATTCGTAGAAAACTTCTTACATAGAATGTAAAATATGTGGTAAAATATGTAAAACAGAAAGCCTCTGCTAGGCCTTTATTTAATTCAACCAAATTGAGACAAAAAATGAGCAAATTTATATGAATAAAAATATTTTTTCAATTTGCTTATAAAGGTTCAAATTATTCAAAACTCAAATAATATTCATTGAGAAACAAAAATTATTTAATTAATAGTTTGAAATGATGAGAGATTTAATAGCTTGGATGTAGAAAGCAATAAATTAGCAATGTGGGTCAAACTATTTCAAACAAATTTTGAACTAATGTTCTAAAGGTGCTAGTCTAAAACGCCTGTTTTAGACTAGCACCCAACACAGAACACAAAAAATTAGCACCCAAAGCCTTTACGCATCTACAACTTTTGGGGTTGTAGTGCCGCTTGAGATTACAGGCTCCTATCGGCACTATCCCCTAAAATCATTGCAGCCAGTGTCGGATTAATTATTTTCGCCCAAACGTAGTTACGGGCCCCAAGCTCGTGGGAAAAAAATACCGACCAAAAAAAAGTCCTCCCTTCCATATAGCAGACACTTATCCTCTCCTTTAATATAATAATATATAAAAATTACCTACTTACTGTTAAAACGAAACAAGGAAAATTATATAAACGATTTTTGTTGCAGCTAGGCAGGGCGGGCCCTAATGGGTAATACGTCCCTGCCCAAAGCAAATAGCAAATAACTTAAAATGAACTATCAGTTCAGTAATTATTTTGCATATTCGCTCCCTGTTCCTCGTAGAAATTTTGTTCGAATGATCTTTACGCCGACGTAAGGCGCTCCTCTGCTACAAAAATGGAGCTGCGTCTTTTTGCCTGTTTGGTGCGCGTTAAAGTCTATACAGCTGGCGACACGGTTTTTGTCGCATATCAATAAAAGTGGCGTAGTTTTTGTAAATGTAATTTCATTACTGAAATGTGCGCTTTTATAAATCGATAGTTTTTAGTTCTATCGATAGTTCTAATACAATAGTTTATTCTGTAGACTTTAACCGGGCCGCCGGGCCCCCAAAGGCTCGGGCCCTGGCGCAACCGCACCAGTCGCACCATTGTAGTTATGCAACTGCCATACACTATAAACATTATAACAAGATTAAATGAAATAGATACAGCTGATGCAAAAAATGTAAACAAATTTGATTGTAACAGAATTAATATCAACATGTTGAATATTGTACAGTGTTTTTTACTTATTTAACTTTGCATAAAAAAAATGTTTTTGAAAGCAAATTTCAATATTACAATTTTTTCAAGTATTACAAAGATAATGGTAAAAACAAATTATTAACTTGAAACAGCATATGTTAAATATTTTTTCTTGACATACAACGTGTAATATGTTGTATATAATATTTTACTTCTTTGTGCCTCGATTCTTGGGAATCTTCCCCCAGCTGACCAATCGGTTACAAAAAATGTTCTATAATTTCCTTTCCCCTTAGAAGAATTTTATGAACAGTTGCGGACATTGAGTTCCATTGATACAACTGCGCAGTCTAAAATGCATATTGTACAAAAGCAATTATAAGTCTTTAGAATAACAATAAATTTATACATTAGTGCCTGTTCTATATTTGTTATATTCATACAACTGCGCAGTCTAAAGTGCATATTGTCCAAAAACAGATTAATTTATATTAAAGTTGCAATTTAGAATAACACTAAAATCTATAAATTAGTGCCTGGTCTATATCTGTTATGCAAGAAGGTTTTGCTGAGAGTAAGAAAAAAAATACGGGCAGTATTGCCATTATTTGTAGTTCTAAAGCCAGGTTTTACTGAGTTTACCAGAAGATCCATGTAATTACGGAAAAATATAATTTTTTGCTTTCTGGCATCAAGTATTTTTTTATTTTCTACACCACGAGCTTGCCAATTTTAAAATCTTGTCTATAAGCCTGTAAGGCTGATATTCCAAAAAAAACTTAGGAAGGTTCAGAACTGTGTGATGTCACCTTATCTAGTTTATTAAACTGCAAAAAAGAGATTTAAAGTATTTGAATCTTCCTCACTACAAAATAATAGAAACAAAAAAAATATCCCCCATCTAACATTATTGCAACAGTCACGTCACATGATGTTTCATTTCAGCTTTTATTAGGCTATATGGATTCCCTATGTTTTATAAATGGATTGCAGAGGGAAGCGGAAATCACAGCAATTATAATCAACACTTTGAGTCAATCAGCAATTTAAATGAAAAGCAAAATATTGATTTTAACATTTTAACTACCTCCATAGTTACCGTTACAAATTGTATTATCAAAATCAAAATTCATCTCTACCAATTGCTTTGACATCAAAAAGCACATTAGATAAGGTGACATCACACAGTTCTGAACCTTCCTAGGTATATGGACTTATAGGCTTATAAACAAGATTTTAAATTAAATCAGTTGTTTTTTGATCACAAAGCTGTGAAGTATACCAGCTATCATTTAAGATTTTCTCACTAACATCACGGAAACTCACAACAATTTTTTTGTTCGAACTATACTAAAAATAATGAGATTGCCATATTGAGTTTCAGTTTTCCTTTTACTGTTCTTGTTGTGGGTTTTTCTCCAGACATCTGGTCCATCAATTTATCTAGAGAATACTGACAATCAAATTCGAAAATTGATTCAAATTCAATCATCATTTTCATCTAAGTACCTGTAAATATCCTCCATCGTTTTCGAAACAACATCATCTTCAGGACGGCAATTTTCATAATATATTGCGTTAGCTCCATATAAGTCTCCTACAATTCTAACACGACTCAGGATAGTGTATCCCCACTCATCCTTGTGCGACCTACTAAAGACCTTAAACATGCCTACGCCGGTATAATAATATAAATAAGGTATCCATTTCTGCTTTACATAAAAAGTCATTTCTGCTTTACATAAAACGTGTCATCAATGATTTCACTACGTAACACGTAGAAGGCAAACACGGGTGATGATCCAGGATGTTGACCAGAATTAGCGTCGAATTTTATGTTTTCTGATACAGTCTGAGGTCTTTCTTTTGTTTCCTGCGAAAGAAATGAACAACAATACCTTTCTTCTCTTCAAAGTTTTCATGTTTGTTGTCTTTTCTTGCTACACTTACCTTTATTAATTCGTAAATACCTTTTTCACCAACATCGCAAATATCACTTAAAAATACTTTTTCAGATATTAAGCACATTTCAGCCATTACTTTAAAACACATGTTTTAAGTCTCGAAACATTAAATACCATGGCAAAAGCCTTAGAATTGCTGTACTATTAATCTGTGTTGGGGTGCTAGGGGGTGATATAATAATTTTATGACTTAGTTATAAATGAGTAACTATTAGTAACTATCTATATTTGTGCTTACACATGTTACATAATACTATTTTAATTGACCATTTTTTTTTATTATTTTTCTGTGAGTTCTTAGATTTTTTTTTAATGTTTAAACCTTATTATTGCCTGAATTACAAATACAAATAATCCAGTAAAACTGTAAAAATTTTCCTACAAAAATACTTTTTGTAGGAAATTTTT
Organism: Kuschelorhynchus macadamiae; assembly: GCA_030620095.1. Classification (NCBI taxonomy): domain Eukaryota; kingdom Metazoa; phylum Arthropoda; class Insecta; order Coleoptera; family Curculionidae; genus Kuschelorhynchus; species Kuschelorhynchus macadamiae. Next base: position 43,754 of record JAUTXW010004977.1, on the reverse strand, counting down.
TCTAGTTTAATTTTTGTATTTACACTTTTTTGCTAAAATGTATAATTACAAAGATTCACTACTGTCGACTGCGACGCTTCCTTTTATACCCCCACCCGGGCCCGAAGGTTATATCTGCGCGGCGGTTGGTCGTTATTGATGTTTTCCGGATGGTGCTGTTGGTGTTGCGCTAATTGCGCTTGAGTTTTTGCGATTTTAGATTTGTCGATTATTGTCTTTCATACTATTGGTAGTTTTAATGATTCGTCCCTTTTATTCAAATCACCTTGTTTTTCAATTTCTACGGCTTCTCGGATTATTCTGGTCTTATAATGTTCTATATTGGCAATCTCCCTACACCCATCGAAATTTATTTTATGGCCGGTTTCCTGATGATGTAGGAATAAAGCTGAGTTTGTTTGTTTGTTTCTGATGCTGAGTGTATGCTCTTCCACTCTTGCTGATATTCGCCTCTTAGTCTGCCCAACGTACAACTTTTCACAGTCATGGCACGGAATGCCGTATACTCCGTGGTTTTCCAGTTTGATTTTATATTTTGGGTTTGCAAGTAGTTTACCTATAGTTGTTTGTGGCTTGTGTATTGTTTATATGTTGTGTTTCCTAAGAATTCTGCCTGTCGTGCCTTTTACTTATGGTAAGATTACTTGTTGCTTTCCCGATTCATAATTTTTGTTGTTCGTTGTTCGAGAACCCTGTGCATTAATAGCTTTCTCTAAAGTGCGATTTGTGTAGCCATTTTAATTAACAGTTCTTTTCAGAACGACAGTATTGAATGGATGTACACCCGGAATGAAATATGTATATATGTATATATATATATATATATATATATATATATATATATATATATATATATATATATATATATATATATATATATATATATATATATATATATATATATATATATATATATATATATATATATATATATATATATATATATATATATATATATATATATATATATATATATATATATATATATATATATATATATATATATATATATATATATATATATATATATATATATATATATATATATATATATATATATATATATATATATATATATATATATATATATATATGTATATATATTGCGCTCATAGCGCCCTCTACAACCTACATCAAAATTGAAGGCATATTATTATTACTGGCTATAAATATCCGTTATCACCAATTTTCACTTTAATATCTCACAAACCAGGGATATTATTTTAAAAAATCGGAAATTACTCACCTTGTATCTTTCTTAATATTAACTTTTGGATTAAGGCAAGTATGGCTAAATCGCGATATTCTAATCAAGTTTATTCCTAAATTATTGATAGGATCTTTTGGGAAACCCGTATATGTGTAGCTCGTCCCGGATAAGAAGACACACTCCAGAATTATTACGAACCGTAAGAGATACAACATCGAGCAGAATATACGAAAAAGTTATGCATATTTGTGTTCAATGAGATGTCGTTAAATGAATGTTTATATTATTTGGAAATCTTCCATAGATATCTGAAAAAACCCGGAGTTTTCAATTTTTCTATTTCTTTTTTGTGACCCTTTTTTTCTCGGATACGTGTAATCTAACCTGTTTTTCAATTTCAATCTATGTTTTTGGCACTGCACTTCGCAACTTGCCAGATTGCTCTCCGCCCGGGGCTTATTTAGAGCTGGAGCGACCCTTCCAGATAATTTACACCTTATTCCCGGTCACCCCGTGTATTTCAATATCTTTAAATTTGTCTTTCTTTATAAACTCTTCTAATGCATCTTGGCTGCCACTAGATGCCCCTTGAGAGTACTACTGGTCTCACGAGATAACCTTTTCTTTCAAGCTATCCCCTTACCCCTCCCACTCCCGCCACATAGCGGCCATTACGCTAATATTCTATGTAGAACTGCGGCAGACGAACGGGATATAATAAAGGAACAACTAGGCCTCACACGTTCACAGCGTCTGCTCCCTTTCTAGAGGGGTCGTTAGTTTCCACTCTGAGCGTTTGAGTCTCCCGCTTCCCCCCGAAATAAAGCAGCAAAACCGAACACGTGGAACCACTTATGTTAATAACACAGAGGTCTGCCTTCGACGAGACGAACCGAAAGACTGTAACCTGTTTTTAATAATTAGGCACTCCAACGATCTGTCACTGTCATGTCATTTTTGGGTTGTCGTAGGACAAAGAAACTGATTTAGCCAATGAAATATTGGTTTGATAAGTCCACTTATGTTAAATAACACAGGACAAGCAGCTGTTAATTTTTTAAATTAATTAACTAGTTATTTCAAGTATCTAGTTACTTTTAAAAGTAACTTGCTACTTTTAAAGTAACTAGTTACTTCAAAATTAACTATAGATACTTTTGAAGCAAAAAGTTACTTTCAAAAGTAAAAGTTATAAGTTAGTTTTTTAAAAGTAACTTAGTTACTAATATAAATAACATTGCCCTACCATTTGATACGTAAACGGCCCTAAATTACAATGTAATAAGGTAAGCAAGTTATACGCAGTTCTACGGGAACTCGCATCCTAAAATTCCAGAAACCCTGATATATACCCTGTAAATTTATGTATCTAATTACAAGTGAACATTAAGATCTCTGAGTAATACCTGTCGTGTCATCAACTTGAATCGAAAAGAAGTTGCTATTATTTATCTCGTCGAAAACATGATCAAAAATATAACTGGAAATACAGTCGATCATCTCGTTTTATATGGTTTTAGAGCTTCCACTGGAGATATTTTTTATTTTCTTATTACAAATAAATTACATTAATTAATTGTAAAAATACATCAGAAAACGGTTTAAACAACACTAAGTTATAAGACCCCACAATCGAACTAACGGAAATTCGAAGTGAAAATGACTAAATCATTTTTAAGAATTGTTCTGACAAACAGTGGCAAAGGAACGGGCGCGATATTGACGTCACGGTTACCATGACAACGCCTTGTTTTAGTGTTGATTAGCAAGCGGAATATGTTTTAAACCTCTTCACTTGAGTAGACATCACGGCCGAGCCGCAATCGTATTGGACGAACGTTGAACAGCTCGGCCTGCTTTGGCAAAGTTAAGTACGTGTAATTAAGTTTATTAAACGTCGCTGACTATATGTGACTTTTGATATAAGAAAATGTAAATTATTCCGATAGTTTTTATTTCCCAAAAATTATATTAAGTTTATTTTTAATGTGTGGTTTTGGTGAAGATGCCCTTCACCTACTTCACCTGAGAAGCCGCCACTGGCATATGGAAGTACCTCTAAAATTCGTCCATTGTTTAGCACCTAATTAACCGGTGAAGGAAAAACGTCCGTAGTAAAAGTATATTGTTTTTCGTTAAGATTATTGGAAAGTCAGTAGTTTTTCGTGTTTTATTTTCTTCTATTTCCAAAAAAATATATATCGTTTTGTTTTGAAAAAATTTTAACTTTCTCATCTACTCTTATATAACTTAGACATATTTTATTTTGACTTTTTTTAAAAACTTAAAGGTTTTTTTAACGACTACAAAGTTTTCAAGGTCAATCCTCATATTTTATATTTAACTCCCCATATCTTTTTAAAATGTTACTAAAAAAATATCAGAAATGAATATTATCAGTAGAACTGAACTTTGTTTAAAGTCACATCATATTATTAACATTCATTAAAATTAACAATTTTCTATCGAAATAGCCCGACGAGAAAAAAATGCCCCATTAAGTCGGGAATGCACCTCCAGGCATATCCAAATTACTTGTTTTGGTTAATTACGATTCAACAGTGCCACAAGAAAAAGATTTAAAATGACAACATCATGCCATTTCATATTTTTTAATACGCTCGCTGAATGAAATGAATGATGAAATACTTCTTAAAAAAATCATCCAATAGTTGATAAAATTTTCCGGGAGTAATCGATGTATATATTCAGATGTTTCCAAAGATTTTCTGTAACAGTTGTAGTTGAACTATCTTTGGAAGTGTCTCCCTATAAATTAGTGAAGAGGTGGGAGCCTATAGTTTAAAGCATCTTCGTTATTATCCCTGCTGATTTAAGAAAAAAGTCATCTTTTTTGCTTAGCAGGTATAAAAAATTTAAGTGCTTTAAACTACAGGCTCTCAGCCATTTTAATTATTATATCTTTATTATGTTGGGTAGTTAATCAGTGTTGGATATCACAAATAAATTTTAAACTACCTAAACATTTGTTTTCAAATGGTGTTTATTACAAAGTTGTCATTGCTTTGTTTAAAGCTCTCTGAATGATAAACGAACAATAATTGTTTATAAAAATGGAACGTATTATAAAAGTTAAAAAACAAAATTTTGCAAGAATTCTATTTATTAGCTGCAACTTTATTTTATTTAATTAACTTAAAATAGGATTGCCAAAAATTGATCATTATTTTGCATGCATAGCTTCTTTAATGAAGATTCTAAAAGCTAAAAAGTGTTACTTATTATACCTTTGTTTCTATCAAATTTAGCCTAACTAGATCTAAGCTCAAAAAGTGTTTTATAGATTAACCAGAAACATCTATACAATCTGATGCGGTCCGCGAGCCACTACGAAAATAAGTGGCCATATATAGTATATACTAGCTGTAACTTTATTTAAATAAAGATAGGAATGCCAAAAATTGTTTGGCATGAGCACCACCCTAAATAAAGAATATACATTTTTTAAATGCAGATCAAGTCAAGGTCTTAAATTCTACAGTGTCTGCACAAATGGACACCGGAAAAGGAGATACTTTTTTTATAGATTGATTAACAAAAAAATCACTATAAAAACGACTTCTTGTTTTGAATCCTCCGAAAATATTGCTATTTTGTACAGGGTGTCAAAAAAAATATTTAACATTCGCTTCATTTCGCAACATAAAACAAATATTAGAAAAAAACGTAAAAATTCGAGAACAACGCTAGCTGATCGACGGAATCAATATGACTGACATTAGTGAAATTGCCACCGTGCTTTTCAATTGAATCACACTATGCATTTCAAACTGATTTAATTAGCACCGGGAGGCAATAGAATACGAAACTAACCTACTAAGGGCCAGTATTTTCATCTCTAAATAACCTTATCTTTGAATATTTACCGGGAAAATGATTGTTGGGGCAACTGTAACCATGGAAAATATCCATCGAATAAAATTATATGTAAATCAAATTTAAGTACTAGCCCTAAGGGTTTTTTTTAAACAAACATATGTGAACAAGGCAGTTTGGGGGAATTAATCCCTCAGTTACGTTTTATTGTTTTGTTATGTATTTTCCTGTGTACTTAATCTAAGTTTATCACTATCTAGTCTTTAAAGATTGGAATAGATCTCGATAATCACGAAAGAAAGTAACTTATTTAACAAGTGTTTGGTCAATATCTATAAGTCTTCACTTTTTTTTTGCACTTTTCTTTAATTTATCTAGTTATATTTTTGGTATCTCCTAGATCTGTTATGTAGCTATCTGTTACGTTTTTTCTTTAATTCGCCAGAGAATGTATCATTTGACACATAGAAAGTCTCTACTTGAAACTTCTTTGGCCCATCCAGTTGAGAGATGTTACCATCTGAATATTTCTTTTTTTAATCGCTTGTTTCATTTTTTTATTTAAAGTCGAAAAACCACCTAACTTTTTATCATTTCCTTCAAAATACTGAAAATTTTCACGCCAAGTTTCAATCATTGGAGTAAATTACAGCCGGTATTCAAATCAAGCCCTGAGTTTTGAATAATCTTACTGTGGCAAATGATTTTAAAATATAATTTCAAAATAGTGTCATAAAAGCAGTCTCGAATTTTTTAAGGGTTTTTATTAAGGAACTACTTTCTAATTTGGTCTTTCTTTTTTCATCTGGATCATCACGGATTATAGTATAATGCCTCATATATTTGATCCTAACTGGCTTCTAAAGCCTTGATCGCACTTTCTCTATTTGACCATCTTGTTGACGAAAGATATTTCAATGTATTTTTAGATTTATTTTCTTCTTGTCAATACATACGGGTCTTATTTAGAAAAAGTATTTCAGATTTTGCGATTTTCTGAAATTTTAAACGAAAGCCTAGTCTTATAGTAGAGATTAAAAAAAAATTAATTTGCGGATGAAGCAATTTTGACACAGAAAAAAAATAAAAACTGACCAAATTCCCTACTGTTTTCCAAATATTGCAATGCCATAAGTCCTTAATACGGTATTAGAAATAAAAGTATACTTACATTGTTGCCAAATGGTTTTATATTTCTTAACTTTTATTTTAAACTTAATTGCCTTCGGCGCCTAACCTGGTCATAACTTGGCAACGATTTACTTACTGTCTTTATTTATTTACTACGTTGTCAGTGATTGAGTTGTACCGTTTTTTATGTTGTGGCTTTAATGATGATGCCTTCGGTACCCAACCTGGTGCTACGCTAACAAAATGGAATTACACTTGGCAACATTGCTTCTTGAGTACGAGAAATGGCCGATGAATCATTAAATGTCAAATGTAAGTTAATTTTCCGTTTGATAATTTTTAGTTGATTGTTTTCATTATTACAATATTGATAAATATGCTGTAAATCATTAAACAAAATAAGACTAATATTTCTCTACAAATAAATAAAGAAAAATATATAGAGGTTGAAGATTCTATCGAGTGTGTATTTGTGTTTGTTTATAATCGCAATAATAGTTTTTTATGTGTTTTCGAATAACATTTTTTCTTTCTGTCGTCGCTGGGCTCTTTGAGATGGTGGGCCCGCGCCGTGACCCCCCCCCAAACCCAGGACTGTCTTAAACACCCTTTGCAATAGTTAAAATGTGACGCTTCCTGCCTAAAAACGCTTCTGTGCTCCGCCACCTTGATGTTGGAAGGAGTCGTAATTATGAAATGTATTTGAATTTGAAAATTTATTTCTAAGATTGCGTTTGATACATTTTGTGTGCACATAAAAATACATCCATTTGGAAACCTAGATATTAGTTTTTAATCACAGGGTGATGACGCTTTTTTCAAATTTAACCGCCATATTTTGAACTAGCTGAATATCCGGTTCGTTCGCTAGACTAATGAGGTTTCTATCGGTGACCCACGTCAGTCACACTACAGATATCATTTTATTTATGGGCAGCATTAGGATTGAGAATTTAAATTCACTCTGATGTCCTCTTACTGTCACTTAACTTCATTCTTGTTTGGGTTTTCAAACAGTAGACTTTAAGACGATTCCAGAATATGCAAATATGCTATTTTACAATGAAGTTAAGAATAAGTATTCTTCAATTGATCTAACTATGGCCTTATGCTATAGTCGTTTGGCATTTAGAGTTAATTAATGTCTGTTAATTTACACTATCATTAAAAATTGTAATTAAATTATTCGTAATATGACAGCGTCATCGTTACTACCAATTTCTGATTGCTTATTGTCATCCATTTCATAAGTATGTTTTTCTAGCTCGTCCGGTTTTAATTTACGCAAAGAACAATCTATTAAATCATGCACTGGGCAAGCCTCTTCAAAATCAAATAATTTACTTAGACTTAGTAATAGGATAGATCTTAAAACACGAAAACAGTAGAAAGGAAAAACACGAGAGGAACCTTTCGGCTAACTGGTAGTTTTTATTACCTAACCTAGAAAGTGAAGACTTAATAATTATTAGAAAAGAACTGTCTCAACATTTTTTTCCTTGGTTTGTGCAAAAGTGGACATCAGCTTCCAGAAATAAAAATTACTTTTATAAAAAAATTGAAAACTGGCTCAAACAAGAGTATGTCGTAGAACTTATTTCCCCAAGATTAAGCGGAGCCCGCGGTCGTCCAGAGAAAGGATTTTTGGAATGCTGTGATCCATCCAAGAGGTACAAAATTAAGAATTTGTGCGATAATTTTTCCCCTGAGTTGATCCATGAAGCGGCGAATAAAGTTAAAGGTAAGTTTTGTACTATTATGATAACATAACTTTTGGCTAAAATGGTACACTTTAAGAACGACGGTTGAATCAACTCTTATATTTTGACTTTTGCTGTCGTGTTTTAGTTTTTTGGATCCAGATCAAGGCGAAAAATATAATATTAAATTAAATAACAACTTCTTCTTGCACATTTTAAAGGAAAATTTTGTACCTACATATATTTCCTAACTGTTAATAAATTAAGAATTAAGTAATTTTTAACACTACATTTAAGAAGTACAATAATTTCGGTTAAATTAAAAGTTACTGGAAATACATTCTATAATGAACACATTTGCCATCTTCTAGTAAAAAAAATATTTTCTTGTTTCAGATGGCCTAAAAACCACTTCAAACGTTTTTATTCCGGAAAACGTACTAGCATTACTACTAGATGCTTAGCTTTCCAAGTATCAATACGAAATGCTCAAGAAAGCATGTAGGAATATAGGACACGACATATTTCCATGCTACAGTAAAGTACTTGAAGCAAAAAAAAGACATGTTATCCCGAAAATATAATTATTAATGAAACTTCTGCAACCGCTCCCCTTCAGTCGATTCCTGATCATACAGCCAGTCGTATTTTAAAGGGTCGAACTGAACAAAACATTGTAGATTTATCTGAATTTAATACCTAAATGGGGATGTGATGGTTCATCAAGGCACAATGAGGACAAGCAGGTATTTATAGAAAGTGACAGATCAGACTCAAATTTATTTTTAACCTCATTGGTTCTCTTAACTTTGCACGAAAAGATTAATATTGATGAGTTTTAGGTTAACCCCAAACCATCATCCACTAGACTATGCAGACCCATTAAATTTGAATATATAAAGGAAACTCCAGAAAGTACAAAAAAAGAAGTAGACAAAGTGAATCACGAAATAAGGAATTTAAAAGAAACAATATTAACCATAAAGCAGAAAATATATGAAATTCACCATGTTCTTTTGTTTACCATGATAGATGGTAACATTGCGCAAACGGTAACTAAAATTAGTTCATTGGCAGTTTGCTGCCTTGGTAAAACAAAACCAAGTGAGATGAATAATATAGAAACATGTCTAAATAAAAAAATGAATACATAGAGGCTTTTAAACGAATATATCGTTTACATACAAAAATTAAATTTATGGAATATATTTTACATATTGCTTATAATCAAAACTTTCGATCTTGGCGCATTAGCAATGAAACAAAATCTCAAAAAGAAGAAACGAAGAAAATTATTCAGGAAAAATTTAACAATCACCTGGGCATTAAGGTAGATTTTGTTAAGCAATACATGGGAACCAGTAATGATGGGAATACTTCCAGAAGATTTTTTGCAAATCCAGTGCTTACAGCTGAATTAACCGGAGTTAATAAAAGTTGAGATTTGCGAAAAAAAGAATCAATAGATGCTGAAGAATTTGGAGATTACTGTCTTGAAACTGCAAAATCGTATATTGAGTTGTATCACGGTAGAGATATTGTTAGAGCAGCAATGCTTCCAATTGGTAAATTAACGGAGGAAGCACAGAACGCGCGAAACAAGAACTACCGAAAATATCATTTGGATCATTCCCTAAAATGTTCCAGACTCGCAACGAACGAAGACATATTTAATATGCTATGTGCTTCTTCAGATCCTTACATTTACACCTTAAGAACTGAATCTAATAATAATTAGTAACTCTGGTTATTGTTTTCTGTTTCAAAATATTAATTTTTTATTTCTACTTCTCTATTTATTATCGATTACTTGTTAAAGCTTTAATTTTCAATTTTAGTTTAATTACATTTAAAATGTACCATATTAAACCAGTTTTTTATATAAAAAATTCTTTCGCTAACTATCTTTTATTAATGATCCTAATTATGAGCCATATTAATTCCGCGATCTTAAATTATTTAATAGTACAAAAGCCAAAATTTATTATAATCCAACCACGAAAAAATCTTTAAATCAATGTAGTGGGAATTATTTTAAAAACATATTGAGTGGAGACTACATGTTTGCGTAAGAACCTGCTACGAGTAAGTAAAAACTTGCTCCATAATTATTAGGCGAGTGTGTTTGACTTATTTATATTTTTCAATGGCGTCAATTTAGGCTCATAAAATAATTTCTAAGAAAAAATTTTTGTAATATCATGGTAATCCAAATATATCAAACACTAGTTATTGTAAAAGGTTGCTAATTCCCAATCGAAATGATGGGGGTGAACGAGATATTATGAACAAATTTAGAAATATTTAGTTAAATGCTCCGCCAAATTCAAATTATTAATTCATAAGAAAAACTTTTTTTTCCGAAAATCGTCTAATTTAAACCACTGTGCGGCGTGGTCAATGGTCATTTATGCTGGATACTACTTAAGCTATTCGAGGGAGAACGGCCCGGTAGGTACGGGAAATCTGAATCACTCTGATGACTCGCTCAAATTTTATGGGAAATAATATGAATTTGTAAGAATTTAAATATATTTTTTTTGTTCTTAGAAAACAGTTATATACCACGATACACGATGCGATGCAAAACTGCTTCCTGCTAATATTTTAAAAATATTTTTATTTTCAAGTAAATTGATTGGAAAATGTAGGTAAAGCGGCGCTAAGCCCACGTCCCCTGGCGAGCCGCCACTGATTTAACTCGGACTTCATATAAAGTGAATATGACCGTGGGTTTAAACTCAACCTAGAGCTATCAAAATTGACCTGAAGTTTTAGTAAAGTAAGCAGTATAAAATGGTCTAAAATCTTTTTTTCTAGACCAGTAATACAATACAAATAATGCTAAGTAAAAAGGAAGATAGTAAATTATGCTTGAAATTTATAATATTTTAAATCGACCTTTCATGTTCTAAAAATGATGGAATAGCAGTTAGGTGCTTTGAGATGACATAAATAAAATACCTATATTTAATTAAACATTTGAAATAAAAATTCTAAAGGTAAATTAATATATGTATAAGTAGAGGATATCGGGGGGGATTAGTCTCGCTCCCCCACTACTTTTTTGATTGGTCGACCCCCACTTGCACCTGTCCTTAGTGCTAGTGATGCGGTAGAAGAAGATTACCTACGACGAAGTTTGTGTATTTCAAAATTATGCTGTGATAATATCTTCTTTTGGTGGTGCATATTGTGTGTGCTTACCATGTTATTATCTGCATGCATCAGAAACACTTATTTGAAAACCCAGTTTTGTTTCTACACACTATAAAAGAGCAATGGAATATTGCGAAAAAGACTTGCACTGCAAATAACGATAATCTTTTTCGTTGAAACTTGTGTAATAAAAGTGAAGTACAACAAATTGAATACCATTTAGTAAACAAAAGTAATTTTGAATCACAATGATTAATATATTCTTACTTTCTAAATACAATGAAATTGCAAAATAAAGTTTAAAATTATCAGTAAGTAATGGTCAAGTGCAAGTCACAACTATTCGTCGACATTCAAGGTTATAATTTCTTATTTGATTAGGTCCCAAAGGAGTTATGTATTTACAATGGCGTACCCTTGTCTAATTTTCTGTGTAAGTCACCATTTAGAAGAAACATGTTATCTGACAAGGAAAAAAAATAGTTGATTGGTCGAAGAATATTATAGGTTGGAATAGGATGTTGGATATATCGAGTTAAATAAAGTAGAAGAAATCCTTAGGAATATTCTCAAGGCATATTGGAATCCGAAGATCTGTCAAAGGCATTGAAAAGACAAACTTTAAAAAAAATTGAGAGATATCATAATCCAGTCAATGAGCAACTAAGCAAATTTAGAAGATTCCAGAATAATATTTTCATAAAAATTCAAGTCATTGGCATTGTGCCTTGGCTAATGTAAAAATATTATGTGATTATAAAAATGGTTATTATTATTTAAACTTAAATGAAAAAAATAGAAGTAGATTTATTATCAGACAATTTAAAAAACGTAATTCATTATTGCATTGTTTAAACATATAATAAAGCATACTATTATCATACAGAATTTTTTTTGTCTCACACAACTCCATTTAACCTAGTACGTTTTATTAGAAATGTGAATGCAGAACAAAACAAAAATAAATTTTAATAATATATATTGTATTAATATTACTTAAATTAAAATTATATTTATAATTAAATGGTCTTTTGCAAAATCTTTTGGGCGGTTTTCTCTTAAGACACATGGGTGTTGACACATTTGGTAAAATATCAATTCGAATAGGTCCATTGCTTTCCTTAATGTCAAATAAGTTCTCTAAGACGTTTAGAAGTCTTAGAATTACCTCATCAAAATGTACTGGCTGGCGTTAGAGCTGGCAAGGACGTTGGTACTGTGGCCGATGTTGGAGCTGGTGATGGCGTTGGGACTGCCTGTGTAAACTCTGGAGGCACCGACTCCTGTTGTGGATGTGGGGATCCACATCACGTTATGGGGGACACTGGTATTTCGGCTGATGTTGCTGCTTCAGAAAACACTGATCAGAGCGCCGGTTCCCTTGGTGAATGTGGGGATCGACTACAACACGTTATAGAGGACATTGATACTCCAGCTGTAGTCGGTTCCTCCGGTAAACACCACATTAAGGTATCATCCGAACACACTGGTGATACCATGACGACATCAAGAAACAACTTATGTCACTCATTAACAGAAATTTTTTGTTATTAATTGTAAGCAATGTAAACGCAAGATCAAACTAAATATTGCAGCAGAATCACGAGAATATAAAGCACAAAAGAGACAGCCCAAGAACGCCCCGTACCATCAAACCAAGTACTACTCCCCAAATAATTGAAATAAAAAAAATACAAAAAAATTGAGGCCGAGTTGTTCACGTCGAGGTTCGACTCCAGTTGTCCTTTATACCACGCCCAGGCCAGTGTTAAGAAGTGGTTTTAAGCCGGTTGGGACGGCACAATTGTGTTTATTTTGAGCCAGTTAGCCGAAAGGTTCCTCTCTTGTTTTTCCTTTCTACTGTTTTCGTGTTTTAAGATCTATCCTATTACTAAGTCTAAGTAAATTATTTGATTTTGAAGAGGCTTGCCCAGTGCATGATTTAATAGATTGTTCTTTGTGTAAATTAAAACCTTATTTTAATGTTTTCCATACATATATCGATATCGCGATTACTTAACACAACAATTTCAGCAAGAACTTCATGTAATATAACAAAATTCGTCATGATTAAAAAAAATGAAAGCACTTCTAAAAAATGACAACTAAAACCAAACAACATTCGCGCATGTTATTTGTTGTTCATAGCTTACTTTGTCGGAGTTAAAGCGTCCAAGGCCAGCCGCGCACTCTCAATATTTTTTCGGCAATTGGAAAATTGCGTGACTAGCGTTTGTAAGGCATAAAATGCTTGCTACAAAAGTAACGAAATCAAACAAACTAGATCAAATTTATTACAAGACGTATTATTTTCTGATCAGTAACTTTTATATTTTTATTGATTTTTATATGTAGTAGGAATAATATTTCTTACCTAGCTTTAATTTTCAAAATTTTAGTCAATTCAATAAGTGCGATTTTTTATGTAAGGAAATTCATGCTTTAAAATACATTTTATTGTCCTGTTGCCAGATTAGCAGATATTAGCAGCTAAAATGTATAGTTTTTAACAGTAGAGACCTTGTGGTCTTCAGCACTGTGAAATTTGGCTTGCGGCAACTTGTGTTATTCTGAAAAAAAAAATTTTTTATTAAAAAATAGGATTTTTTTAAAATTGTGTAAGTTTACTGGTCAACTTTACAATAAAACAACTATTCTTTGCAAAAGATAAAAAGTCCCTTTCAACAGCTATTCAGAAAAAAATATTTGTTTCAATATTGAGATAGTAGTTTTCTGTCAAGAAGCGGTCAAGGTTTAGCCATTTATGATTAAAAAATTCACAAAAATTGGGCAAAGTTGATTTTTAGAGCTCCATATTTTTAAAACAGTTACGAATTATGGATTGATAGTCATCATCCGGGATTCCTGGAATATAAGTCTATTAAAACTGATTACAAATTATTTTAGTTTTACAAGATAGAAATCACTATTTTTTTCCTAGGCGTGAACCACCGTGCGCCGCTGTAAAATTACTGAAGTTTTTCGAACATGTTCACCGGCTTTCTTAAGTCTTTAAACATTTCATGTCCCGCGTTTTCACCATATGATTATATATCATATTCGCACATGGCAATACATAGCCCGATAGATAACGAAAAATTAATTATTTGCGTGTTTGTAAGGGAAACAGTTTGAAATAAAAATACACAAACATTATAATAGTATTTTCTTGAATTATAAAAATAAATGGCAAAATACTCTCAAACAGAAATATAAAAAAATACGACTACGATATAAAATTAATATATGTGAGCGTCAACTATTTTTTCGATATCCGTAGACTAAACTCAAGGTCAACAAATATGGTACCATTTAGATAAGACGCTATAGTTTATGGGTTCGAGTGCAGATCAAGTGGCTTTTACCCCAGCATCAGGAATTTATTGGGACGCAGAGGGAAGAGAGACGTTTAGAAGGCGTTAACGAGATTGCATGCGTTTTCTGTCAATCTGCAATTTAATTGTTTCTGCATTTTTCTAATACAGTGTGTTTAAAAAGATAATTCTAAAGTTTGATTGACATTAATCTTACATCAGATCGTGGGATAACAGTGACGGCTCGCCAGGGAACGCGGGAAAAACCAACAACTAGAACAAAAGGACAAAGTGCCAGTGGCGGCTCGCCAGGGGAAGCACTGTTTCACCTACATTTTTCAATCAATTTACTAAAAATTTTAAGAAAATTTAAAATATTAATCATTTTATAATCTACGTTTTTAATATAAAAATATAGATTATAAATTCATATTATTGTATTAAAAAACACTCCAAAGCTATGGATAATTAACCTCATAAAAAAGTTAAAAAATAACCATTTTGGGCGTGGCACTTCTCGTCGCTATGCACCTAAGCTGCGTTTCCCCCTTTTTTAAATCCACGAGCCGCCACTGCAAAGTGTTTACTTCTTAAATTGCTCTGACGCCACGTTCCGTAAGTGAACGGATAACGAGTTTCTGATTTGCTACCGCGTCCACCAATAAGTGACCGATGGTTATCTTTGAATTTTGTTGCCGCCGAGTTCTCTTCGCAGCAGCGTTGCCAGACTGGTCAATTTCTTTTTACTAGGATCTGTTTTTTTTTATTAAAGATATTTTTTGGGAATATTACCAATCTTATTACTTCCCTCTTATAGGGGAATATACTTCCAGAGATCAGATATTTTTTTCGGAACTATACTTTTCAATTCGCGGCTTAGCTAAAAAATCACTATCGATTAACTCAGAACTCAGACCTGGATTAAAGGGGGGAGGGGCTACATGGGCTATAACACAAAGCTACAAAGCTTTTTTTTAGTAAAATGTAATTTAAAAGTTGCCAACCTCGTTTAGATAAGAGGACCCTTAACACTTAGTCCCAGGCCTCGTAAGTAATTAATCAGGCCCTGGTAAAAAAAACAAGAGTAATTTGAAGATGAATTCGAAATATTTTGATAGAAATTCAATATGACGAAACAATATGGCTGACAAGTGAAATGTTAAAAAAAATATTACCGAAAAGCTGCTTATCCATTTAACTCAAATTTTACACAAAAATCAGGTATTAGGTAAATTCAAGAATAACAAAATGGCGGTCTAATAAAATATTTCAAAATAAAGCCTAAAAAACTACTTGGTAGATTAATTTCAAATTTTATGCAAGAAATAATTGTGATATAAAAGAGTACAATTTTGCCACAAATTCAAGTCACGGAACAAAATAACGCCAAACAAAATGATTGTAATCCTGGAAAAAAAACAGTTGTTTTACAAATCTCCGCGTTTTAGCAATCATAGATGCCAAACAAATAGTTAATAAAAGGAAAGATTTACAATAATTGAAGTTAGGTAAAGAAAATTAACCGATTTTTTTTTCTAAATATATTTAAAATTTCAATAAAGAGTACAGCGTATTACATAATTAAACATCATCACAAACATCACTAGCTAGTTATTTCCTTTAATCAAAGCTTTAAGTAAAGGCGGTGGAAGTTTGTCAACGTCGCACTCCGTCTCAGCAGAAATTGTCCAAATCGACGAGTAACCTAACTTAGTTTTTGTGTTATTGTTTTGTTCCGGCCGGTTTTCCAGTTGATTTATGAAAACTTCTACATTTGAATTGTATTTTTAGTAGTTTTTATTTATATTATGATGTTAATAGAAATTGTATCATTATGCCATATATGTGTGGTGTGCCTTTTTGCAAAGGAAACTGTTCCAGAGACACTAAAGCCAAAATTTTTCGATTTCCTAGGGTCGAAGAATTACGCCGACAATGGTTTAGTGCTATCCCCCGTTACAATTTTGTTCCAACTGATAATAACCGTGTGTCTGAGTGCCATTTCGAACCTGAGGATTTCACAACTGTTGAGATCGTTACAGTTAAATTAAGTTTGCCACGGTTAAAGCAAACTAGCGTACCTACAAAATTTCCGAACTATCCCAAATATTTATCAAAAAAGGTGTCATTCAGAAAAAGTAAAAGCGATAAAATTAAAGAACTTGTTGAAGTTCGTTTTCAACAGGTTATTGAAGAAAGTAAACATGAATATATTCAGCATAAAAAACTAAAAACGAATTTAAAAATTTTGAAGTATTTAAGATACTCTTTCAATGTTTTCGGGTTAATGATTATCTACTTTGATCTTTAAATACCTCTTAAAACTAGAACATTTCATTTATTTTGAAGGATGCAGTATGCATTCTGTAGAAACGGTTGTTAATATCTTACTTAGTATTTCAAATACACTTATACAAAAATTATTGTGGCAAACAAAATGATCGGATGGGTATGTTCTTACAAGTTTTCTCTTAAAAACTTAACGTTTATTTAAAGCGCTAATTAATACTTATACTTTTATTCCTACTTACATGTAATATTACACTATTTACGACATAATTATGTTTTTATATTTTGCGTTGGCGGAATACTTGTACTTGTAGATTATAGAATAGACACCAATCTGTAAACTGTTTTCTAAACAAAATAAAAGAATGCATAGATGCATATTAAACATATATACCTAACATATCCAATATCCTATGATTAATTGCATAATATATTTCTCAATATTATAATTTAATGGGTTAATTAACTTTTGTTGTCTGAGGATGCTTAAAAATATATTTATTTCAGTGTATTTTTACTGAGATTTTTACCATGCCTTTGAGGTACTATATACTTATACTATGGCTTGGTAATAGGTAAACTAAAAATATTTAAATGTGAATAAGTAGGCTACCTAGATAATCGTTTTCTAACTATAAATTTAGAACTTGTTTTAAAAATTTAGTTAATACTTTTTCCACTTGAATATAACATAAATACACGCATAAATTAATTATTTATATATGACGGTTTTTCATCTCAATATTTCTCTACACCTTTATTGGTTATTGAAAATTGAATTAACTCTTAATTACTGTTTTATTTGTTTCCAACAATCAATTTTACAGTAAAGATTTTGCTTAAAAACTAATAGTGTATGCCACGTATGCGCATACCTGCACCTACGACCGATGACGTCACATACAAGCACTTTGTCCTTGTGTTCTAGGAGTTGTTGGTTCCTTACAGGATTTATTATCTACATAATATGTGCCCTGTTAAAACAAGACTTTTTACTGGATTTTTACCAAAATTACCAGGTCATGCCTATATGACCCTTAATTGTTGATAAAAATTTGAAGTCAATCAGGTGAGCAGTCTTTAAGCTATGCCGCGAACTGACAGAGAGACGGAATTGATAACATATATTTTTGGTGTCTAGGGACGCTAAAACATAATGATGTGTAAAACCCGATGATTTCTTCACGATTACAAACATTTTATTTGGCCGCCATTTTGTTCGACCATCTTCAATTATTACCAACATTTTAGTAGTTGATCCGTATACAATGGTTTATGGCACGTAATTTAAAATCAATCCATTAAGCATTTTTTTGCAGGCTGAATGTTTTAATATTTTATTAACCCGCCATCTTGGATTCGTACCAAATTGTTACCAGTAGATTCCTACATAATACTTGATGTTTTTGCAAAATTTGAGATAAATTGGATGAATAGTTTTTTAATAATTTTTTAAAATATCACTAGGTCATTTTGTTTAGCCATATTGGATTTTCACCAAAATGTACCAGGCCATCCTCATATGACCCTTAATTTTTGACCAAAATTTTAAGTCAATTGGGTAAGTAGTTTTTTAGCTACCCCGCGAACAGATAGACCGACGGAATTGAGAAAACATGTTTTTGCTCATTTAACGACCCTCAAACCTGAAGATCTGAAAAAATCTCGGACAGTGATTTTTTCACGATTACAATACTTCACTTTTACGAGGGAAGTAAAAATATATAGTCTTATTTTTATTTGACCAAATAACTTGCTATAAAGAACCCTAGGGTTTTGGAAATCCGCGCCTGATAATCTGTGTTAGCTAATGCAGATATACATTTGTTATTGGATAGCGATAGCCTTGTTTATGTATAGATAGTTGTTCAACGCTGTTAGTACTAGTTACTAGTTATGTAATGATTTGTAAGGCCTGTTTTTTAACAAATACTGTAAGGTATGTTTTATTATTGACTTTATAAGCATAAAATAAAATTTAAGTTTGATAAATATATAAATTTTAAACATAATAAATCCAAAAACTTAAAAAAAAATCAGTTATATATGTCTATAGGCTATTTCCTCCAACAGGGGGACCAATATAACAAATTTTTATTTGTTTTTAGGGCTTTTATATACTGGTAAGTTAAAGTAAAAAACTTAAAACTCCATCTCTCACCACTGCGTTTAGTGTCTGTGCTTTGAATTTTAATTTTTGTTTTAGATTTATTGATTACATTTTATGGTAAATTTGGCTCTTTAGCTCATGCTTAGACGAATGAATATGTTTATGTGTTGTGTAACCTCACAAACAAGGGTTCTTCTACCATACCTTACCTACTTAGAGAGTTTATTTGGATCATTTTATACCAAATTATTTTGAAATAGAGTCTAGTAGTAGTAGTTAATTAAACTACATATACCTGTATGCTTTAATACTTACAATTACATGTGTACTTCTTGGTTCTGACTCATGCAATTTATATAAAATTATGTAAACATATCAATTATGTGATTTTGTTGTTGTTAAATAAATTGGAAAAGTTACAAGCAATATCAAAGTAAGTTTTCTTAAATTTTTGCCTGGGTATGTTTAAAATCTGAAAAATTTTGCTGTTATGAACTCGCTACTAAATTATCTTCGTGGTAAAGTTGCGTAACAGAACATACTGATTATGTGATGTTGCAATAAACTGTTAGTTTCATTTTTAATTAAATATGATATTATATTGATAACAAGCAAAAAGAACTAGGTCAACTATGTTCACATTTGACTTAGTGCTCGTTGCTTGTAAGCCAATATATGAAAATCTGTCTTGCAATACCTAATTTTTTTATTAGGTGCATATAATCTTTGACTGATAAATGTGAATTATTACATGCACAATAAATAAAGCATTTTTGTGTTGCTCGAGTTTCATTTCTTTTCCAGGGATTGAATTTTTCGACATATTTCAATTTGAATATATTTTTTTGTTTGATTGCTCGTTTGATACTGCCAATTTAGCAACGGAAATATCTGGATACTACGAGCAGAACACAGGAAAACTAGTTATAATAGCTTTTTAATTATGTCACAGAGGCCTCGCTTTTAGAATGTTTCTTCCTTATGCGAACCAGATTTGGAAACAAATGAATAATTTATAGCAATTATGAATTGGTGTCAATTTTCTGATTATTAATAAAAGGAAGACTTGTCAAAGTATATAAGTAAATTGTTTTTAAATATTACTTTGTTAATTTTATTTCCTCAGTTCCCAAATAAACTTTATTTTTCGCGAAAAAGCCAAAAAAGATTTTTGTTCACTAATAAAGTCCTCGGGTACTTATATTATGTGGCAAAACAATTAACAAAAAAAACACAGATTATTTAAACTTATCTAATGAATTACTAGCATATTTATCAATTAATTTTTTTTTCTTCTTACTAGCTATTTTTAATCTGAAACCTACACATCTACTTCTTAACTTTTGTTTTATGTTATGCAATTCAAAATGTCTGCATCAATTTCTAACATCTTGCTAATAAAAAATACCTTTAAATCTACATTTTGTGAAGAAACTACTTGATAGTATTTTCGAAATACACTTTCCATTTCTATAAATCTCTGATGACTCGAACCATCTTTACGAAGCAGGCTTTTTAACTGGCTTTGGCTTAGAAAAGAAAAAAATTTTGGGTACTGCATTTGCCTTTAATTTTCTTGCACCATCTTCTCTTGTCTTCTCCCACATATCTGGTGCAAAATGTACCTAAAAAAAATAATTTAAAAAAATACATTTTGCAAAAAGCTATGGTTTTGATAAAATTAATTAAACTAAATTGCCACATTTCATACCTCACATAATCGTGATGTGTCCTTAGGAATCGATTTATCCCTTTTCATTCTAATAACCCATTCCTTTGTACGACTAGGATCCTTAGGAAACACCCTCATAAGGAAGCCCTTTTTGGCAGAATTCGAACATCCTACTGCAGCACATCACGGTATAATTATCTGAAAAAAAAATGAAAAAATAGTACATAATATTGTGAAACTTAACCACACGTTTGAAATCCTCAAAAGCTCTAATAATTTAAAAGGCTCAGAGTGGAAAAATTAAAAACTAATTCCTTCTTTCTCAATTTTTATGTTCTTGACTCTATTGCTACTATAGTAGAATGGTTAAGTCCAAATATAAGCTTTTTTCATTTGAGCATTTGTATTTAATAAAGTATGTTATTAAAAAACTGTTAATGAAGCCATGTATGATTGTTTAAGAAAGATAATAATAAAAAATGCCTTATTTGCAAAGAATAAACATTAATTTACATAATTATTCCAATATTTCAAGGTACATAACATAACCCAAGAAGAGATTGATCTTCTTAAGTATTCCAAGAATATTTATATAGTATTTGCAGTTTACATCACTATTTTATAAATCAATTTAAGTCTACTGTATATTTTAGTTTCCTCTTTTATACCGAGGGAAATCTGGTAACTCTAATTTGATAATTTACTTCTAAATAAATATTTTCACAAGGAATGCTTCTACAAACAGGGCTTATTAAAACAGTATTTTTTTAAAAACTTGCTTACCTAAATGTACAATAATTAATCGAGACTCAAACTTCATACATAAAGGCACAACACTGGTATTTTAAAACTGAAGATATTCAGGCACAAACTATTTAAAAACGCAAAACAAATATGGCAAAATCGCCGTTTACCCACATATAAACAACAAAGATTTAGCCCATTAATGACGAATGGGCAGAGCTTAGGCTCTATTGTCGCCATTGTCCTGTATAAAGTCACTGTAGGGTGTTCATTTATTAATTTGTACTACAACGGTACTACTAAAGACGTGGTGGAATAGTGGAACGTACCCCTCATTTTCGAAAAGGCGCCGCGCCGTTGTCAGAATGAACTCGTTATGCCAACAATAAAATATAATTGCCTTTAAGATTTATGTTTTTTTTTTGTTCGAAAGTTATTATACTCGTTTATATATGCCCATCTATAAACAAGATAGTAATCTTGTTTATAGATGACAAGTCTTCATTTTATTAATAACCATAAAATTGACACCAATTCATAATTGCTATAAATTATTTATTTGTTTCCAAATCTGGGTCCCTTAAGGAAGAAACATTCTAAAAGCGAGGCCTCTGTGAATTAAAAAGCTATTATAACTAGTTTTCCTGTGTTCTGCTCGTAGTATCCAGATATTTCCGTTGCTAAATTGGCAATATCAAATGAACAATCAAACAAAAAAATATATTCAAATTGAAATATGCCGAAAAATTCATTCCCAAAATAATGGAAAATGTATAATTTAGTTTTAAATCGGTAGAAAAAACACTGGTGTAGCCAGGAAAAAATTCCTTTTTAAATTAAAATTAAAATTTTACTCAGAAATTTAGGGCCGTGTCTAGAATATATCACCGTTTCGAGTGGGTAAGATGTTAAAAACAACGCCCCCGTAAAAACAAGTTACTAAAAAAAACCTTTTGACGTATTTCTTTAACTTTGCGTTGTATATTTTGTTATGTCGTGTTTGTACTAAATAAAGTATATTTTTGATACAAAATCGCACTATTATCACAAAAATAACAAAAAAATATGTATTGACAGGTGTTCACAAATAGTTTGTTTTGGAGATATCGTGTGTTGAAAATACATATTTTTAACATACCAGGTGACGTGGGAGACATCTAATAATCCGCATTATTTTTTTCTTTTATTTTTAAACATATCAATTTGAAATTTTTCACACATACTTTATTCAATATAAGGAAAATTGTTGATGAAAAAATAGAAAATACTATTTCCGATTTTGGTGGGTTTAGCGGCTGAACAGCCATTTTTTGAAAATTAGCCATTGCAGCTTTATGAAAAAAAAAATCCGTCACAATCAAATACTTGTTTTAAGCAGCTCGAAATGAACTTATGTATTTGTTAGATTTTTAAAACACTTCCAAATAAAAAATTTTGGGTAATGGTAACAATAGATTTCATTTTTTTTTACTTATTGTTTCATCAATAGAGCAATTTAGTTTAATATTTCTAGTGGCACCAAATGGCCATGCAATATGTCTTTAAAAATCGGTAAATTTCCTTTACCCGGAACTTCCGTTATGAATCTCTCCCTTTATTAGGAATAGTGAAGTATGACCCAATTTAGTTCGGTACATAATGATTTAATAACACATATATACTGTCTTTTCGATCATTTATATCGGGCTTAGACTAACTCTAAGATATTGGGCACCATTTTGTACCACCATATTGGAATCTTACTAAAATTTTGCCAGTTTCTGCCTAGTAGTTTTTACATTGACGCACACCATTTTGTTCGATCATAGTGATTTCGTACTTTTTTATTATCCCTCTATCACAGTTAATTTTTCTGCAAAATTTAAGGTCAGTTGAATAAGAAAATTTTTTGGTCGGATTAACAGTTGTTTAGCTATGCCAGGAACAGACAGACAGATCGACGGAGTTGAGAAAATGTTTTCGGCATTTAGAGACCCTGAAATTCCTACCAATATTTTACCACTTTTTTTCTACCTATGCCACACTTGACTTCTGAACATAAATTAAAATAAATTCAATTAGTTTTTACCGACAATGCGCTATTTTGTTACGTCATGTTGAATTCATTCCAGTTTATCCTATTTTCACAACAGATTTTTTTAAAAAATTATTTGGCCGCCATTTCGTTTCGACTTCTTAAATTAACTTTTCCAATTTATCTCTACATCACACAAAAATTGAAATTAATTTAATAAATACTATTTTCAGGCAGATTTTTTAAAATATTTTATCAGGCCGCTATTTTTTTTACTATTTTGGATCGGTATCAAAATGTTTCCAATTCATTCTTATGTAACACTTAATTTTTGTGCAAAATTTGAAGTAATTATCCAAACTAGTTTCTTTAGTAATTTTTTTAACTTTCTAAATGGTTTTCCTTACCTATCCTCTTGTTATATTAGTGGTGTATTATTTGGGGTTAAGATTCAGTAACAAAAAACAAAAGTAATTTTTTAAATTTTCGACGTTTTGCAACTTTATTGTTGGATCCTCGGGACATTTATATAGATTATATATCTTGCATGAAAACCGAATTATCAGTCTTTACATAGTACGTTGGTCCGCAGATACTTCCTAACCTCAAATAATACACCACTCTAACATAACAAGAGTAAAAAATATCGTTAATGAGAACCATTTAGAAACTTAATACCTGGGAAATATCTTCAGACCAACGGAGAAAGTAAAGAATGATAATATTGATTTCATGCAGGATAATCCATATATGTGCCCTGAGGATGGAACAATAAAGTTGCGAAACATTCACAATTTAAAAACAGACTTGTTTTTTTACTGGATCCTAACCCCAAATAATACACCACGCTGACATAAAAACAAGAATATGATTAACGAAAACCATTTAAAAACTTAATATCTGAGAGATATCTGCGGACTAACGGAGTAGGTACAGATTGATAATATGGGTTTCATGCATGCAACAATAAAGTTGCGAAAGTCGACAAATTAAAGACTTGTTTATTTTTACTGGATCCTAACCCCAAATAAACCTCACTCTGACATAACAAGAGGATCCATTTAGAAACCTAATATCTGGGGACCAACGGATTAGGTAAATACTGTTAATGTAGGTTTCATGCAGGCTATAGAATCTATATGTGTTCTGAGGATGCAACAATAAGGGTGCTACAAAACGCGACCATTTAAAAAAAGGTTTTTTTTAATTGGAGCCTAACCCCAAATAATACACCAATCGAACATTTTTTTAACCCTATTTCGCCATATTGGATTTTTACGAAAATATCGGATCATCCCCATATGACCCTTAGCTTTTGCCCAAAATTTTAAGTCAATCGGGTAAGTAGTTAGATAAAACATGTTTTTTGGCATCTAGAGACGCTAAAATGTGAAGATACGTAAAACCCGAGAGGGTGATTTTATCATGATTACATTATTACCATTTATTTGGCAGTCATTTTGTTCCGCCATCTTAAATTAGTAACACGGCTTTACTAGTTGATCCCTACACCACAATTAGTTATGGTACACAATTTGAAATCAAACCATTAAGCAGTTTTTTAAGGCTGAATTTTTAAATATTTTATTAAGGCGCCATTTTGTTCCGCTATTTTGCATTCGTACCAAAATGTTACGGACCCTGAAACGTGAAGATCTGAAAAAATGTCGAAGGGTGATTTTTTTCTCGATTATAATACTTTTACCAGGGAAGTAAACATGAACGAGATATTATAACACACAACGATTCTTAGATAAGTGTTCGAAAAAATGAACAAATAAGTTTATTTTAAACTATTTAAAACAAGTTTTTTTTTTCTTAATTAACCGGTAAAATTTAATTTTCAAAAAAATTAGTGTTCACCGTCCATTCTGTAAACCAAAGTTAACTTATAATGTATGGTGGTAAAGCTATTTTTATTCTGAACACAATATCTTGTAAAGATATATAAAATCTTATTTAAAATAAAAAACTAGAGGTCAATTCCGGTAAAACCAAAGTAAATAATTTTTTTTATTAGAAATCTGTCTCATATCGTATAAGTGTGCGAAATTTCGAATTGATATGTTTAAAACTAAAAAAATAGGTCTCTGTTATATACTTTTTTAATTTCATTTTTTTTCTGAACATGTGTTATTCACTTTTTATTTTTGTGTGTGTGTGTGTGTGTGTGTGTGTGTGTGTGTGTGTGTGTGTGTGTGTGTGTGTGTGTGTGTGTGTGTGTGTGTGTGTGTGTGTGTGTGTGTGTGTGTGTGTGTGTGTGTGTGTGTGTGTGTGTGTGTGTGTGTGTGTGTGTGTGTGTGTGTGTGTGTGTGTGTGTGTGTGTGTGTGTGTGTGTGTGTGTGTGTGGGGGTGCGCGCGCGCGTTATTATTAAAAAATGGGAACACTTCATTTTAATTTACAAATTGCATTACAAATTAAAATTACGTTATTTCCCCAATTTTGTTGCATTACCACATATGGAATATTACAGAGGTAATAAAATAAAACTAACATTAATGATGAATAGTTAACTTTATTTCTATAAAAAATAAAACAGAATATGAATGTTATAGACTGCTTTCTAGGTTGATGCATAATGTGAAGATTTTACTAGGTACCTGGAACTTTAGAGGCATATCTTGACCTTAAACAAATAGAAACGTTAGATAACTTGTGGAATAACATACCTCCCTGGACGTCAATCGAATGCACATTTTTTTAATGAAAATTATATTGGCGTAGATACAAGATTTTTTCTTATATAAATATATATAGTGGTGACAGAGACGGAATTGAGGCTCGGCTATGTGAAATTACATGACTTCTGTTTTTTTTATAACGCAATAAAAAATCTCTATAGGTAGTTATCCTAAAGGTACTGTGAAGTAAAAAAAATTAAAACACTTCAAAATCTTACAGATTATATGATTATACCCAAACTCGCAGTACAAATTCCTCACAACGATATAGGTTGAACCATGCAAAATCTTTTAACACTTCCGGTTGGGCCGTAGTAAGTGGTGAACTATTTTTTAAATTTTACAAGTTGATATAACATATATAACAATCTAAAAAAATGACTGTCTTCAAAACTGTTTACTAAGCACCAGTGGCGACTTTAGAAGGTGACAGTGCTGCAGGCTGTAGTTTATCTCGAAAAAAATACATGGTTTATCTAATTTAAATAACTCATCTATCGGCGTTATTGATAATCATTCAATATACAATATGCCTGGCAATATACAAAGTCACCAGAAAAAAAAACACTGTTCTGTGCAAGCCTACACATTCATACACTCTGTAGATTTTTTTTCCTTTAAAACCAAATCAGTGCGCCTATTTTTATTTGGGGCAAACTGTAAATCATTCTTTTATTCAAGTCAGGAATAGATCGACTGACAGACAGGCTAAGGCATTAAGACTCTCTTAACCCATGGTACTCTTTGGAAATGTCTTTATCAGTTTTAGAGTAGGAACATTTCTTCCCGCTTTTACAGTCATCATCGGCTGTGTTGTTACAATTAACAATTTAATCGTTTCTTGAAAAACTTCCTCAAGATCGAGAGAGAAATTGAGTAGTACTATGCAAGATAAAAAAATTTCTATATTGGTTACTGAAATAAAAAACACTAAGTTCCGTCTTTTATCTCTGATAATATTCACCTTCCATCACCAATTAATTCATCACAGTTTTGGCATTTTTCATTTCCATCTATAATTCTTCACAGGGTCGCAATGGCAACAATCAGCAAACAAAATATCAGTTGTGTCTATAAATCACTCTTGGTAGCCTCCCCGAACATTGTTGTCAAAGGCAATGGCGGTTTAAGAATAATAAAGGCGACCATTCAGAAAGTGTTTGGGTTTAGGTAACTTTAAAAACAATTTTGTTTAGAAATGTGCTGCTTCCATTGGGAATGTATAATTTCAAAGACATACTTTTATTTATTAACACCACAGCTGCCTCGTTCAAACAACACGATTAATGCTACCATGGAATTCAAGAAGTCCAACTTTGAATCAGATAGATAACGAAACTGAACTGGACAAAATAGAAAACATTTTGAATGATATACTTATTATTTTGGTATTAATCTATAAACCTTGCAATAGGCCGACTAAATTACATAATTGATTGTATTATTTTGATATGTATTCTAATGTAAATTTATAAATTATGTTTTTTTTAGTGAATTTAATAATATATGCATTTAAAAGTAACTGGTTTTATGTCAAATCTCTTTTTTAGGTTAAAGCATTTTAATATATCACTCAATTCAAGCGGTAGTAACCCAGATAACAGGTAAAAAAAGAAAAGCATGTATTACCAAAATAGCATAAAACGGGGTTAGACGCAATTCGCACTGTAATTTGTCTGACGCCAACTGTACCTATTTACTGTGTCAAATTGAAGCACCGACTTGGTTCTACAAATTAAAATAACATTATTCTATTTTTATTATTCTATACAGGGTAGGTTAAAGTCACACCGGATTGCATATTTTATTTTTTACTAACTCCCATTTTTGAATTTGAATGTCCTCTATATTTGTTAAGCAATATTTTCTCTAACACACTTAATTTCAAAAAGTAATATTGTATATTGTTGTTGTTGTTCCTATACGTATCTGAAACTTAGTGAATATAATTCGAATTTCTGAAATTTTATAGCAGACAATGCATCATGTGACATATTTTTAGTGAATGGGTTTGATTTGGCTAGTGAACTTTGATTCAAGATTCAGCCATAGATTAAAGGGTGCTCATGATGTTTAAAGTAGGATGTGGATAGTTGTTACATTGTTTTTTGTGCTTTATAAAACAGGGGAACTCGGAACTGTAGGTCAAAATGGCTTTTTCATCGTTTACTGATGACTGCTGTACCACTGATAAAGTTTGATAATTTTAGTTTAAAGTTAGTTCTAAGTCATGTTCTAACTTTATTCTGTAAAAGAGCATATAAAAAGTTCGACAAAACACTCCCATCTACGTAGTATTAATCAAAAATAGTCGGATATTTTTGTAACTCTGGAATAGATAGTATGATTAAACGTATGTCATAAGCAATTTCCCCGACTTACCAAATATTTAAATCTGATTAGCTTCCTTTACAGAAACAAAATTTAAATCTGTTAAAGAGATTTAGATGTATATGAAAAATATATTTTTGAATAATTTAATGAAAACGTAAACAGGGAACACTTTTATTTGTGGATTTATAAGCCATTCTATATAGCAACGCCTACTTTTGTAAAAAATTATATTTTTAATTATAGAGGATATGCAAAAAATATCAATTAAAATCTTTTTGAGGTTCGACAAAAAAATACTTAAACTTGCTTGAATACTAAATTGAAGTACTAGTTTCGTGACACTGTTTTATGGAACGGGTCCTGTTAAAAATATATATATATATATATATCTAATATCACAAGTATGTCTATTCACATCATTGATAAGTTTGATGCCGACTTCATAAAGTCAAATTTTTTACTTTTCAGTGTTTTTTTGAAGTCGCCTTATTAATAAACATTTTTATTTTACCCTTTTTTAGTTCTAACAGCAATTTTTATTATCAAGTTCGGCTACAAAATTTTTGGGCCCAGGACAAAAAAAAAGAAAACCAGTTCCATTGCACATTTTGCTAGAATCACCGTAACTAATATTGTATAAAAAGTCCTATCTATACATATTTATGGAGAATCAGCAATATACATTACCAATCATTAAAATGATAAATAAAATTAAACTTCGTATCACTTGAAAATCCCGAAAAAAAATTTGATTTTTCAATATGCTTGCCCACCCCGTACACTACCCTGAATACTATCTGAAAAATTCGTCCAAATTGGTCAAAACAGCCCAGATTAATCCTTGTACATAATATGTTACATATAATATGTAGGGCCCAAATCAGTTAACATTATCTGGTTAAACTCGCTATCAAGAGGATATCTATCTAAGCAAATCTAAAACGCGTTGACTTTTCAACGTCCGAAGCAAAGAAGTCCCGAGTAAAAGTATATTGTTTTTATTAAGATTATCGGAAAGTCGGTATTTTTCATTTCTGTTTCAAACAAGTTTACCTTTTCATTTATTGAAGAACTGCAGATTTTTCGATATTTTGTTGCAAAATTTAGGCCAATTTTTATTTAATTTTCTTCAAAAACCACTTTTTTATTAAATGGCGATGCATTTTTCAAGATCAACCGCCCTATTTTCTATTCGGCTGAGTATCTACCTCATATGGTAGATGAGGTATCTGTGTGTATTTATGTACAGCAGTGAAATTGAGAATGCAAGTTCAGTCTGATATCCTCTTAATCATCTAAGTGAGTTAATGCCGGAATAAACGTATTATCTATGTTTACTTCGGAGTTTAAACAGTAAATCTGACTTTAATTAACCCTGTGTAGCTATTTCAGCTTTAGAGGTTTCACTTATTATTTACGTTTTGAGGATAGGCGATTTACGAATGTGTCAGTGTACCTATTTGAAATAAAAGAACAGTTATGAGTGGTTTTAAAGCTAGTTTTTAAGATAAACTTTCCTAAACTTATTTATTAAAAGCGAAATGTCTAAAAAAGCAAAATGACAGTTTGTGCTTTATTAAAATATCAAAAAAATTACCTAGCAAAAGATCAAGTGAAGCAAGAAGTACGCAAAACAAGAAAACAGAATTGTTATACTCTTGTTTAATGAAGTCTATAGTAAATGTGGGATATGATACTTAATAGTTTCTTATATAAACAGGTAGATCATGTTAGGTCAGTTGACTTAATTAGCTGCAGATGTCATGCAGGAGGTCATAAACACACTTACTAGACATATTCTATGTAATGTGTAAATTGACAACGTTGCAATTATCCCTTCCAGTGGTTAATATCGATATTATATGGTCAATGTTGTAACATAATGTTAACATTATATGGAAATTAACTATTATCGGTTACAGCTGAAGTAACATATACACCAAAAAACATACACAAGATGGAACCAGTATTATTATTATTGATCTTTTATATTTACCACTGTATTAATCTGTAATCAGAGGGAGCAGTGAAACATTCAAGCTCAGATAAGTTTTATTTAATATTTAAAGTATCCGAAATTCAACCAAAATTTTTAAAATTCTTTCAGGTAGCAGTATGTAAAAGAACCACCAGTGTAGAAAAGTAAATAATCTCGAAATTAAAATAATCTAAATCTGTCCAACTGATTTAAAAAAAATAACTTTTAAACTGAGACCGAATAATGTATAAAAAATAAAAAAGCATAATTTCATAGCAAAGAAATCATTTCATTTAAATAATAAAAGTATTTTAACTTTGAAATGTTTTTACTTTGATATTTTTTACACATTCTGTATGTGAAGGTAAAAAAAAACATTATCTTTTGAACCGTTTAACACACAGAGGCGTTTTTTATAAACTGGCTGTTTTCATAAATCAGCACTGGCTGTTTTCATAAATCAGCTAATTTTGGTTCTGACATACGTTTTAGCAAGCAGAAAATAATAAAGTATACCTACCTATGGTGTTTTATAATGAACACATATTTTACCTTTCTCCATTTTTTGTGAATGTTATATTACCCGTTATTTTCTTTTTAAATTTCTGTTGGTAGCTTGTTTAAGATAAAGGCAAGTTTATTTCATCATAATAAAAAAAAAACAACACTACAAATGATAACAATTGTGAAACAGATACCAGATAACTGCAATTTCATAGTTTTACCCGACTATTCATGCAAAGGAGGGCAATGTTTTTAACAGTCATGTATTTAACCACTGTTTGTTACCACTTACAGGCTAAAAGCCTGAACCGATTTTCATGAGTGGGGCATCAATTAGTTATATATGTATATGTATATATATACATATATATGCAAATTTTTAATAAAATTTGGGGCACATATTCTTAGATATATAAGTGATGGAAAAACATATAGAAAATTAATAAGGGTAAATTGTCTTTCTTTACAGGACGACTGGAAATAGTTTGTACTATTTTCAAACTATATATGGGATATTTTCCAAAAGGCTCTAATTGAAAATGTTTTAGCCCAAAAATTGCAAACTTTGCTTATGTTAAAGTTGTTTAAGTTTTAACTCTTTCTAAAGCCAGTTTATAATAACAAAAAAAAAAACATATTGCCGGAAATTTGTGACCTTAAGATACACATTTGATATCACTAAATGTGCAATAAAATAAATATTAATTGAAATATTTAAGAAAGGTAAGTTTTATTGCTACGATATGACTTTAATAGTTACTTATGTTTATTCTCAAACTATGAAACATATTTTTTGCAAGATTAAAAAAAAATAACTCATCTTTTACATGGGCGTGTACAATAATGAATCTTATTCCTAGATTAAACTCGTCAAAATATGTAGAGGGCGCTTGTTACACCCTATCACTCGCTATTTCATGCCATAACTTTCATGTTAGTACCGTTTCATTATTTTTTATTTAAAATTGTGATTATTTCTAAGAAAAAAGGTATATGACATTTAATTCTATTAAACAAACCGTTTTAGAAATGCATTTTAATATTTTACTGCAAGTCAAAAAACTGTAACTTTAATTTCTTGTTCTACAGATATAGCTTTAAGACGTCCAACATGGTTCGGAGGACGAAAAGATCCTGTGTCGCTTAGTCGACCATATAATGTTTAATAAATGTTTTGATGGATGAATTGGATCCTCCATATTTTTGGTACAAAACATAGTTTGGTACAAAACATAGTTTGGTACAAAACATAGTTTTGTACCAAACCCTGTACCCTACCCAAATTTTCTTTACCAAATGAAATTCTTATAAAAATAATAAATAGGTTAGTGACGCAAACATGAAATAGGGGGAGACTTTCTTTTTAGATATGGAGGATTCAGAACTCGGTTTATTTTTTGCTTAATATGGGATACTGGATACCTATATAAAGTGCTGCCTATTTTATTAGGTTTTGTGATTTCTTTTCCTAAGTTATAATACCAGCTCTAAGCAATCAGATTTTGTTTTGTTCTTTTAATAATTTGTAATTGTTTAGGTACAAAAAGTGTATCTAATATTTAGTAAAATATATCTCCTATAAAAAAAAACTTAATAAATTTATATTTACTACAAATAAGAAAGTAACTTGAATTATGTAATATTAAAAAAATAATAAAATTATATCCCAATAGTCTGTTCAATGAATCACGATTTAAATAAACATCAAAAGAACAAAATATATTTTTTTTTAATGAATAACAAATTTTTTTAATTTCCCTCAGGTCAAGAATTAAAAAACTCGATCTACTTTAAACTCGCCTTTACATCTCAACCAAGCTCCTTTAGTATAACTCATGACAAGCGAAAATCGCCGGGACATATTTTCCCATAACAACTGGCTTGCCCGAGAGATTCGAGACTTGAGAGCAGGCAACTGCACATACATGTGTCAGGAACGGCAGCAAACGGTGCGATTCGATTGGCTGGCCAGACTGCGCCTCCATCCAGCCAATGTCACGCCAGCTCGTTCCGCTATCTCTTTCTAGCTCGCTCTCGTTTTTCTGCTGCTCTCTCTCTCGGCACCATAACTCCGCTCGCTCTCAAACACCAACCGCCAACATCTTACCGCAAAACCCCGTACTCTGCGCCTGCTACCACACAAAAGAGGCGTTAGTATAATTTTACAATAATTTTAAAAGATAAAGGAAGGCAGTACAAACTCTACATGTATGTGGCACGACTTATGTTACTAGACAAATGATTCTTGGAAACATTTTTAAAATCTATATTACCTTCTTTTTTCAACCTGTAACTTCTATAAGATACGCTACTTTTTTTAGACAATTTAGAATAAATAAATTTCAACACAATTATTTTCACACATTTATTCTATTTCATACATTTCATTAAATATCTCAAAAACTTTACTTACAGAAAATGTATCAACTTGCCTTGAGTTACTTTGCAATGGCAATAAATACATGTACATTGCATTGTTTTATTGACAAATAAAAAGCCAAGTACAAACTTTATAACATAAATATAGAAGGGAATAAAACCTAAATACTTTTTAAGAATTAGCAGTCCTTTTATTAAAAAAAAAAAAGTTTCAAAGGTTCAACCATAATATAAAATATTTAAATAAATATCTATATTAAATTTAAACTTACATTTTAGCCATAATTATCAATTGTCCTATTTGATCATAATTAACTTTGAATTTAAATTTTTTTTTTGCTTTTTAAAGCAATTATATGTGAAGAAAATAAGAATATATATTCCATGCAAAAAAATGTAATTTATGCCTATGTATTACGAATCATTTGTCCAGTTACTGTGGTGTATAGGTATGGAAGATACTGCAGGTATAAGCAGTCGGATAATTTAAACCGACAAATTATGTATCACTTAAGTTTTAAAGGCAAAATTAAATACATATTCACAAAATATTGTGCAATTTATCAAAATTATTTTTAAACTGTTAATTATCTTAAGAATTATTTTTCAGAACAATCTGGTACGGTATAAGATACTGAATTTCAAAAATCATATTGCTATTAAATACTGAATAGCTTGTTTATATTAATTTAAACTGGTACCCTAGCATAAATATTCCTATAGTAATTTAAAAATTAAATAAATAACTGCTGAAAAAAGTTGATAAAACAGACTTTTAATGTCATAATCAGTGTTACTACAATCCCCTTTCATTAATATGAAATTATATTGTCAAACTTCAAACAAAAAATATACTGAATACAAAACAAAACTATAGTTAAACATACTACTAATATAACTGATCAGTAATTAATAATGGATGCAGGACATATTTCCAGGAATTTCTATTATATTTATAAACATACATGTCCCTGATAAAGGGTAAAACTGAAAATAGAAAGCAGAAATATTATCCCCAAACCTAAATACTAGCTTTTTCTATGTAATTTTGTTTGAAAGTGCTATTATATTTGAATCTACTGCTTGAAAGAAAATGTTTTCAAACTGACATGAAATTACTTTGAATGAAATTATATAATTTGAAGTCAATATTTATAGATGTATATTAACTAAAAATCTGTACCTAGACCTATCCAAATCAAAACTGCTAAGCTTATCGCACTTAAAAAAAATTGTTCAATTCATAGCTATTAAAGACAAAAAATAATAAAATGTTAAATAATGTTAAGTTAATAAAGTGCTTAGAACGAAATGAACTTTCAGGGGGAAATTGATGAAAACTTATTCCTAGTAAAATACCTTGCCAGAGAGTAGGTGCTGCTTTATATGCTGCTGCACTGTCTCCCCAACATAGCAAGAATCTGAAAAAAAAAATAAACATAAGATACTTACTAAACATTAAAACAGTATTAAGATATAGTTTAACATGACATATTTTTTTTTTATTATACAGATTTGGGTAGCAAAGAGACAGCTTTTTTATCCAGGAGAAACTAATTCTTTATAAAAGACTGCTTTCTCTAATAAGCAGAAAACTACCTGAAAAAATGAAAAAAATATATACCGCATATATGCATATTGCTATTCAATCTTTTTATAATAAATAATAATAATTTATTAATAGCCAAAAGCTAACAAAAATACATAAGTATGTTGTTTTACATTTTTAAATTTAACAAACAGTAATATAATACAACAAAAAAAAAACATTAAAAGAATAAATTGACCGATGATTTCTAAGTGCCAATAGTTTCTTTAGTATATTTGGTACATGCTCTCCTGAACAGCTTAACCATTTGACAATCCTTCACATACGGCAAATCACTATACTGAATAAGACCACTGTGAAAAAGATCATTTTGGCCAAATGTAGACGAAACTGCATTTATATAGAAGTCTTCTCTTGAACAGGTTTGATATGCACGTATATTTGCAACAGATCTAGGGTAACTTAATGATTTAAATAAAGTACACCACACAGATCTAAAACGGGGGAGGTATGTTAAAAGCAGGACGTTTCCATGGATATACAGAGTTGTAGCCAATTGGAAATGATCATTGCACCATTTCCATAGTACTCACATTCTTTTCATAGCTTCAGATTCGTGTGCCAAACTTTACATGGTGTTTTATTTTATATATGAAAGTCACTGTATTTATAAATATGATTTGTTAACACTTAATTAACCAGTTGTCTTTAACATATCATTAACACTAGTGTATCTATTGCACTTAAGAATATAATGCATTATGGGATTTTGTATTTTTCTAAAGTGTATTTACCTGAGAATTACTAATAAAAACAGGATTGATGTGCAATGTTTTATATATGGTTCTTGGCAAAAGTGTTAGGTTTTCGTCCACAATAACGCCCAGGTACTTACATTCCTGTACTTGTTCTAAATTTTGGTTATTTACATAGATACCACTATGATTTTTTTGTTTTGGAGGGATTTTTTCTACTTTTTATAATCACAAATTTTGGTCTTTTCTGTATTTAAACTTAAACCATTTTGTGTTAGCTATTTATATACAATTTCAAGTTTTTTATTTAGAATGTTTACAAAGATTTGAACATCTTCTCCCACTATGTACAATAAAGTATTGTCAGCAAAAAGTTGTATATTATACTCATTTAGATGCCTAACCAAGTCATTTATGTACACTATAAAGAAATTTGGTCCTAGTACTGTTCCTTGTGGAACACCATACATATTTTCTTGCTGTCTTGAAGTACTGTTCATGAGTCTTATTATAACTCAGAAAAATAATTTTTAAACCACTTATATACATTCTCTTTAATACTATATTTTTTTGACTTTTCCAATAACATTGTTCGGTCTATCATTTCAAATGCTCTACGGAAATCTAAAAAGACTCCACCAATAATTTTTCTCTGACATAACTCATTTTTCCAATTCATCAATAGGGTTTATAGTGCACTCTCATATGAATTATTTTTTCTGAAACCCCCTTGGTACATAGTAAGAAGTTTATTTCTTGAAGTGGTCAATAAACTGTTGGTTTACTACTACTTCCATTAATTTTTCATATACAGGAACCATGTTTATCGGACGAAATTCTTCACATCTATTGCTGTTTGCTTTTTTTTACTGAAAAAACTGTGGATTTTTCCAGGTTTTTGGAAATATACCATACACCAAGCTAGTTATCAAATGTAAAAATCAGTCCCCAAGTTTCCTTTACCCGGAAGTTCCCTCATTATCGTAATCCTTTCTTTTATTAGAAATAGTGAAATGTAACCCAATTTAGTTCAACACATAGTACATTTAATAATATCTCTATCTATAACTTAATAATATACTATCTTTTTAAACATTTTTATGGGCGCCATTTTGTTCCATCATATTGGATTTCTAGCAAAATTTTACCAATTTCTACCCATGCCACACTTGATTTTTGAGTATAATTTAAAACAAATTCAGTAAGTATTTTTTACATTGACACACATCACCATTTTATTACATCATTTGAGGAAATTGAATAAGTTTTTTTAGTAATAATTTTTTTAACGATTCTCTAGGCCGCCATTTTGTTCCGGCATATATGATTTTACCAAAATATTAACTGGTTATCTCCATATGACCCTTCATGTTTGACTAAAATTTGAAGACACTCTCATGAGTAGTTTTTAAACTGACGGACAGACAGACAGACAGACAGAACGACAGAATTAATAAAAATATTTTTTGGTATCTAGGGATGTTAAAACCTGATAATATGTAAAACCTTAGAGGGTGATTTTCTTCATGACTATGTATATTTTATTTGGCTGCTATTTTGTTCAGCTATCTTGAATGAGTACCACAGTTTTACTAGTTCTTCTCTATACCACAATTAGTTATGGCACATAATTTGAAATGAGTCCATTAAGTCGTTTTTGAGTAATAATTTTTTAACATTTCACTAGTAATTGAGTAATTTGAGATACATTTGATAAGTAGTTTTTTTAGTAATAATTTCTTTAACATTTCACTAGGTCGTCATTTTGTTTTGAAATTTTTTATTTTATCCAGAATGTTACCAGGTAATAGTTTTTTAGCTGTTTTGCGTACAGACGAACCGACGGACAGACCGACAGAATTGAGAAAACATGTTTTTTGCAATCTAGGGACGCTAAAACCTGAAAATCCTGAAGTGATTTTTTTCACAATTAGAAATATTATCTTTGGCTGCTATTTTGTTCCGCAATCTTGAATTAGTACCACAGTTTTACTAGTTCTTCTCTATATCACAATTAGTTATGGCACACAATTTCAAATCAGTCCATACTACTCTGAGGCAATAGTAGTCATACCAGAAGGGTGTTTTTGTTACAGAAATGTTGTGTGAGGGTGCTGGCCGGTCTGTCACATATGGAAACGTGTGTAACTGCATTTTAGGTATTTCTTACTGTTTACGATACATACATATTTAAAATTTGCGTTTTTGCTTTTAAGAATAAAAGTTTACTAAGTCAAAATCGCTCTAAACATGAATATAACACACCCGTATGAAGGGACTACTGTCGCCAGAGAGTCATTGATCAGCTTTTTATCAAAGAGGTTACCTAAACCTTTCTTATTTAGTTTTATGATAGTGTGGATTTCACCTTTTGTTCAATTATTGGTTACACATATTTGTGTTCGATGAGACATCGTTAAATGAATGTGTATATTATTTGGAAAACTTTCAGTGATATCCAAAAAAATCCAGAGTTTTCAATTTTTTTATTTATTTTTTGTAACTTTTTTTTTCTCGAATACATGTTATCTAACTTGTTTTTAATAATAGCTTCTTTGAAATTAACTAGTAGCTAACTTCAAGTATTTAGTTTTAGTATTATCTATAGATACTTTTGAAGCAAAAAGTTACTTTCAAAAGGAAAAGTTACAAGTTAGTTTACAAAAGTATCTATATTATAGTTACTTTTTTCACAATTTTAAAAGTAACAAAATTTGAAGTCATTTGGTTAAGTAGTTTTTTCATTATGCCCAGAACAGGCAGATCGACAGACAGACTGACAGAATTGAGAAAACATGTTTTTTCGGCATCTAAAGACCCTGAAACGTAAAGGTCTGAAAAAATCTCGGAGAGTTATTTTTTCATGTTTACAATACTTCCCTTTTACGTAGGAAGTAAAAAATCAATTTATTTTAAATCATGTCCAAAATACAAGTGCGGCATAGGTAGAAACTGGTAAAATATTGGTACAATTCCCATATGGTGAAACAAAATTATGCACAATAAAAATGTTTGAAAAGACAGTATACTAAATGACTATATGCGGAACTAAATTGGGTTACACTTTACTATTCTTAATGAAAGGAAAGATTTATAACAAGGGAAGTTTCAGATAAACTTCACGTGTAAATATTCAGATTCACTCTATCATGGCTTTATTATAGAATGGGTACTACTATTAAATAAGTATAAGCATAAAAAAGCATTTTAATACAAAACATGTTGAAATTAAATTTAAATTAAAATTTAAAATGAGCCGCCACTAGCTCCAAAAACTCTCTGGTCGGAAATCTTCCATAACGATGCTTGAAGTCGGTATTTTGACGTTCTCTCTCTCTCATATGTCTTTGTCTGACACATGGGCAATGATTGATGCACGACAAATGGGTATTTATGAATGAAAGGTTGTGTCTCTCCTTGCTTAAATGTTTATGGTTTATATATTTGTACTCCCTGAGTCCAGTTAATCCTATAGTAATTAAGGGGGGGAAGTTGCATGAAATGGATTTATAACAAAATCCATTACATAAAATTTCCCCCCTCAATTAATATAGCATCGACTGCAAATCTGGGAGCGGTATCAGTCATAATTAACCATGTATCAGTTTATCAGACGTGCAGCATTGAATACACATTTTGGTCATGGACATAAGGGCAACTAATCATCTATACTATTCGATATCATTGTCACTATAATACCACATGTGAGGAACAATATTACCATTAATAATTTGACTCTGAAACTAGGTATCAAGCAATAAGAGTACTCTAATAATTTTATACTCAAGTATATGTTACTACATACTTATGATCTAGATCTAGATCTGGACTTGCTTCTAGACCTGGAGTTGTCTCTTTCTCTCACAGGTGAACGAGATGCACCTCTAGAACTTTTGCTGCCTGATCTGGACCTGCTTCTGCTTGGAGACCTTCGACCTCTAGATCTTGAACGACTATCACGCCTTCCACGGGACCTAAAAAGAGACCTTTAATAATATCTGTATTTTATCTAAAAACTATTGTCATCTTAAATACATTTTATACATTACCTCCTCCTACCACCACGATATCTTCGATGTGGAGATGTTGGCCTGCCATAACGAGCCATCTGCACTCTTAACTCCCTCCCATCTAACATCCGCCCATCCATAGCGTCTAGCGCATCTTCAGCATCTCTCTTGTCATAAAACCTATGCAAACAAACCAATAATAATGAAGCGCTTGACAATGGAATCACTTCCAATTTCTTGTTTACTACTAGAATATAGTGAATGTAAAGATACCAATTTGTATTTTTTAGGTTATTTTTGCAAACTTTCTGGTATAGTTTCGTGCCAATGTCAATTGAGAAACAGGAAACAGTAAACCTGAACTATTGTTTTATGATCAAAAAGTGATTAAACAGCATCTAAACAAATTAACATGGGAGTGGCACCAAAGGGGCATACTTATTTTCCCCTTGCCAATAACTACAGTCAAAATATGCTTTAAGCTTATAGCAAATGCACCAGAAAAACCATTTAACCAACTAGTAGAGGGAGTTGCTTGATGCGAGGTAATATTTTTAATTCTCCTTGAATTAGATTTATTAGTTCTGATAGGATCGATATGCTTATTTTTATTCTAATTGTTTATATATTTATTTATTCAAGTAGGAAATCCCTAATACAAAAGTTATGTAAAATCCTTAAAAAAAAAATCTTAAATTAAAAGAAAGTCAGTAGACAATAAAATACAATAACACATTTCAAACAATAGTAACATACAAATAAACCTATAAAATACAGAATTCACAACATAATGTATTACATTTTCTTATACTCATTAAGTCAAACCAAGACCAGAAACAGTAGAGTGCAGATACTTTGTTAACATTCTCTTAAATGACTTAACACTACTTGCAGTCTTAATATTCACAGGGAAACAATTATATTCATTCAAGCACTTGTATGTAATTGTAAACTGTTGTAAAAGACTGATGCCATGCTACCCTAACGCACACATTCAATATGGAAATAATTTGTCTGTCTAGTAGAGTAGTCATGCATTTCGCTTCTCAGTGCTAAAAATACATTAAAGTAGCCTGGTATCATTCCATTACTTAATTTATAAACAAATGTCATAGCAAGCAGTTTCAATCTTAAGACCAATGGAAGCCAGTTTAATGTTTTCAACATCGATAATGGTAATATTTATAATAATTTAATAATACATTTTGTAATTTGTAATTAAATCCTATTATACAGGATCTGTAATATGGACAGAAACGGTTTCTAATCTCAAAATCAAAAATAAGAGCGCTAATACAAAAATGTAAAATACTAGTTTTAGACTATTTAAAACTAATTTAATTATAAAGAATTGGTCATAATGGTTTGCAAAAAAACAAGAGCTGCCTTTTTTTTAACGGGACACACTGTATATGAATTAGGTCTCTTGCGCACTATACATATAAAGGTTTAATACCTCTATACTTAAAGGTGCCCGAAGAATTTGAGAAAAACCATGCCATAAGAGGCAGGTAGTCACATTTCATTATCGAGAGAGGAAGCCATCTATCTAAAAGATGGTCGGTACAACTGTAGGTTGCCATAAACCAACACCTATTTAATACTAAAAAAACTATATTTTTTTTTAAGAAAGATATATACATATATATATATATATATATATATATATATATATATATATATATATATATATATATAAATATGAATATATAAATATGAATATATATATAAATATATATATATCTATATATATATATATCTGAAAAGAGAGCTTATTCGGACTGGAAACTTGGCGGAAATGCAATTCGGCTTTAGGGAGGGAAAACAGACAGTTGATGCCATCAAGGAAGTTATCAAAGCTGCAAGACAGGCGCAAAATTTTTCCAGTGCCCATAGAAGGCTATGTGCAGTTATAATTTTAGACGTGAGAAATGCTTTCAACAGCGCATCTTGGCAACTAATTCTGCAGGGCCTTAGGGATCGAGGTATAGACGAAGGCTTGACAAAACTGATAGCATCTTACCTTTCCCAAAGAGAACTCATTATGAAGCTGAAGGACTCACAAAAATGTTTCCTCTTAGCAGTGGCGTCCCACAGGGTTCTGTCATTGTGGAACATTCTTTATGATGATCTTTTTAGAATCGAAATGCCTGAAGGAGTGACTCTAATCGGTTTCGCTGATGACGTGGCGATGGTTGTAGCCGAAAAAAACGAAGAAATTCTTATGAATATAGGGAACACAGGCCTTCAGAGGGTGCTTAACTGGATGGAGGGAAGACTACTTAAATTGGCGCCGGAGAAAACGGAGGCAGTAGTAATAAGCAACAAAAGGAGAACGGAGCCTATACGTTTTCATATACAAGGCACTGAAATCATACCAAGTGATTCCATAAAATATCTTGGCGTTTGGCTGGACACAAAGCTTACATTCTCCAAGCATGTTAACAAAACTATTGAGAAGGCGGAAAAAACTTTATCGGCTATATCACAAATAATGCCAAACATTGGTGGGCCCAGGTCCTCCAAAAGAAGAATACTCGGCAGCGTAATGCACTCTCAGATACTGTACGCAGCCCCAATATGGCAGAGAGTGACTGAAAATAAGAGCATCTCTAGGAGATTGATGCGCTGAAGTAATGAGAGTTCAGAGACTATTCATTCATTCATTCATAAATACTAGGTAACCGAGAACGTGTTTTACATTCGCTCGTGCTTATACGTTAATTTACGCGGTTCAAAAGTCGAATTAAATTTTCAAATTAAAATGAGTGAAAATAGTGATGGTAGTACAGGTGATCTGCTAAAAATAACGAAATTATCGCAACAATTTCCACCAAAAACGAGGAGTTTTTCTCTGGGATCGACCAGTTTATCAAAATCGGAAATAAATAAAATCATTGGAATTTGCGATAAGGATCCAAAACAAATAAAAACGTACGCTGCTAAATCCTTGATAACAAAAAACACCGATAACCCAACTGATGGTCAAAACAAATTACCGGGGGCGTTTGACAAATTCGTACCAGAATCGAATAAGGATAAAATGCCAGAAACTAATACAGTGCTACAAAATGACGTACTTTGTGATCCTGATGATGTTTTCAAACCTAGAAAATCAGTTGCACGGACGCCGCCTTCAAATAAGCAAACTAATAGAAATGACAAAAAAATTGATGAAAACTTACAAGAAATGTCAAATAAAAGAAATAGATCAGACACAGACAGACCCCCGAAAAAGAAAATATAACTAAGAGACAATGCGACAGATTACCCTCAGCTAACCAAGATATTAGTAATGAAAGATCAGAAAATGACAACAGCGAGATACTTACTGAAAATGTAATTCTACAGGTATTCTCTGCGTTAGATACAATTCAGAAAACCTCAAATAAAGAACATAAAAGGGACTGTTGTCAAAAAGATGATCAAGACTCTATTAGAGCATCTATTTCGACAATCCATAAATCACTATCTTTACTTGTGCATAAAATTGGTACTTTGGAAAAGGACAAAATGGCGCTTGAATTTCAAGTTATTTCGCTAGGCCAAATATATATATATATATATATATATATATATATATATATATATATATATATATATATATATATATATATATATATATATATATATATATATATATATATATATATATATATATATATATATATATATATATATATATATATATATATATATATATATATATATATATATATATATATACATATATATATATATATATATATATATATATATATATATATATATACATATAAATATACATATACATATATATATATATATATATATATATATATATATATATATATATATATATATATATATATATATATATATATATATATATATATATATATATATATATATATATATATATATATATATATATATATATATATATATATATATATATATATATATATATATATATATATACATATATATATATATATATATATATATATATATATATATATATATATATATATATATAATATATACATATATATATAAATATACATATATATATAAATATACATATATATATATAATATATATATATATATATAAATATACATATATATATAAATATACATATATATATAAATATACATATATATATAAATATACATATATATATAAATATACATATATATATAATATATACATATATATATAA
Source organism: Kuschelorhynchus macadamiae (assembly GCA_030620095.1). Taxonomy (NCBI): domain Eukaryota; kingdom Metazoa; phylum Arthropoda; class Insecta; order Coleoptera; family Curculionidae; genus Kuschelorhynchus; species Kuschelorhynchus macadamiae. The sequence continues at coordinate 179 of JAUTXW010004977.1, read as the reverse complement.
ATATACATATATATATAATATATACATATATATATAAATATACATATATATATATATATATATATATATATATATACATATATATATATATATATATATAATATACATATATAAATATACATATATATAAATATACATATATATATAAATATACATATATATATATATAAATATACATA